>WBMY01014486.1:53669-160802 GCA_013397315.1 Donacobius atricapilla
TTTTTATTTTACATTTTTTGTCAGACGATTTAAAGATTTCAAGCTCAGCACTTCTCAAATCCTTTCATGGAGCGTTCAGTGAGGCACTGAGAAAATGGAGCAAATGCAAGTGAGGGTAAATCAATGTAAGTGGAGCAGAGCACAGCCAGGAAAAGCAAGTGCACTGCCCAGTGTGGGGTTTGGGATGCCCTAGATCTGGCCCAAGGCCAGGCTGGATGGACTTGGGACAACCTGGGATAAGTGGAAGTTGTCCCTGCCCATGGAACTGGATGGGTTTAAGGTCTCTTCCAGCCTAAACAACTACGGCATGCCAAGTGCTGCAAAAAAGCACATGGGAAAAAAAAATAATAATAATATCACATGGTGGCAGTTTCTCAGGATCCATAAATAGTACNTAAATAGTTCTGGAAGCCCCCGGCTTTTTTTTTTTTTTTTTTAATAAACCTCCATTACTCAGTGTTATGGTACATATCACTGTAATGGGAGGCCGGCACCTTCCTGGTGATCCCGAAGACGGGAGCATCACATCCTGTGGGTCCCACAGATGGGAGAGCAGGGAAGGCAGAGATTTATCCCAGAAACCTTTCCTAGAATTCCAGAATGGTTTTGACTGGAAGGAATATTAAAGATTATCCAGTGCCGCCCCTGCCATGGCAGGGACACCTCCCACTGTCCCAGGCTGCTCCAAGCCCCAGGGTCCAGCCTGGCCTTGGGCACTGCCAGGGATCCAGGGGCAGCCCCAGCTGCTCTGGGCACCCTGTGCCAGGGCTGCCCACCCTGCCAGGGAACAATTCCTGCCCAATATCCCATCCAGCCCTGCCCTCTGGCAGTGGGAGCCATTCCCTGTGTCCTGTCCCTCCATCCCTTGTCTCAAGTCCCTCTCCAGCTCTGCTGGAGCTCCTTTAGGCACGGAAAGAGCTCCCTAGGTAAGGATGAGATAAGGGTAGAAATCCTGAGTGGAATGGGGACTACATTTACACTGGAAGCTATGTATGGAAAGCAATTTGAGCCCTCAGGAAAAGTGAGTCTTTTCTACAGGGAAGAAGAAAAAGGGTTTGTTTTGGTGCCTCAGCAGCAGGTGAGATGGAGGTGTCGGCAGCAGCTTTGGAGTTAAGGCTGCACTGGGTTTTTCACTTAAAGTGGGATTAAATTCTTCCATTTCACAGTTGGGTGATTGAATTTCATCTTCCAATATGACACAATTTCTGTCCTGGGGTCAGCTGAAACCGCTGGGCAGTTTTCGGGTACCACACTCACTAATGTTTGCAGGGAGAGAATGAATATTCACTCATTTTGAAACAGGAGCCTCCATCCTCTACTGCTTCCCCTCTCCCTCAGTTAAAACAGCCTGCTTTTCCAAACTGTGGAGTTACTCCCGTAAATCCTGGCCTGGGCAGTTTCTCGGGTGAATGGGAAGAAACTTCTTTATCTGGCAACAGCTTTGCCAGCCCTGCTGAGACAGTGTGACAGCAGGGAGACAAGGCTGTCCCACCTCCTGCCCTGGCGCTTCCCTCTGGGCCCCAAATCTTCTCCTACCCAACCTTCCCTGTGTGCCAGCACCAGCAACATACCTGCCCTTCACCTCTCACTGGCTCTACATCTCCTTCTTTCCTTTCCCTTACAAATTCCTGGATGTAAAAGCGAGGTCTGAGCTCGTAGGAGCTGCTGAGGTACAGCCAAGCAGAACTGGGCTGGCAGGGAACTGCAGCGCTGGGAAAGCCACAAATGATCCCACACCTGCTTCCAGCAGTTCCAAAATCACCGGCTCCCTGTAGCAGCAGAATCACTCAGTTTTATTTGTATTATATTTTGTTCAAGTGTCTCCCTGTCATTTAAGTCAGCAGATAACAGCGGGACAGAAATAGCCCAACTTCCAGTGGGGTAATCCTTAAAAACCGTTCAGATAAATCCTCAGCACAGCTCCAAAATGTGCTGGACAACCAATTTACACTGCCAGGGGTGCAGGGAAATGTTTTAGCGCTGCCTTTGCCTCGACCCCGCCCCAAAAAGTTGGCCAAGGTTTCTGGTTAAAGCACCAAGCCTGCCTTGTATGGAGCCCCAAGCACTGGGATTTAGCAGAGCATTCCCAGCAGCTCCTGAGAGAAGGATTCCCATCCATGCCACAGGAATGGCTGATATTTCCAAGGCCCAGACCGTCAAGTGCTCCCACCCCGTGCGGCTGGAATGGCCACGCACATGGAGGCACCCACACTGCACTTCTGCTCCCTCTGGGATTTGGTATCCTGGGGATGATTTCTGCTGCAGTTTTGCCTCCTCAGGACAGCCCCAATTCCATAAAACAAAGAGGACAGCCCCAATTCCATAAACAAATGCAGGCAGCTGTTGGAGGAGCAGCCCGCTCCAGAGGCCCTGACTTATCCCCACCAAGGCTCCTTGGGACATCTGCCCCAGCTCATTATCACATCCAAAGGCCAGCTGAGCACGGGGAGAGCATAGAGATTATTACCTAAATAAAGCAACCTGGCTTTCAAAGGTCATCCCAGTTATCCCTGGTGGGTGACAGAGCATTCCCAGGGCTCCTTCTCCAGAGGGAATAGCCACCAAGTCTGCGTGGTGTGGACTCTGTGTGAATAATTCAAGTCTGCAAACAAACAGCAACTCCCCCTCAAGAAACAAAGTCACATTTAGCATTTATCTTCACTCAGGGACATCACCCTGCATGGTCCCTTGCTGCGCTCTCACATTTTTAAATGATTCCTGAGATGTTTTCTAATTCCATCCCATTTATTACAGCAATTGGGAAAATCTGATAGAGTGGATACAAACCACCAGTGGCTTCCAGACGGAATGACAAATTATTTAAGGCTGAACACTGGGAAAAGCAAAACTTTCCAGCAGAAATTGCCATATCAGAGGCCAAACAATGCCACCTAAACCCTCAAGTTTTTTAACAGCATATTGCAGCTCACACAGACTGAACAGGTATCAATGATCAGTTATTGCTTCCACACAGCCCTCACTAGGGAGGAGAAGGGTTTGAATTATTTACACAGCTTAAAAGAAATTACTTCAACCTCTGCTTTTTATAGCCCTGAGGAGCTTTTTGCCGGCTTTTTGCACATCCCACGGGATTTCTCCTCAGTCTGGCACCATGGATAGCCGAGGCAAAAGCTGCTTCCCAGATGGTCCCTAATTCAGGGAACAAGGGACATAGAGGGGGATGGAGCCCCTCAGCACAGCTCCCTGACACTGAAAAGCCAGCAAATCCTGTCTCTTGAAGGAAAAATGACATTCCACGCATTGGTGGGTTATTCCAGCCAAAGTTTTCCAGCCCAGCATGAAGTCAGACCCTCACTAAATCATCCTCTTTAACTGGCAGCTCCCATTTTGGAACCCCAACTCTGCCGATTTCTTTCTGGCAGGGTTAAAATCTTTCTAAACCAAATAAAACCATCCTTCCCTAATGCCCAGGGTTGTTTTAGCCACACAACCCCAGGGCTGGCTGGATGTCCAGCCCAGCAGGTTGGGCAGAGCCCTGCAGAGGCAGCATCTGCGGGTAAAGTTTTCCCAAGCTTTTCCATCACACCAAATCAGGAGTTTCCATGAAGACAAACTGGTTTCTGCTCCTTTTAACAGAGCTGAAGAGCAAATCCAGCCTGTTTATGGAGATGTTTCCTCATCCTCAGCGGATGAAGACTGTGACCATCACTTTGACCCACAGATATCAAAGCTGCAACAACCAATTCTCACTTCTGTATCCATGAGTGGTGGGATCTTTCCTCTCCCGTCTCTCCTCTTACCCTTTTTATTTCTTTCCCTTTCTTTTCCTCAGGTATCTTTGTACTTTTATCTTGTTTCATTTCCATAGGTATATAAAAACATTCATAACCACCCTCTGCAGCAAAATTAAGTCAACTAACTCCTGGGATGCTTTTTTATGAATAAATGGAGTGAGAGAGGGGGTGTAAGGTGAAAAAAGGGACATATCAGGGACTGAAAAAGGGGACTAGAAAAGGGGACTAAAACAAAAGGTTTGGATAGAATCATTCAGGTTGGAAAAGAGCTCTCAGATCTTTGAGCCCAACTGTTAATGAAGCTCTTCATTAAAACACAGCTCCAGCAAGATGAAGGGCTCCGGGGCAGGAGCTGCAAGGACACAGAAAGGCATCCTACACTAAATAAAGGTCCCCGTCCCCTCGAGCCCTGGGAAAAGCTGTGAGTATCCAGACATTCCCCCAGGCCTGCAGCACAGCTGGAATGGGGAAAAAAACAAGGGAAAAGTGCAGGTAGAACAACCTCTACCTGCAGAGAGCCGGGAGCTACAGCACGAAGGTGCCAGAGGCCAGGCTTGATGCCAAGCCCTGCTGTGGCAGGACCTGGGCACTGGGAGCCAGCTGGGACTGTGATGGGAGCACTGGGACAGGGCTTTGGGGGCTGGGCTGGGCACAGGCAGGCAGCTGCCAGCTGTCCCAGCCGGGGTGAGGGACCCCTGGGCGCTGGGGCCGTGCCACAGCCGTGCCATGGAAAGGTGGCACCACCTGGAGAGGAAACCCCCCAACCTTGGGAAGGGTTCAACAACTGCCCAGGATCAATGCCAGGAGTTGGGGAGAGCCCAGCAGGAGGGATCGGTGTGCCTGGAGCAAAGGGGTCACTGAACCTCGCCCCACTTGGCACCACCCTCTGCAGCAGAAACCGCCCTCCTGTGTCCCCTCCTGGATTTATGGAAGCTGCTGGAGTGGCTCCATCTGGAAGCAACCTACACTGAGCTAATCCTGATTATTTGGGCATCTCCTTCATGCCCTAAATGCCAGCGTGGCTGGGCCTGGCACTGGGACACGAGCACTGATCTTCTGGACTCCCATTTCCTCAAAGCATGAAGCAAATTTGCCCCTCTCCTTACCCTTTTGGGAGGCAATTATAACATTCATTAATTAATTCATTAAGTCATTTGAATATATTCAAGGAGTAGAATATTGTCATTTCTATTATAGTCTGCATAATCCTGTAATTAAAATTACAGCCTACAATTAAAATCTTGGTCTCACAGATGACATCTGCAACTGCTGATTTAAGAGAGGGAAACACAATGGATGGACATTAAAGGGAACTGCCAACTCCAAGCCGATAAAAAGCAGGAAAGTGCCTCTAAAATAGGAATAAACTCAACAAGTAGTTCAGCTCCTCCAGGCCTGGAGGACAGATGGATACATGGAAAGCTATTCCAAGCCTGTAACTTCTGCCTAACATCCTCTCAGCCATGCCCTGAGCTCTGTGACTCCAGGGATGCGCTCCAGCACAGAAATGGGGGGAAAAAAACAGTGCCACTAATTTTGTAGGCATTTACAGTCTTGGGATGATTTGGGTGGGAAGGGACCTCAAAGCCCATCTCATTCCAACCCCTTCCACCTCCCACTAGACCAGTCCTGCCCAAGCTGGCCTTGGTCATCCACTTGATGCACGGGATGCATCCCAAGGCCTTTTCCCGGCTGGCAGTGAGCTCTGAAAAGGAGGTGCGAGCTAAAAAAAGAGGAGCAAAAACATTCCATGGGATTTGCGTAAAGCCTCACAAACCTGCCCAGGTTTTATGTTCTGAGTTCTTCCCTATCACAAACCTCCCCCTCGGAAAAAGTGAGCCCTTGAAGGACAATTAGCTGGAGCTAATTAACTGCTGCTTGGAAAGGAACCCAGGCTAAAATTCCTGCCAAGGGGACTTTTCTCCCAGGGAGTTTTGCCTCCTGAGGTAACTCTGGAACACCAAAACTTTCTGGAAGGACTCAAAATTCTTCTGGGGTCTCTCTCCAAGGAACTTCACAAATTTTCCCTCCTTTATCCATCTTTCTGCTTGTTTTCAAGGAGCCCAGCAATCAGGAATATGGAATTTGACTGCTAAATACACTATTTTTCAATAGGGCATTCCTTTTTTGGATGTTTTTCCAGGCAGACAGCACTGATCCCTCCTGCTCTGTCCGAGGCAAAATGTCAAGATGTGACAATAATGTCACTGTCACCCCCACGCTGCAGTGACAAGGCTCCAGCACATGCCTCTGACTTTGAAGATAAAAAAGTTGCTGTCAAAATTAATTGCTTCAGCCCCTTAGGGAACAACTCCTCCACCAGCAGGGCCTTGCCCTTCCAATGGGATGAAACACTTGGCATTAGAAGGAAAGACTGGAGAAGATAAAAGCTCAAAAATGTGAAGGTCAAAACCCAGTGGCTCTCAAAGGGAAGAGTTTCTCCCAAAGAGAACTGCAGCTTCCCCCACATTGTTCAGCACACCCTAAAATTCCCCAAACTATCCTTAAAATCTTCTCAATCTGCATCCCCAACATTCCTGGGATAATAAATACACAAGAGTAGAGCTTAAAATTATAAATGTGGGGAGGGCACATTTTTCTTGGTGCTGATGGGTTGTGGTGGCACCTTCAAAAACCTTCTGTGACCATGACATCGTTTATGACCCAAACCAAAATTCCCCAGTTTTATTCCCAATGTTTTCTTCCCTTCTGCTCCAATAGAAATCAACATAACCCAATAGGAACACTCAAAAATTAATATAAAATAATAACTGAATAACCCTGGGATACTTGGGACCATCTGTCTGAAGAATTCCATGCCCCAAATCCCCCTTTTTGGGGGATGGTAAAAGGAAGCTGATGGTCTCACACCTTTTCAGTTGGGTCAACAAGAATTTAGGGAATTTAACCTTTTTAATGGAATTTCTTTTTAAGAAGGAAGCTTACATTTGATCTGAGGTGGGAAAATATTATTCCAATCTAAAATACAACCCTTTTAATACCTTAAAATTAATTAAATGTAATATTTCAAATATCACTCAGAGATAAGAAAAGAGAAATCTGTGGGTATTGTGCAGAATTAACAAGTTTTGCTCATGACCTGAAGATTTTTGAGATGGATCTTAGTTTCTGAAACAAACCAAGAGTTATTTTTAATCAATACTTAATTGGGAATTCTCACTTTCCCTCCACAGAGGTGCCCAATACCTTTAGCAGACACCATTCCAGCCCCTCGGGCTTAATGAGAAGTTTCTATGTACAACTTAATTGGAATCTGCAATTTAGGCAGTCACTCAGAGTATTTGACTTTGAGAAAATACTTCTCCTCTTCCTTAATGTGCTACCAAAAAAAATCCCCATAACAGCAAAATAATTGAGAGGAAGTAAAAGTAAAGAAATTTTGTATAGAACAAATCTCATTTTCTTTCCAACAGCTTCTGCCTTTGAATTGTGTTTGGTTGATACTGAGCATCTCCCGAAGCTGAACAAGATCCTCTTGAAAAGCTTTAATCATTGGGATAGAATCAGAGCCCTAAGATTACAGACTAAAATCAAATTGCAGCTCAATGTTGAGTAAAAACTGAGGTTTTAAATAATATTTTAATCTAATACTCTACAGCTCCCTTCTGAAAGGAATGAATATTTATTGTGGACCTCAAATAAATATATTGCCTCACATCAAGGCAGCTCCAGCCACAAATGACAAATTCCATTGCCCATCCATTGTCTTGAAACATGTTTGACTTTGGAAAGTATCTGAGAAAGGTCGGAATTCTCTTAAGAAATGAAATGTTTTTAACAACAATTCCATCAACAACAATTCCCTCTAGTGCAATTCCAAGATCTGGAGTTTCTCACCTCACAATATTTCAAGAGGATTTGAGGAAGATCCACTGGATTCAAACACTGTGACTGAGCAGGACCTTGGGACAACCTGGTTTTCAGCACTGGCCAGAGGAGACCCATCTCCATATTCATGGGGAGAACGAGGGGGACACGAGGAGGACAATTCCTCCATCCAGAGGAGGCATCTCACCTCTTTAAGCTGCTTGGTATTATCACATGGAGAACAAGGAGGGGTTTTTTGGGAATTCCAGTGGTGCACCATCAACAAACACAAGTCTGAGACATGATGCTGAGCACTTACTTTGCTTTTGCTTCCGCATCCTCGTAGGCTTTGTTGGAGACGTCGTCCAGGCCCCCGATCAGGTGCTTGAAGGAGCTGTAAAGACAAAGGGACGCTTTGAGAGAAAAATCACAGAAACACCGAGGCTGGAAAATACCCTGTAGATCATCCAGCCCCACCACCACTGCCAGGTCCACCACAGAACCTGAAGAGATTCCGCCTGGGAGCCAAGAAATCCAGTGTGGCCTTTTGGCAGCAATCGGGGCTGGATCTCAGTGCTGGTGACACACCAGGCCCAGGCCTCGGAAATGCTGGAGGTGCAGAAACCAACACTGAGAAAATCCAAAATTATTTACCCAGCCCACTGAAATGGCTGCTGAGGGTTCTCACGCTCCAGCAGAGCAGGGTGGGCAAATGTGCCAATGGGGCTGGCAGTGGCACCTCAACCATCACGGCTCTGTCCTCCATCCAGGAACCCTGTACATTCCCCTGCTTCCAAAGTGAAATGCTCATTTCTGCATCCCAGCTTTCCCATCTTTAGAGAAAAAGCATCCAAAATCACATCAAAGAGGGTTCAAACTGAAAGAGAGGGAATTCGGGTTGGATGTTGGGAATTGTTCCCTGGCAGGGTGGGCAGGCCCTGGCACAGGGTGCCCAGAGCAGCTGTGGCTGCCCCTGGATCCCTGGCAGTGCCCAAGGCCAGGCTGGACATTGGGGCTTGGAGCAGCCTGGGACAGTGGGAGGTGTCCCTGCCATGGCATGGGTGGGACTGGATGATCCTTAATATCCCTTCCATTCCAAACCATTCTGGAATTCCATGAAAAACTAGAAATTAGTAACTGAAATCAGCGAATGCCTTCAAACAAAAATATTCCAGGTGAAAAGCTACCTTCTACTATCCAATTCCAGTATTCCCAGTGGGTCTGTCACATGCAGGTTTTCCTTTCTCCAAGGAAGAAAAATTTGAAAAGACGAACTGGTGCAAACCAGAGTCTCTTAACTGATATCTGCTGTAAGGTCACAGCCTCACAAATGAAAATCCTGCACTTCTTCTGTGCTCCTGACATTCCTGAGGCACAAAACACAGAGCTCAAGAACAGGAATTGCTCTGAGTTGACAAAAAAAATGAATGGGAACATTGGAAAAAAAAATGAAAGAATAAAACCTAAAATCCCCACTGAGGGCCACATTTATGACTTCAGGAATAATAGGGGGATATTTAATATGGCCCTTCCTCAAGGAGGATTTGTAGGATCAAAGAGAATGAACGGCACTGAGCTGGTGAGCGAAATCCAGGGCAGCTGGGGAAATGCAGTGTCCTGCCAGGCACGGGGTGAAGCCGGGGAGACTCCGTGCTCCTGCGAGGGGAAGGGTGGGACCCCAGGGGGCTCAGACTCACTGACAGTCCCGAGCAGGTCCTTCAGGGGATGCCTGACCCCATGGAATGTACCCCATGGAGGTGTAGAGAGAGGAGACACCACTTACAGCAGAACCAAGGGCGGCACAATTGTCCTGTTGGGGAAAATCTGGATTTTCCCCATCACCGTGGGGCAGGAGGTGACAACTGGGAGAGGTGTCTGGGATCTGGGCTGCTGTAAGGGCTTTTCCAGAGGAATTCTCCTCCGCAGGGCCATTCCACACACAATCCTGTGCCCTGTGCTCTGGGATGGTCCTGCTGGAGCAGGGAGGTGGCACCAGGTGCCCGCTCTGGGCCCTTCCAAAGTGACCCATCTGGGGATTCTCTGCTGGAATTACAGCTCAGGAAATGCCCTCTGCCCACACAAATTTCCCGTCTTCCACTCCACTTAATTCATTATATTTTAAGTTCTACAATCAAGGAAATCATTTATGCAGCATGGGGAAAGAAAATTAATTAATTTATTAATGAGGAAGAGAAGGCACAAACCCCTTTGCTCTCACATAAACTCGTGTCAGTGGTTTTCAACCAGTCTGGTAATTACTAATATTTTTTATATTAGGATGTGTTAGCAATGGGAGTAACTTCTCAACCCCAGATCCCTTGCTCAGCAGTGAAAACAGTAACAACTCAGCTCCTTCAACACCAAGTTTTATCTTCCTGCTGCTGGGAATGTGCCACGGGATGAAGCCAAACCTTGCAAGGCAACAGTGAGAGCAAAGCAGGACTGGGATGTTAATGCCTAATTGCACTCCAAACAGGTATTTAGGCAATTAATTAACACAGTAACACCATCCTGGAAGGTCATAAGACATCAACTAGGGCCCAAATTGTGATTTAGGGTTGGTTTAATTAGGAAAATGTGGCAGGGTTAAAAATCTCCTTCTTTTTTTTTTTATTTGGCATTGCAAATAAATCTTTTCTAGCAAAACAGCAAAGAAGAAAAAGCCACTGAAAGGAGCAACAGCAGTTTCTCTAAAACTCTTAATTTTTATTAAAAGTTTTAAGCCAGACTTAGCACTGGGCAAGCTATCGAAGTTCACTTGAGTCCCTTTTTTATTGCCCATCTCAACATTGTCGAAGTCTCAGGCTCAGTCCCAACCTCCTCCAGAATTCAATCAGAAACTGCTCAGGTTTTTTTCTCCTCATGGCCTTTTCTCTTCATTTTTTCTATTCTTTCCTCATAACCAATTTTCTCCATGGATAAACTTCGCTCCGGCTGGGAGAAACAGCAAAGCAGCAAACCCTAAAATCTCCGCTGAAAGAGCTCGGCTCAGCTTATATGGGGTCAGTCATGCCAGGATAATAATTTTTTTATTTCATTTTTATCCAATTTCCCTTGCCAGGAGGGCTGATCCAATAACCTTTGTTGACACCTCACAGCTCTCCCTGATAAAAACCAAACCCAGGCTTTGAAGCACAGACAAAAATGGGAAATGCAAAGTGGAAAAGCAGAAAATAACTGAAATATTTAAAACATTGCCTAAAAAAAAAGTGAATCCTCTTGATATGTGCAGCTGAAGAAGACAAGAAGCTGGAAATTAGTGTAAATTCCAGGTAGTTCTGTGACTCTCTGTCAGCAGCAGCTGTGCCTTGAGTTTTCCTGGCTCTGATCCATCAGCTCCTCTCTCTCCATTTGCATGAGACAATTTTGTCCTCCCAATACCCACAGTGTTGCTAAATCTCCGAGCTCCAGGAAAATGTTGTTGGCACCATAAATAAATTATATGGAGGGGAAAAAAATCCCATATAAATAAAAGATGAACCTGAATCAACCTCAGTGTAAATATTCCAACAGTTCAGGAGCAGCCACGAACACTTTCAAACACGTTCTCAGTTTCAAGAGGTAGGTGTGAAAAAAATATCATTATAAAGTTGCACCAACTTGTCCCTAAGGGTGCCACTGATGTTCCAAAAGTCAGGAATGAGTTTGGAGCCTTTTCCTCCTGTTTTCTCTCCATACAAAGGGGCTGCAAGTGAAGTCTGTCTGTGCATCTTTATTCAAACTGATCACAGAACAGATGCTCAAGGCGTGTCTGCACCATTTTTATCAGAAGACCTTTTACAGACAAGTTCCTAAAGGACCAATCCATCAAATCCAGCACATATTTGTTAACTTTTCCCCAGCTGTACTTCTGGAACAAATCTAATAACCCTTCCTAGGCGCATGGAAATTCATCAGGATGAGCTCTGACAAGGCCAAGCTTGGAACAATTTGGAGGCAACACCATCGAGCAGCTCCCATAGTAACTTTTTTCCCAGAGGATGAATTCCTGCAGTGTCACCAGAGGAAAAACTTCATTAACAACAGCCTTGATCTTGTAGGGTCAAGGCAAGTCCTAAAGACAGTAAGTCCATGAATTGTAAAAAAACAACAAAAAAAAGCGCTTGGAAATAATAAGGCCTAAAAGCCATCTGAAAGGTGCAGTAAAATATTAATGTGCATCCCCAGAGTGGAGGTTTGAGCAGCAGGAAATGGTGGGGCTGCAACGAGCTGTGTGGCTCCTCAAGAATCCAAAGGCTTCTCCAAACTCCCTCAGATGGTCAGAATACCCAGCTGGCACTCTTTTCACAATGCCCATGAATGCCCTGTGGATTGTGCTGAAGTCTCCCAGCCAGTTCCGTAAGCCCATGGTTGGGTCTGTGCTCCATGGCTGGCAGGAAGAACATCGGATAAATCAATCCCAACTCACCAGAGAGCTTGAGCACGGAGCCTGCCCCGTGCTGTGGTCCCTTACAGGGCTGCCACCCTCATTTCCTCAGCCTTGTCACCCTCTCACTTCATTTTCTCCACTGGTTTATGGTACCTCCTCTTCTGTGTTGAAATCATGATGACAATGGGAAATTCCTTGGAATTTTTTCTTTCTGAATTCTGAGTTCTTTCTTTCAAATACACCTGACCAGGAAGGACTACACAATTTTTTTGGTGTTTTTTTTTTTTTTTTCTTGGCAGTCTTCTTCTTTGGGGGACCAAAATGAATGGTGTTGCCAATGGGAACCATAGAATTCCTAGAAAAGCTGGAGTCGGAAGGGACCTTAAAACCCATCCAGTGCCACCCCTGCCATGGCAGGGACACCTCCCACTGTCCCAGGCTGCTCCAAGCCCCAGAGTCCAACCTGGCCTTGGGCACTGCCAGGGATCCAGGGGCAGCCACAGCTGCTCTGGGCACCCTGTGCCAGGGCCTGCCCACCCTCCCAGGGAAGGATTAAGAGCATTAAGGACTAAATCCTATTGAAATTCATTATTCCAATAAAGGAAGCGACTCAAAAACACAACTGCAAAATGGAAAAAATGCCAATGCTCTTTGTAATGAGTGTTTTCATAACGAATATTTAAGTGGGAATGAAGTCCATGGAATGCATCAAATGCTTCCTGACGGTTGTTTTCATTGTTAGATCAGGGTTTTGCTCATTCCTATGCCAGAAAAGGATGCTGGAAACGCACTTTGCAAAGCACAACTGCCTAGATTGGCACAAACAGCTGTACCACTTTTGGGGAGTCTTTGGGGCGTTTTGGGACTGGAAGAGCCCTCTTGTTTCACAAGAAAATTAAAAAGCAAGGCAGCACCAACATCATCTGGTAATTAAAGACCCATCATGAGCTCCAGTTTGACTTCCCTCGTGGCATTTCCGACTCCCACTGCTTCAGCCCTGCAGCCATTTTATACACATTTTATAAATTCCAGAGATCCTCTTAGGCAAAGCATTCCCTCTTTTCCTGCTTAAGCAATTCCCTTCTCAAGCCCAACTTACCCAGAGCTCCTGGCTCATCCCTGTGATGAAAGTTTCCCGTATTATTCACCCCTCAAACTACAAATTCTGCAGCAGCTAAACCAGCCCTAAAATTGCTGGGAATATTGGCAAATCCAGAGCCAGGCTCACGCCTCCTTTGGGAGTAACTTCCTGTGGCACCAAGGTGTGACTCTCTCTGTTAATGAGATGGACGTGTGGCAGCTGGAACAATTTTTGGATGACTTGGGAAGCCTTTCACAAGCAATCTGAAAGAGTTACCGTGCTGCAGACAGTTCCAGTGAATGATGTTGGTCAGTGAGACTGGAATTCTCCAGGAATTCCATGTGTTAAGGGAAAGGTCTTTTCCCATCCCTTGCTTTTTGAAACTGCAACACGAATTTTGCTGAGCTGCTTCAAATGGGGACACCCACAGAGCAGGGAAATTGCTGCTTCAGTGGTTCCATCCGATTAGGCAAAGAGCTTGTCTGGGAGAAGGAAATATTTGGCAGCTTTAGTGACTCGTGTCACCGCTCCTGCTGCAGGGAACAGGCTTCAGCTGCAGGGAACACCCACTCCCTGCTCGCTTCTGTGTCACTCGACGTTCACATCCACCACCACAACCCAAAAGCTGTAAAATTCACCGTATCTGGATATAAAAAAAAAAATGGGTCTTTTTCCTCACCAATTTCCCAAATTGCCACAAGTCCTGGTAGTTCACCTCCACAGGAAATTTTGCTCCTGCTGTTGTCATTCCAGTAAAATTACAGCCTGAGGAAGAGCTAGGACATGAAATTCAGCACGGGCCAGGACACAGGACAGCCTGCTCCGAGCTATAAATAGGGCTGTCAATAGGGTCACTTTTCTCTCACTATAAATAAGAATTTTATAAATAGTGTTGCTCTGCTAAT
This sequence comes from Donacobius atricapilla, assembly GCA_013397315.1. Classification (NCBI taxonomy): domain Eukaryota; kingdom Metazoa; phylum Chordata; class Aves; order Passeriformes; family Mimidae; genus Donacobius; species Donacobius atricapilla. Next base: position 67,608 of record WBMY01014486.1, read on the forward strand.
TGCAGAGTGTTAATAGAATCTCTGGGGTAGATTAACCACAGCTTCGTTAGTTTAAATTTAACTTGTACTTCCTTACTATTTCAAGGGCATTGTATGCTGAGGACAAGGCACAGGAGACAAGGAAAGGAACAGTCTGGGAAATTATCAGGAATGAGTTACTTGAATTCAAATAATTCAAGTTTCTAACTCTAACAGTGTAAATGAAAAATATCTGTTGCAAAAGTGTAAAAATAAAAAAGCATAAATTACTTGTTGCTTTTTATTTCTCTGAATTAATGATTGCTAAATTATCTAATTATTAAAAGCATAAAGATTATTAAAATATCATCTTGCTAAATAATCGAATAGTTGAATTCTTCTTCCTCTCTTTGCCCCACAGCACGAGAAGGGAGGGTGGGTGTTTAACCTCCCAGGCTGAGAAAGGAGCTCTCAGATGTTGCCCACCTGCGTTCAGTGGACAGACCAGGGGTTTTGCAATTAATAATAACGAACGGACATAAATCAGAACTTATCAGGATTTCTGAAGGTATTTCCCAGCTCAGCCTTTACAGAACACTGGATTTCCAAAAACGGAAGCCTGTGAGATAACACAAACTGCCCGTGTCACAGCAGGACTGAGGGGATGGAGATCAGCCCTGAGAGAGCACAGAATCCCATCTCCCACCAGAACACAACAAGGGCTCCAGAATCCCTTCTAGGGATCCACAGGGATCATGGATCCAGCTCCTGGCCCTGCCCGGACACCCCAACAATCCACACTGCTCTGAAAGCTCCTGCCCCAGGGCTGGGTCCTACATACTTCAAAAATCCAACGGATTTATTTTCCTTTCCACCATCAGCTACTTTTTCCTCCTTATTCCATAGTTTCTGGCTCCCTCCTGCAGGTTTCTTGGAGCTCCTGCGTTGGGGGAGGCAGTGAAAGTCAATACCTATTCACTCTCTCGGTGGGTTTCACAGATCCATACCACATTCCCACGGAAAGACTCCCATGAAGGTGTGTCCACGCCTTTTGCTGGTCTGTGCCAGTGCTTCACAGCAGGAAAACCAGCCCAGGAGTCATGCTCAATTTTTATGTCATTTTCAATCCCATTCCCAGTAACTGCAGAGAGCAGCTGGATTTGTAGCACTGGAGCATCCAGGCATGGTTTTTCTGGATTAACCTCCCTTAATTTTCTCCAGCTTTCTAAACAAATTATTATTTTACTTTTCTGGTCTCCTGCATTTCCTCTGAGCAGCAGAGCTGCCAGCAGGGCTGTGGCCTTCTCCCAAGGACTCTCCATCCCCACATGGACTGGGACAACACCTTGCTCCAACATTTGCCAGGAGCTGATACCTTCCGGGATGTGAACTCCAGCTGTAACACCCAGCTCCCTTTCCACAGTAATTCCAGCTCCTCCTTTATTTCCATTTGGACTTTCTGTGATTCTAATTGTCACTATGGAGTTTTGTCTGGTGGATTTAGGGGCACCTTCCCCCCCACTCATGGAGGACGTGTCTGTGGCTTTATCACCCCAAATTAAGAGGCCTCTCTGGAGAAGATGATCCAAGGCTCTCCTTAAGCTCTGGAAAAAGTTTGAATTGGAGTTTCCCCCCAGCCTCAGGCAGAAGCAGGAACTTACTCTCTGTCTATGACCAGACAAGTGACCGCTTCAGCTGCGATGACGTTGGCTGTCCTGACATCCTCCCTGCAAGAAAAAAACAAATTTCTTCAGTTATTTCCATGACAATCTTCTGATTTCCAACATACGGAGTTCTTCAAGTGCTTCGAGGATAAATTTATGGCTTTCACAGCTTTTCCTTGCTGTTTTCATCATTCGTATAGGCTAATAAAAGACTAGAATTCCAAGACTAATAAAAATACGAATTTAATTCATTTTAATCATGTTGATTTGGTGTTCCAGTGTTTAAGAGTCAGCGCTCCATTTCCTGGGTTCCCTTTATCCCAATTCCCTCCCACCTTTCCAAACCCCAAGGGTAAGTGGATTACAGGCAGGAAAGCCCTCCCGTCTTCTGAACACCCCTCATTCATTTAGGCTGGAACACCACTACACTTCCACTGAAGCAGAAAATGATATTTACAGGTGCTGTTAGGCACAGAAGTTCCCATTTAAAGACTGGAGGTATTAAAGCAGGAATATGGTTAAAAAGGGTGATGCACATGCACTCTTCCTTTGAAGTAATCATTAATTATCTTTAATTGCTTTGGAGCACTCTTAACGGTCATACCTTTAGAGCAGAGCAAGCAGAAATAGAAGGGAGGAACATTAATGTTCCAGCCCGTGCTGGGATGCTGACTGAGTCTTTTCAGACTGGAATTAAGTGTGTATTAGTGCTAATTCACCCCACTGATAAATCACATTGTGCTGATTTAAAGCAAGGAGAAAGGAGCAGCAGAGTAACAGTGGATAATTATCTCTATTAACTCCTAAAATGTGGGTAAATACAGAGAGGATAAGGAAGGATAATGCTGAATTCCTCATTAGGTTGCTGTAGCCAGCTTTTGCTAATATATTGATCCATTAAAACAAGAATTCAAACTCGTTGGTGTCCACTAATTCCCATTAAAACTCAACACAATTGTCTCATTATCCCAGATGCCACAAAAAGACATTTATCCCTTTAAACGTTTGGGTCACAGACATGATTTGGTACTGTCTTATACGCAGATGATTACAGACCAGGAAAATACAATAAAATTGGTGGCCTCAGTTCAAACATTTTCAATAAAATTTGGAATTAGGTACTCAGATGCACGAGGGCCTGCTGTAATTTCTGTTATCTTCTGCTAATCCATCCTTTTCTAGAAGATGACTTTGGCCAGCAGCTGCAGCACAGGGAGGTACAGAAATCCACGGCATTAAAGGCCAATGAAACCTTGGAAGTGCAAACATGAAAAAACTCCAAGTGCAAGGCATTAACTGGGGGAGAAATTACTAAGAGGGGGTTAAAGGCAACAGCAACCACCAGCAAGTGCCCAGCATTAAATGAGAGAGTAACTACTACAGGTAGGTGGCATTAAACACAACAAATAATTACTGCAAGTGCACAGACTTCAGTGCAGAAGTTACCGCTACAAGTACGTGAAACTGAGTGCAACGAGTAATTACTGCAAGTCCAAGTAATTCCTACCAGTGCACAGCATTCAATGGAAAATTAACCACTAGTAAGCGCACAGCATCAAATATAGAAGGAATTACTGCAAGTGCAGGGCATTAATTGGAACAAGTAACCACTACACGTGAACTGCATCAAGTGCAAAAGTAATTACTATAAGGGCACAGCGCTAAATGTAATAATTACTACAAGTGCTAAGCTTTAAGCCCAGAAGTTACTGCCTGTAAATGCACAGCATTGAAGGGAAAAGTAGCCACTACAAGACATTAAATGCAGAAGTTACTAAAAGTGCACAGCATTAAATGCAACAAATAATCACGGTATTAACTGAAACAGTAATTACTACAAGTGCAGAGCATTAAAAACAAAGGGAATGTACACTCCCAGTGCACAGTATTAAATAAAAAACTAATTACTAATAAATACATGAAACAAGTGATTACTACCAGTGCAAAATATTAAATGCAGAGGTTACTCCCCGTAAAGGCACAGCTTTAAAGGCAAAACTAACTACTACCAGTGCAACAAGTAATTACGACAAGTGAAAAGTAATTACTGCATTAAATGCAACAGGCAGTTAATTACTACAAGTAATTATTTTAACAGCACGGCACTAAGTGCAAGAGCAGCTATTAGAAGTGCAACGTGCAAAACAAAACTTATTAACAATTAATTAGTAAATTAATTAATCCCTGGCAGCGCCCACCACCCCCTGTGGCCCCAGGGAGGAGAGGAGAGCACTGACTCAGACGCTCCCTGGCCTTCATCCCCTTCCTCCTCGGAGCTGCCTCCCGAAAAGCGGCATTCCTTGTCCGTGGAGTCACCCTCGCTCTCCCAGCGCTCCATGGCCCCGGCTGCTCCAGCATTTCCCCCTGGACACGCCTGATCCCCTCCAGCTCCGACCTCTGTGTCACCCCCTGCGATTTTCCAGCTCCCCCAGCCCAGACACGGCACCTGCACAAAGGTCACAGCTGCTGCGGGGGTTCTCGGCCGCGGAAATCCAAGAGGGGAGGATTTGGGAGCCCTCAGGAGATCCTTGGGGATGGATAAGGGCCAAAAATCCCCTCAGGAGACCTCGTGTGCCCTTTTCAGCTCCTCAACCCCGTGGCGGAATTAGGAGGTAAAAAATATCCACGTTCCTAAACGTTCCTAGGTGTGTCACCATGCCACTGGAAACACGAGGACGTAATTTAAGGGATGAAACGCATAGATCTGCTTTCCTCCTTGGAATTTACAGCCAACTCCACCACACTGGGAAGTTACAACAATTTTGCTTCTGACAAGCTGTCAACAAATCAATTTAAGAAGAGATGAGTTTATACTCCAGCATCTGTCTCGTGGTTTTACCTAAGGCTGCCATAATTTGCCCCAAATGTAAAAATATTTGAGGTGATTCCCGTTGTTTTGCTTTTTTTCACTTTCCTACATCCCCAGAATGCTTGAAGTCCTGCTCCCACACCTGCTCCCAATCCCTCCGGACTCCACCCCAGCCCTGAGCAGTCAGTTCCAAAGCTTGACAGCCCCTTCTGTAAAGGAATTTTTCCCAATATCCAACCTAAACCTCCTCGGGTGCAATCTGAGGCCGTTTGCCCTTGTGCTGTCCCTGTTCCCTGGGAGCAGAGCCCGACCCCCCCTGGCTGTCCCCTCCTGGCAGGGAGTTGTGCAGAGCCACCAGGTCCCCCCTGAGCCTCCTTTTCTCCAACGTGGTGGAATCTCAGCAGCAGCAGCTCCTGGGAGGTTTTTACTTTCAGAACTCTCAGTGCAGTAAAGATAGAACAGAATTTCCTTGACCAACAGAGCCTTGAAAGACCTGAGGCCTCAGCTCCATAAATATTCCAGTCAATTATCACAAAAGGCTCCTCTTTTTTTGTAAATCTTGTTGTACAGCCCTTGGCAGGGCTTAAACCGTTCAGCTGGAGCCACTAGGAGTAGAAATATATTTTAGGAGCAGTCGGCAAGTGCTAACAAGATGCTCACAAGGCATAAAACCAAGTATTAGAGTGAGCTGGTACATTTTCTATTTGGAGAGTTGTACCTTCTTCTTGTATTGAGTAAAATACCAGTAAAATGGTACTTTTGAACCTCAGTGAGCTGAATTGCTGTTCTCTAGGAAATGTTTTGTTTTCCCAATATCCACGAAGCTTAAAACACATGGGGGTTTTGCTACATGTCCTAAACTGGGGTACCTTGGAGTCGAATCCCTCCTGCTGTATTTCATTCCCTTTTAGGAAGTGAGATTTTAATGCCTGACAGGATTTTTACAAGGTTTTTTATGAAATGGCTTTTCAAGCGCAGCTTTTTCTAGTGGCACCTTTTATTAGTTTCACATTAAGATCCATAAAAGTTTAGTAGAGCCTGCTGCGTTTATTAATCCCAGTGACGGATTTTTTTATCAAAGCCAATGGCAAATGGATGTTGGGACCTCAGGAAGATGAAAGGTTGGAAAGCCAAACTTTGGTCTGTGCGAGGTGGTTTTCCCCCATGGAGATCAGGCAGATCCAGGTGATTGATGCAGACATGTATCACAGAAATCATTAAATTTGGAAAAAAACTCCAAAGTCATCAAGTGCAGTCTTTGACTGATCCCAATTTTCTCAACTCCTTCCCTGGCAGGGTGGGCAGGCCCTGGCGCAGGGTGCCCAGAGCAGCTGTGGCTGCCCCTGCATCCCTGGCAGTGCCCAAGGCCAGGCTGGACACTGGGGCTGGGAGCAGCCTGGGACAGTGGGAGGTGTCCCTGCCATGGCAGGGGTGGCACTGGGTGGGCTTTGAGGTCCCTTCCAACCCAAACCACTCTGTGACCCCATGGACACAGCCACATCCAGTTGTTTCCTGATGTTCACCATTTCCTTCCCTAAAAATGAGGATAAAACCCTATTTCCTGGCTCCAGAAACTGGAGAGTCTCGAAGGACCACCCACAGCAGGTGGGTCAGTGCCTGGGAGAGTCCCCCGTGGAAACCTCCCACCCTGTGGGACCTCAGGAGGTGAGTGCTGAGATCAGGTGAGAATGGTGTTAATGAGGGTTTTCAGAAATAAAAAATGAGGTCTTCCCTGGTGGGTTTTAAATTATGCCACAGGACTATCCAGAGGTTCCTAATTTGCTGCTATTCGAGTTCTTTAATGCATTTCCCCACCTTCCAGCACTCTACACTCGACTTTGTTACAATATTCTTAATAAGGTTGATTTAAAGCATTTAGGACAAGACACGTCAGATAGGGGAAAAAGTGGGGAAAATCGTTCTTAGCTTGAATTTAGCAATAAGAGCTCAAAGCCCAGCATCTCTATCTTCACTTTTATTTCACTAGGTATTTTCTGATTACACCATGACTTTCAGGTGGGAGATAGGAATCAGCTTTATTGGGTATTCTGAGGAGTGCTACTCAAATTTGGTGACCTTCTATCCTTTGCCTACCTGGAGACTTAAAAATGAATTTTTAAAGCTTTGATTACCTTTTATTTGTAGTAACTTCTGTAACTTCACCTGCATCTTGGCCTATGGCTGCGGCAGGGGAAGATGCAGCAACCACCTGCCCATTCTTGATTTAGTAAAAATAAATAAATAATCAAGATTTTACGTGCCAAAACCAAACCAAATCTCACGGTTACTGGGCCTGCTGTGACAGTCCTACTCAAGGAATCCAACTGGCACAGAAAGAAATTAATTCCTGGCCCTGGTGGGGGTGACCTACAGGAGATCCTGGTGCTGGGACTACAGCAGCAGTGTTAGGAGACCAATTTGGGGTTGTCACCCAGCAGATTCCTGGGGGGAAAGGGATGGATCCCCGTTCCCAGGCTCATCTCCCACTGTCGGTGGCGTGCTGACGGATGGTGCTCCTGCTCTGTATACCCCCAAAGTGTATTGATGGCAGTGACAGCCACTGATCTCTGCACCTCCACCTCTTTTGTGACGTGGAGCAGCTCCTCTGCTCCTGGTGGACATGTCCCACCCTGCCACGAAGGATTTCACTGCTCTCAGGACACCTTTTAGGTGATTTTATAGGGGTTTTATACAGCAGGTGCTGCTCAACACCCAGATATGAAGGTGGGAGATTCAGCACTGGGAAAGCACAATAAAAACCTCAGCAATTATTTCACTCACTGTTTCGAGCCATGATGACCCTTCAAGAACCCTTGTCTTCCTTTTATCATTTTTATCAGGCAAGCAGGTATTTAGAACAAATTGGGATGAATTCCAGCACAGTGTTTGAATCTGAGGCCATTCAGCACAGGAAGGACTCACAGCACTAAAAATCAGGAGCAAAACTGTTCCTCCTCCACGGGAGGGTCTGCACTAAACCACTTCCAGTGTTAAAATGGGTGAGAACTTATGGAAGTTTGATTAGACATTAAAAGGGTTTTTATTAAATAAAGTGTCTGTCAAAAGAGGAAATAAAACTCGAAGATTAAATAAAATATATATGGGAAAAAAAGCCCAGACATGAGGCTGAATTGTAGCCCTGGATTTTGAAAAACAGCACTGGAATAGTCTGGGAAAGTCACCTGGAAATTAAGAATTACACTTTCCTCATAAATGTTCTGATATTAATATTCCCATGGGTCTTTCATGCTTGGCAGAAAGTAGCACTGGGTGTCCTTGGGATGTCAGCATCTCCATGGGAATCAAAGTCCTCCTCAATTAGTTTTCTAAAAAAGGGGAATTTTGGTGCATTCAGGACAAAGTGAAGTTTTGGATAAAAGTTTCTGTCTTCTGGGAGTCTTCACATTCGAAATGTGTGCTTCAAGGAAGATTCCCACTGTTTAAGTGCCCAAGGCCAGGTTGGACACTGGGGCTTGGAGCAGCCTGGGACAGTGGGAGGTGTCCCTGCCATGGCAGGGGTGGCACTGGGTGGGCTTTAAGGCCCCTCCCAACCCAAACCATTCTTGGATTGATATTTGGGGTTGACATTCCCTATAAATATAATATATAAAGAAAATTATAACTATTTATTTCCTGACAAATGGCACTTTCCAGACCCACAACTCACAGGCAGCAAACCTCAGGGGGACACAATTCCCAGTGGCTCTCTATTTGCTGTGATGAGCCAGGAGTCAAAGTCAGATTGGAACTTTCAGAAGCTGGAGTGCCAAGGGGAGGTGGCAGATGGATTTGGGATGTTTGCCTGAACACCTGTGCAAAGTGGCACCCACAGCTCAGTTTCCATCCAGGTGTTCACAAACAGCCTGTCCAAGAGTTCCAAGTGCCAAACAGCCTTTCCCGAAGCACCTGCCCACAGCCAGGAGGATCCATTTCACAAATCCCACTTCAGCAAAACAAAAATTCCACCTTCTGTTAATTCCACTGAGCTCTGCTGAGTCCTTCAGGCAAACAGAGGGACTGCTGGCAGTGCTGGGGTGGGAACACTTGGAAGTCAGAGAATCACGGAATGGTTTATGTTGGGAGGGCCATTAACAATCAGCTCATTCCACCCCTGCCATGGCAGGGACACCTCCCACTGTCCCAGGCTGCTCCCAGCCCCAAAGTCCAGCCTGGCCTTGGGCACTGCCAGGGATCCAGGGGCAGCCACAGCTGCTCTGGGCACCCTGTGCCAGGGCCTGCCCACCCTGCCAGGGAACAATTCCTGCCCAAGATCCCATCCATCCCTGCCCTCTGGCAGTGGGAGCCATTCCCTGTATCCTGTCCCTCCATCCCTTGTCCCCAGTCCCTCTCCAGCTCTCCTGGAGCCCCTTCAGGCCCTGGAAGGGGCTCTGGGATCTCCTGGAGCCTTCTCCAGTACCTGCGGGCTGCCATCCATCACAGCCCCTGCTCTTTTCTCTGGGCACAGAAACTCCATTTGTGCCACCCCTTGGGGAATTCACCTGCCTGGGAAGGGAATTCCAACTAAATCCAAGAGCTGCCATCACACAGTGAGGATGAACACCGCAGGTATCCCCACATCCAGCTGAAATCCTTATTGTTGTTGACTTTCAAAGCTGAAAGAGGTGAGTATCTCATCCCTTATCCTTTGCTTCCAAGCCCTACATGGAATCTGTTTTAAACCCCTGTAACTGCACCCATCCCACCATGGCTGGACCTGCTGGCACCAGGACCAGCAAGGAGTCACAGAATTGTTGGAAAAGCCCTCTAGGGTCGTCGAGTCCAACCATTCACCCCACAGTGCCCAGTCCTCCCCTAAACCCTGACCCCAAGTGCCACAGGCCCAGTTTCAATCCCTGCAGGGAGCCACCGTGTCCCAGTGGTGTTTCCCACTGCTGAGATGGGACCAGTGCTCAGGAATCCCTCTCTGCTGATGGGAAAACCATTTCCAGTGGGCCCACCGTTCCCATTGCTCCCAGGAAACCCTCAGTGATATTGATACAACTTACTGCAGTGTTTCCAGCAGCTCACAAAGGCAAGGATGAGCAAACACAGCTACAGGAATATTCTACAGGAATTAAAACTGATATTTGTAGGTAAACTGTGGCTTAAGTTTAGTCTGAAGCGACAGGTAAACCCAAATCTGAGTGACACAATGCTGACACTGAGATGGTAGAACCTCCTTGCCTGCCAAACCCATCATTAATGATTCAACCCAATTACTCGTGTAATTTATTCAGAATTATTGTACTGAACCAGAGCCTCACTAGACCGTAATTAATTATAATCCCCAAGTGAAACAACCCAGGGGTATGAAATTAGCACTTTTTCATTAAAGTGAAATAAACCCCTACCACGCCCCATTCATTGCTGTTTTAATCAGACAGTGGGCAACAAGAGCATCTTTAAGATAGATTAAAAGTTAATTATCCCATTCAAGGACAAACCAATTAAACCTTGAACGAGTCAGAAGAGTTTCTAGAAACTCTGTGAAACAAGGTGCCTTACAGACCTACCCTGCATACGGAACTTATCTGCCAGCCTGGATCAGATCATTCAAAGCCAGGCAAAACCAAAAACCCAGGGAACTGGCACAGATAAAGAGGAAACCATTTATTTGCATTATTTTCCTCTAAAAAGAAGAACAGCAACAACAGAATTCAGCAGCCAGAGACACATGAAATGGTCCTTGACACATTTTCTCCGTGAAGGACTCAGCAGCCACACTTCAATGTTATTTAATAAGTTAAGAGACAAACACAAAGAGGGAATAAGATGACCTCCAAGAGCATTGATAAACCGACTCCCACCTTGTCAACTCCTTCCGTGGGAGGGTGGGCAGGCCCTGGCACAGATTCCCAAGGAAGCTGTGGCTGCCCCTGGATCCCTGGCAGTGCCCAAGGCCAGGCTGGACTCTGGGGCTTGGAGCAGCCTGGGACAGTGGGAGGTGTCCCTGCCATGGCAGGGGGTAGAATGAGCGGATCCTTTATGTCCCTTCCAACTCAAGCCGTTCTGGGATTTGAAGACATCCAAGTCCCTCTTCCCATGGCTGCCTCATCCCTCTCCAAGCCCTGGATACTGATAACAACGTGGGCCTGGATGGAGAATGTGGATCGGCCAAATTGAGAAGTGATCCAGTGCATCTCCTGAGCTCCAGCAGGAACACAGGGTCACAGGGCCATTGTCCCATTATGACTTCAAAGCTCCTGACAATTAAAATCCTCCCCTTCCGCTCTCTCACTATCCTTAATCTGGAATCTCCACATGGGAAAAGTATCTTCTGCAGCCATAAAAAGAGAAATAAAGCTACAAAGTTAACTCCAATACTTTATTATGGGCCTTTCATCAAGAGTTTCCAAATGATAAAACATTTCCTGAATGAGCCTGCATTCCTTGGAGATGTCCTGCTTAGGGAGCTTTTTCCATAAAAGAGGAGCTTTTTCCATAAAATATCTGATGTTGCTCAAGGACATCCTCGGGGTGAGTTTAAAATCTGAATTTTTCCTCATCTTTTTTTTTGCAGCAGCAGTACAATAAACCAATAGCACAAAAGGCTCCGACTTTTCCAGCATTCCAAACAGTTTCAGCTGTCCCAAGTTTCCCAGGTGCAGGGACCTCTCCCAAACTGCCAAATTATTTCTTATTTCTTATTTCTTAGTCTCTAAGAGCCTGTCCAGAAAGGACACATGATGGAAGATTAAAAAAATATAATGCAATGCCTATGGATTAATCCTGTGCTCTTGTGGACACCCCCAAATCCATGGAGATTAGATATATTCCCATTTTCCTGACAATAAAGACCAGCCTCAAGAGCTTTTTGAAGCAAACAGTGGCAATAATCCCAGCTAAATGCCAGATTCCTTCGTTTAAATTACTTCTCTTGGGGCTTATTCCCCCAGGATTTTTTTAAAAGCAGCTCCAAGTTGTCATTTAGGAGGTTTAGCTTGGACATGATGGAAAACCTCAGGAAAACTTGGAGCAGTGCAATAGGTGATGCTCCCTCCTTGGAGAGTTTTAAGATTAGGCTGGACAAGGGAAGGATGACACTGCTCCAGGAGTTGGGACATCCCTGCTTGGAGCAGGAAGTCGGAGCGGGGACCTTCGGAGCTCTTTTTTGGCCAATATTCAGGTGATTTTTCTCTATTTCCTGCCCACACTTCCCCACTTCCTCTGGCAAATCCAACTCATTTGTGAACGTTCCAGACTAAAAACCACCAGTCCCAGGTCCCGTGAAGAACAAGCATCGAACACCTTTTCCTGCCACCTCAGTTTCCCTTCAGGCAGATTTATCCCAGAAAGGTTGAAGAGAGCACTGGAAGAATTTCAGATGCCAATTCCAGATGCAAGACAGGAGAGAAAATCCCAGCCAGAGCCATCCTTACAAGCACAGCATTAACCTGTGGAAATGGGAGATGTTGGAAATATCCAGCTGCAGAAAAGAGCAATACTGGCTGTCAAATTCCAGCTCCTTTTGCAAAGCTTCCTGGAGAACACTCCAAAGTGTCCAAGGTCAGGATGTTAAAATCCTGGGGAGGTTTCAACAGCAGTGGGGAACCGGGATCACGTCCCGGTTGTTTGATGCAAGACTGACTCTGCAGCTTCTGCACAGAGGCTTGGATGTCATCGGTGTAAAACCTCCCAGCCTCTTTATGGCCTGACGCATTCCCTCTGCTCCACTGAACTCCCAAATATCCCCAGCAAGTTTTACCTTGCCTAATTCCTGTCCTTTCAGCACGGAGAAGTTGCCCCTGCCCAATGCTGCAGCCAAGGGTGTAGAGGAGCTGCCGTACCGTGGCAGAGCTGAGTCCCTTCAGTCTTTAGGACTGCCCAGGAACTTCACACCCCTTTCTCTCTCCCTCATTTAATTTCCTTTCTTTTTTTCCTGCTGGAAAAAAAATGTTTTCCCACCCACTCGGCTGTAGAAGGCTAAAGATGGTTTGGAAGGCTTCAATCCAGGACCAGAAGCTCATTTATTACAAAGGAATCATTCCCTGGCAGGGTGGGCAGGCCCTGGCACAGGGTGCCCAGAGCAGCTGTGGCTGCCCCTGGATCCCTGGCAGTGCCCAAGGCCAGGCTGGACTCTGGGGCTTGGAGCAGCCTGGGACAGTGGGAGGTGTCCCTGCCATGGCAGGGGTGGCACTGGATGATCATTAATGCCCCTTCCTACCCAAACCATTTCAGGATTCTGATACTCCCTGCCACCATCTCAGCCCCAGAATGGTGCAAAAGTCATATTTTAACACAAGTTTTTGGGGGGTGAAGTTCCCAAATATTTTCTATCCAAAATTATACAGTAGGATGAGAAAACAAACCAGCACCTAGGAGAAATGCTGAGTAATCTCCTGTAATAGTAATTTTCATCTTTATGAGATCATGGTTTACATAAAACTCTAAAACCTTCCAGTTTCTTCTCAGTTCTACAGCTGCCAGCCTTTCATTTAATTACAGCCTGACTGCGGACAAAATAGAATTTAGCAGGTACCTTAAGGATGTGTCATTTAGAGCTTTAGACTTCAGGAATCAAGAACTGGATTTTACAAGCCCAGGGGCTGAGGGGAAAAAAAAATTAAATATAAAAAAATTCGATGAATTTAAATCTCTGCCAGCCCCTTCAGCAGCTGGGGTGAAATTGCTTTGTTAGAGAATTTCTGCCACATAACCCTAAACCACTTTTTCAGCCTGAGAAAACCTAAGATTAAATTGAGATGAAGGTTGCCCACAGCTTTAGTAGTCTTAAATGAACTTTTTCCTTTTTTTTTTAATTTAATAGAATCACAGCTAAACCACTGAAAATGTCTGTTCCATCCAAGGCATGCAGCTCAACAACTCCCATCCCTTCTGTTGGGATTTGGGACAACCTGTGGTGAAATTCCACGGAGAATCATTGACACCTTGCTTCAAACAGCAAAAGCCTGAAGACACCTCAGTGACAAACATCAATTTAAAGAAATAAATACAGGAAATGCAATTACTGTCAGCACATCTGCACTTTCTAGGGGGTCTCAAAGCCTGGGCAGCTCTGTGGGTCTTTGCTGGGAATGTCTTCCAGGCTCAGGAACATCTGGAAGAAGCCCCAGGACATTTTTTAGAGTGCAATAAATGGGTGTGGGATGCCAAAATCACCAGTGGAAAGGTTGGATGGGGGCAGGTCATGGTGGAAAAAAGGAAGAGCTGAGGTTTGAGGCAAGAAAACTGAGCAGTCAGGGCCCAAACTAAAGTGTCAAAGCAATCCTGACACCAATTCCAGAGCAGCTTCACAGTGTCCCAGCCATAAAACCTTTGGAAGGTTTTGCCATAAATCTTGAGACTTTCTCTTTTTAGGAGAGAGACAAGTCTAGAAATGAGCTATGAGACATCAGGACAGAGGAGATGAGCTGAAAGCACAGCGAAGAGAGGAAAAAACCACAAAAAACCCCCCACAAAACCACAAAAAAACCCAAGAAAAAAAAAACCCACCAAAAATAAAAAAGACGAGGAAACAACCCCCTGCAATCCCCACATGGAGGCTGGAGAATTAACACAACTATGCATCACATGTGGGAAGAAGGAAATTGGGGATGCCAAGAGAAGGTTGTAGTTGGCAGCTCTGAATTCCAGTGACAACTCTCCAAGTCCAAAAATGGATTGGTGGTCATGGGGTTTTTTATGAATTATTAGGAATGGCTTCACTTGAAGACCAACAGTTGAGCTGATTGATAAAAAGATGAAGAAAGGAAAGGAAAAAAAAATAAGAATCAACTCCATCCATTCAGATGGATGCTCCAATCAGAGCCTTTTGCGGCTGGAGCTGTGCCAGGTGCCCTCTGTGAGCCCCCTCCAGCTCAAATCGCGGCTTGATGATGCTGTAAAACTGGAAGAGAAGAAATCCCAACAGCCTTCCATACAATAAATAATACTGGTGGTAAGGAGAGATGAAAATGGGGCAGCAGTTCAGAACTCTGCCACTGAGGAGCTCATCTGGTGAGGGAAAAGATCCAAAAGAGAGAAGGAAATGAAGGGAAAGAGTAAAAGAAGGATTGTAGATAATGGGGACCATGAAGATAACTCCAAGAAGAGACCAGAAGAGAATTTCTTTTGCATCCCAGGGCAGGACAGAGTTGTGGTGGGACATGCGGTGCTTCAAAGCAGAGATCTTGAGGGCACAGGAACAGCCTGTCCCTGTGTGCCGAAAGAGGAGTCAACGAGGCACACGTCCAGCCTGGATGGGCAACGAGGTTTTATAGAAACTTAGGAGTAAAAGGAAGACATATCATCTTTGGAAGGAGGGTCAGGTTTCTCAGGAAGTATTTAAGGGGGTTGCTGGGGAATGTAGGAAAAAAATTCAGGAGGCCAAAGCTCAGTTTGAACTTGATTTGGCAACTTTTGTAAAGGACAAGAAAAGATGTTTTTACAAATATATTAATGGTAAAAGGAAGGGTAAGCCCAACCCTTGTTCCTTATGGGATGCAGGAGGGAATTTAGTAACTGCTGATGAGGAGAAGGCAGAGATGCTTAACTCCTTCTTTGCCTATGTCTTGAGGGGGAAGATGGTTGTCCTCAGGACAGCTGTCCTCCGGTACTCGTAGATGGTGTCAGGGAGCAGATGTTTTCCAGGAAGAGGCAGTCAGAGAACTGCTGAGCTGCTTGGATATTCACAAATCTCTGGGCCCAGATGGGATCTACCCCAGGGGGAGGAGGGAGCTGGCAGAGGAGCTTGGGAAGCCACTCTCCATCATTAACACCCAGTCCTGGCTCCCTGGTGAGGCTCCAGGTGCCTGGAAGCTGGTCAATGTGCCATCCATTCACGGAAAGGGTGGGAAGGAGGATCCTGGTAATTATGGGCCAGTTAGCCTGACCCCAGCACCTGGTGTAAGGTCATGGAGCAGTTTACACTGGGTGCCATCACACAGCACTGACAGGATGCCCAGGGTGTCAGAGCCAGCCAGCACGGGTTTGGGAGGGGTAGGTGGTGTTTGACCAGCCTGGTCTCCTTTTATCACCAGGTGCACCGGCCTGGTGGATGCAGGACAGGCTGTGCATGTTGTCTAGTTGGGCTTCAGCAAGGCCTTTGACACTGTCTCCCACAGCACACTGCTGGCAAAGCTGGCAGCCCAGGGCTTGGACAGGAGCTCTCTTTGCTGGGTTAGGAAGTGGCTGCATGGCCGGGCCCCGAGAGTGGTGGGGAACGGTGCTGCACCCAGCTGGCAGCCAGGCACCAGGGGTGTTCCTCAGGGCTCTGTGCTGGGGCCAGCTCTGTGCAATGTTTTTATTGATGACATGGATGAGGGGATTGAGTCTTTCATTAGTGAATTTGCAGATGACACTGAGCTGGGAGCGTGCGTCATTCAGCTGGAAGGGAGGAGGCCTCTGCAGAGAGACCTGGAATGGTTGGATGGATGGGCAGAGTCCAACAGGATGAACTTTAATAACTCCAAATGCTGCCTCCTGCATTTTAGCCACAAGAACCCCCTGCAATGCTCTAGGCTGGGGTCAGAGTGGCTGCACAGTGCCCAGGCACAAAGGGACGTGGGGCACTGGTGACAGCAGCTGAACATGAGCCAGCAGAGTGCCCTGGTGGCCAAGAAGGCCAAGGGCTCCTGGCCTGTGTCAGGAATGGTGTGGCCAGCAGGAGCAGGGAGGTCATTCTGCCCCTGTACTCGGCACTGGTGAGGCCACACCTCGAGTGCTGTGTCCAGTTCTGGCCCCTCAGTTTAGGAAGGACATTGAGCACGGCCAGAGGAGGCAACGAGGCTGGTGAGGGGCTTGGAACACAAGGCCTGTGAGGAACGGCTGAGGGAGCTGGGGTTGTTTAGCCTGGAGAAAAGGAGACTCAGAGGTGACCTCATCACTCTCTACAACCTCCTGAAAGGTGGTTGTGGCCAGGTGGGGGTGATTCTCTTTCTCCAGGCAGCGACTGTCAGAATGAGAGGACACAGTCTTAAGCTGCACCAAGGGAAATATGGGCTGGATATTAGGGAAATGTTTTTTTACAGAAAGGGTGATAAAGTACTGGAATGGTCTGCCTGGAGAGGTGGTGGAGTCACCCTCCCTGGACGTGTTTAAAGAAAGACTGGATGTGGCACTCACTGCCATGGTTTACTTGAGGTGTTAGGGCTGGGTTGGACCCCATGATCTTTGAGGTCTCTTCCAACCTTGTGATTCTGGGATGTGACAACACCTCAGGAGAACCAGAACTGATCCTCCATTTTCTCTTTGGAAAGAGAAAAGCAGGGACTTCTTGGGCAGAGAATGGAGACAAAAGCTGACAAATGATGGTCAGGGAATGAAAAGATGGCTGGGGCACTGCTGCTGAGCTGGATCGATGGCAGAAGGGGGAAGACAATAATCACAATTAAGGAAATCAGCCTGCTGCAGGATTCCTGCCTGAACAGTTTGGCAGCGTAAAAACAAGGGGATCTGGGGATAAGGACTTTGTGTGTGGAGAACAAAGACAGAGGAGGTTTGGAGCCTTGAACCTGCAGCGAATCAGCTGCTGCAGGACTGGGACAGGAAGATGGGCCATGGGAAGGGAAGGAGGTCCCAGAGGAGCAGGGGCTGCATGGGCTCTGCACTGGCCAGATGCCCATCAGTGTAATGGCCAGGCTTTAATAAAGCAGGTAACTCACGGAGAAGGCAGCATGGTCCAGTCTATCCCAAAAATCCCAGGAAACCAATGGTTAGTTCCAGTGTTCAGGGTCCTCTCTCACCTACACTCCATCAGCAGTGCCTGAGGCTCCCATATCCATTAAGAGTGTCTGCTTGGAAATAACCGGCATTGTCCATGGAGTGTCCCAGTGCCCACCCCTCATCCCAGCCCTGTGGGAGGGGTTGGCAGTGTCCCAGCTCTGAGCTGTCCCGCACAGGGTCGGATCTGTTCACACACAGCTGGCACAGCTGGAGATGTTTCCACTCTTAAATTCCCGCAATGGGAAGCTTGAGCCTCCAGTGGAGATTTGGAGTGATGCCTTAAGACTTCAGCCTTTGTATTTTCAAATCCTGTACTGCATTAGGGCATAACTCTGTACTCCATATAAAGTGTTAGTTACCCGTCCTCACGTTTTGGTCAGACAAAACAATCCCTCTTGGCCTGAGATCCAAGGAAACCCTACAGCCTCAGGCCCCAGAAAGCATAAACAGAAGTGAATTGGGAGGAAGCAAACTGGGGATATATAACTTCAAGCTGTAAGTGGAGGATTAATTCCTGATATGTACACAGACCAAACTTACATCTGTCTGACAAACTTGTGACCATTGTCCATTTTGGGTGTAGCCCCTCTCAGAGGCTTTTGGCTGCCCAGGGTGTGCCTATTAGAGGCCTTTAATAAATACCTATTCTTATTCTCTTCATCTTGTCTAGCCTCTGCTCTAGACAGCCACTCCAAGGCATCAGGAGGATCAGTGACAACATGGTTCAGCCTAAAAAAACCTGAGCAGGTCATTAAGCCCTAAGTGGAGCACTCCTAAACAAACAATCCCAACCCTCTGTGTACAGCAAAAAGGAACTTGGGTCTCCCCCACATGGACTTCACAATAAAAAAACAGGCTCTCCTAAGAGCAAAACCATCCTAAACCCCCAGTTCTGGGAGCCAAACCCAAAGGTAACCAAAGGTAACCAAACCCAGCTCCACACACCAAACCTGGCACTGTCACAGGAGCACTGCCTCTCACAAGAGCCTTACTCAGGCCGTGCCCTCACCTGAATTAACACCCAAATTTGGGTAGTGACGACACCGTTCATTGCTTTTCAATGCTTTTCAGTTGCTACCCCTCCCAGGGTGGGTATTCCCAGCCAGCCTTGCTGCTCTCCAAGATCCCAGTGGCCAGGCTGGCTCCAGCCCCCAATTTGAAGTCACAGTGACACCGCACAGGGACAGGCAGGGGCAACAGGAATCTGCTGGAATGCACCAAGGAATTAAAAGCTTAAGTGTATCTTTTGTGTCAACAGCCAGGGCAACTCAAAGTGAGATCAGAGGCTGCCTCTGAAAGTGGAGCTGCTGGAGCCTGATCTGCCATCACCAGCATAAACAGCCCCTGTGCCAAGTCTGGACATGGGTAAAAGATCTGCTCTGAGACTTAAAACTCATGTTATTAATCATTAAATTCAAAGCAGGGGACTGGTAGAGTGATGGCTGTAAAGAAATAGGAATATACAGGACAGGAATAGTACTCAGCCTATGAAACTCTGGGTGTTTATGGAGGGAGGATGAGGAGAACAGCAAATACAAATAAACCAGGATCATTCCTACATTGTTCCCAGGTTGGCATCACTGACTGAGCCCCCTCCAGGGCCTCAAGAGGCTCCAGGAGAGCTGGAGAGGGACTGGGGACAAGGGATGGAGGGACAGGACACGGGGTGTGGGTTCACACTGACAAAGGGGAAATTTAGACTGGATGTTGGGAACAAACCCTTCCCTGGCAGGGTGGGCAGGCCCTGGCACAGGGTGCCCAGAGCAGCTGTGGCTGCCCCTGGATCCCTGGCAGTGCCCAAGGACAGGCTGGACTCTGGGGCTTGGAGCAGCCTGGGACAGTGGGAGGTGTCCCTGCCATGGCAGGGGTGGCACTGGATGGGCTTTGAGGCCATCACTGCCCCATGTTCCCAAGTGCCACCTCCACACATCCCTTAAATCCCTCCAGGAATGCAGATCCCACCACTGCCATGGTGCCTGCCCCATTGCTTGACAACATTTTGGTGGAGAAATTTTCCTTGATATCCAACCTAAACATCCCCTGGTGCAACCTGAGGCCGTTTCCTTTGGTCCCTTTGTGTTTAGATTACAGCAGGCAAAGTGCAAGCCATGAGTTGATATTACACTGTATTTTAGAGGTGGAATTATTTTAATATGGCTCCAATAGAGAACATTTTATTACTTAAAAAGCACAGGCCTTAACATTTAGTTATGATGGTGCCTCATAATGATCACCAAATGAGTGGGCCCTGCATCCCAACTCCGGGCTACTGTGCAGAAAAATCCCTCAATTTTCTATAACTGATAAATAACAGGAATTTTAAATGGAGCTCCAAAGCCTGACACACAAACCCGAATCCATGCTGGGTACAAAAGGAGATTTGAACAGGAGCCACATCACGAGGTGCTGCAGTAAATTTAGCTATAAATTTAACCTGATATCCCATTTTTTGCTCTCTTTTCCCCTCTTTGATTCCATCTTGTTGTAAACCTGCTCCGAGGGTTTGCTAACATGGATTATCCTGTCTACATCCCACAAATTAATTCCTACTCCTGCATCCCCCATAGGCACCTTCACTGGTTTGGGTGGTTTTGTTAAAAGGAAGTCAAGAGAATTCAAATTCACTGCTGCATTCCTCAGTTCCACTTAACGCTTACAAACGTGAACAGAGCTGGCGGGAATATTTTGATGAAAGCATTTTCCCAGGAAAAATGTGTGATTTCCTCACTGGAACTCTTGAACAGGGATTTTTCTCTCCTCTCATTAAAAATACATTTATTTTAGAGCATGGACTTTCTCCCCAACTAGAAACATTTGTCCTAAACCACCTATAAACCATTTTGACACAAACATCCTCATTTTGAAATTCTAGGAAAAGACATTTGGGTCAAATGGATGGTTGTTACTTATAGCAGTGTATCGGTGCAGGACAAAATTACTTGGAAACTTTTTTTCCCCCTCATTTTTTCCTTCTTTTTCCTTTGCACAACACAGGAATTGCCTGCAAAAAATCGTGAAAAAAGGGAAAAGGGAAGAGTTTGGAGCCTTCAGCCCTGCCAGGCTGTTTCACTCCCTTCAGATGGGAAAAACAAAGTGCAACCCCAGAGTTTTGCTCTTTCCAGAATGCAAGAACCAGCTTTGACCCCTGAAATCTCTTCCATCAGCACCCATTCAACTCATCCCACTTCAGACAGGAAAAGAAATCCTCCAGTATGCGGTATTTAAAAAATTTGATAAATTAAAACCATATTCTTTTGATGTGAATGGTGTTCCAGCAGCTTTCTTACTAATAAACAGCGGTAATATTTATTATTTCCTATACATTCCTTATTGCAGCAAATTTTTTTTCAGGTTCTGAAAGAACACAAAAGGAAAAAAGACATTGGAAAAATTCTTGGAGGTGTTCACTGCAGCAAAAGCAAATATATGGCTAACTATAAACCTTCTGTAGCGCTGCTTTGCCTCAAACCCCTGGAATTCTGCCTTCCTTCCTCCATCTGGCACACTCTGCTTGCCCAACATTAGATACATATTTTTGATTATTTTTTATTTTTTTAACTCAGCAGGAGGAATACTATCTCTGTTCTTTAGAGAATATCTTCAAAGGAAAAAAAATAAAAAAACAAACAAACACCAATTTGAGTTCCCGGGCTATGACTCAGTTGGAGAAAAGCAAGAACAAGTCGTATGTAAGCTGTGATTTTCTAAACCAACAATTGTCTTTAAGACTCCAAACCACTTGAATATTCACTAACTGCATTTGAGTCGTCAGGTTGGCTCTGAGTGTAACTTCTCCACCCAGATTAATGTTATTTGTGTCCTTTTGGTGAGGAGAAGAAGAGTAGTAAAACTTTGACCTTTTTAGACTCCTAGAAAGGTTTGGGTTGGAAGGGAACTTATCTCCTAAGGGCTCTTTTTTCCTGGGGCAGATTTTGGGTTGATAAAAATATTTTAAAGGCAGATATCAAAAGGCTGAGAGAACTGGGACTGCTCAGCCCAGAGAAGGGACGCTCCAGGGTGACATCGTTGTGTCCTTCTAGTGCCTGAAGAGGACAGGGAAGATGGAGAGAGGTTTTAGACAAAGGATGGAGAGCCAGGACAAGGGGGAATGGCTTCAAACAGACAGAGGGGAAATTTAGGTGAGATATAAAGAAGGAATTCTGCTCTGGGAGGGTGGGCAGGCCCTGGCACAGGGTGCCCAGAGCAGCTGTGGCTGCCCCTGGATCCCTGGCAGTGCCCAAGGCCAGGCTGGACTTTGGGGCTTGGAGCAGCCTGGGACAGTGGAAGGTGTCCCTGCCCATGGCAGCGGTGGAATTTTGAATCTTGAATGTCCCTTCCCACTCAAACCACTCCATGATTCTGATATTTGTTTTCTTTTTTCTTAGAAAATAAATGAAAAAAAGGTGAATTTCTGTGCACCAGCCTTTCACTCCTGACCATCCCCATACCTTCAGAACAGGAGGTGTTTCCACGAGGATCTTTTTGACCAGAATGACTAAGGTGGTACCAGCTCTCTGCACAAAAATTTGGAAAAACCCGGAGATTATAAACTGAACTGTTTGCCAGAATAGAGAATTGCACTGCAGCTGCTGAGCTCCAGCTCCAGACCTTTATATAAATATAACATTTTATGTACATTATCTTTGTATTACAATGATTTTAAGACACAGCAGTTTTTTTCTATAAAAAATTGTGGTTCTTGTTAATTAAAAAGTAGGGCTGAGTTCAGAAGATCCCAGAATGGTTTGAGTTGGAAGGGATTTTACAGTTCATGTACTTCCAGCTGCCTCGCCATGGGCAGGGACACCTTCCAGAGATCTTCACAAGTCACAAAATGTGCCAGAAAATGTAAAGATAGTAGAGGAAAATTGGCTTCACCTGGCTTGTTGCCACATGTATAATCTCAGACAACAGACTCTAAAAATCAACAAGTCAACTGCACATCTGAGAACTCGGAGGCATTGCCTCAAGCAGCAGATGGCTCATCCCAATAAAAAAAGAAATAAACCCCCAACAAGCACCATTAAAAGCCCCAACCTTCTGTGGCAATTAGTGCCACGCTTTAAAGTGTGCAGGAGGAGAAGGAAGATTTTAAAACTGCCTGAGGATATTCAACCCAGCAAGGATCATAAATGATAAAAGCTTCAGCTCTGGTTCAGGATGTTGGTCAGGATTAATTCTGGGTGCTGGAAATGCCACGTTTAGGTGGAGCTTTGGTAGAATCCATTCTGTGTTGTGATTTCAGGCAGAAAGAGCCAATAATATCAATTCATTCCTGCTGGAAAAGCACAAAATAAACTGCTCCTCAGGAGTGCCAGTGCAGTGCTCCCGAGTAGGGTGCTGTGAGAGCCATCACTTCTTGCTCTTCCCTCTGGTCCTTTCCAGATCATTCCTTCATGTATTGGCAAAAAAAAAAGGGCAGAGAGGGAAAGCCCAGAATCATGGAAATCAGCGCAGAATTCCAGAATGGTTTGGGTTGGAACCTTAAAGCTCATCTTGTTCCAATCTTCTGACAAGTACAGGGACACTTTCCACTATCCCGGGGTGCTCCAAGCCTTGGACACTTCCAGACCATGCCAGGATTTTGCTTTTTGGGGGTTCTACCACTTCCCTGGGTACTCTGCCCCAACGCTTTACAACCCTTTTGGTGAAGAAATTCCTCCTGCTGTTCAGCCTGAACCTCCCCATGCCATTTCCTCTTCTCCTACTGCCTGGTACCTGGGAGAGGCGCCTGACATGGAGAAAGGGAAGCAGATCCATCACGCTTGTAATGCTGGAATTAAACAAACCACAAAGGGCCTGATGGAAATCCCACAATTTTGCAGTCATGAACCCCCTCCATCTGTGCTCGAGCCGAGGGCCTTGAGGCCAGACCACCCCAACAGCAGCCTGGGCAGGGCAGGGCCACTTTTTCCACCATTAAATCGAATTTCTGCCACGGGGTGCCCCCAGGAGATCAATCAGCTCCAAGGCCCAGCTGCCACCTCTCCAAGGCATCCCTGCAGGAGGAGCTCCAGCCCTGAGGGGAGCAGATGGTGACACCGTCCCAGGGTCGCTTTGCCTCCCCACTTGCAGCTGTCCCAGCTTTGGAGCTCTCACCCTCCAAAGCCTCTGGGAGGGTTTTGTTTCAGGGAATTGCCAACAGCTTTCTCAAAGCCTGGAAAAGCTTCCTGTGCCTCAGGGCGATGGATCTAAACCCATCGGGGCTCCCACCTCCATTGCAGGGAAAGGGAAATAAGGGCTGGAATATCTTCTGAGATCACCCAGTGCTTGCAAGAAGGGTAAAAACCATCTGAGATAATGGATGACAAAATCCCAGCCAGTCCTTGGAGACCATGGGCAGATCTGCAGTCCATGGGATACACACAGAGCACAGGTGTTGGGAAACAGGGGGAAAAACCCCTGGATTTCTGGGGAAAAAAAACCCCCATTGTTTAGCAACAGGGGTGGCAAAAATGATTCTCAACATGCTGGAGCTAGAAGGTTGGGTTTATTAACTCTTTCGGGGTTGTTTTTATTCATTCTCCTGCACATCAACACTTGAAGCACCGATTCCATTTTATGGTGGCCTCTACATTTGGGTACATCTCCATCTCCGTGGAGCGCCTGGCTGGAAAACTGCATTGTCCTGCATTATCCTGGACTGCATTCCTACCCCATGGCTGTTTTTAATTCCTTCTTCTACTCTTCTGAACTGGGCTGCAATGGGAATAGGGAATGTCTCAGCATCGTAACCAAGGAATGGCTTCATGCCAAGAGGAATCACCCCAGGAGGGAACCATCCCTCATTGTCCTTCCACCCCACAGCCCATTTCTCCAGCCCTTTCCCATCACAAATTCCATCTGCTTTCCTACACCAGAATTCTGCTGCTTCTCAAGCCCTTTCCCAACACTTTTTCGTGGTTAGACGCCTTTTCCCAAAAACACATGGATTGCAACAGAAGGAGCTGTGGTTCTCCCTGAAAAAACAGGAATTACAAGGGTATTCTCCTATTTTTATACTATAGGATAAATGTCCTTCATTTATATATATCTCTCTAGAAATGTCACCCTGAGATGAAATTCCTGCCACATCCACACATACGAGCCTGCCTCTGTGTCCCAGAGTGACAAATATTTCCAATGCTCCATTCCACTCTCTTTTCCCATGAAAATTCAGGACAGTGAGGTTCACAGGGCAGCAGATGGTTTAGTGGGAGCAGGGGATGGCAAGGAAGGTGTCCCATGAAAGTGGAACATAACCCTCATGATTCCTGGGAAGTTCTGTTCAAGGACACTGGAAAAGGGTTCAGCCCATAAAAGCTGCAGAGGGGAAGGGAAAAGGGAAAAGGGAAAAGGGAAAATGGTTCCATTCCAGGACAGCCAAGAAACCTGAAAAAAGCTGGAGAGGACGAGAAAGGACGGAGCAGGGAAGCAAGGTGGTGCACCTCAAAGACTTCCAGGTTTGGGTTATGACGTTTTTAAAGAAACACTGAGTTTTAAATTTATTCCCTAGGAAAAGGAGCAATGGAAAGGTCAGGACAGTCCAGCAGTGGCATCACTGAAGGACAAAGATGGAAAGCAGGAATTAGAGCAGGGAGCAGAAGAGCAGAAGTGAGGTGATCCCAGCATCTCTTGCAAAGTTAATAGTGATTTAATTAAAAACAATGAATTTTGGAGTCTGACTCAAGGAAAAAACCTCTATAAGAAAAAGAGACAAGGTCCTGCTTTTACTGATGTCTCATTCTCAGCTGTTAAAGAAGTTTTTGGCATTAAATTCAGCTCCAACAATAATTTCTGAATAAAGAGAGTTCTGACATCACCAGCTGCAATCCTGATTGGAATATTCCTGATTTGATATTTCCCATGTGCATTCCCATGCTTTTCTGGTTGTTGATGTCAACATCCATTACAATAATTCCCACTGTTCCAGGTGGGAAATATGGTATCAGGTTTCTGGAATGGTCAGCACAGAAACTAGACTGTTGGCATTCCTACCTATACCCATGGATATTGTTTTATTGTTCCAGGAAATCATCAGGGCACAAATCATGCCCCAGAGATTTGGGGCAGGTAGGGGAGATCTGATTTCTGTAATTTAGGGAAAATAACTACCAGAGGTGCGGATGTAAATGGGAAATAGCACCATTTTCTTGGAAGTAGATGTGTTGTCCCATGAGGAACAGCTACCACCATTCTCATTTTCAGATCATCGAGAACGTAACAAAAAAACCCAGATATAAATCAGTCCCAACAGCTCAGTTATCACTACCGGGGTCACCAGGGCACAGCACTTCCGGCACAACCCAAAGACCACAATTCCTTCTTCCCCCTACACACCACAAACACATTTTGCAAAGAATCAACCAAAAAATGTGCATTTTACTCTTTAAAAAGCAGCAGGAGGAGGGGAGGACACTCTTTGCCTGGGGGCTCTCAGTGTCAAACAGGAGCTTCCTCCAGCAGTTCTATCTGTGAGCTGACCTGTCATGACCATGATGGAGGGACAACGTCCCAAATTCCCACACCTTTTCTCTATGCCATGCCTTAAAATAATTCATACGAGTGACAGCATGGCTGAGGCTGCAGGGAGCTGAGCGGGCACCTGGTGCCACCTCCCTGCCCCAGCAGGGCCATCCCAGAGCCCAGGGCACAGCCCTGTGTGCACACAGCTCTGCAGCAGCCCCAGGGAGGAGACCCCGCAGGCTGTGTGGGCACTGTGCTCAGGGCTGGGCACTGCCCAGGGAAGGAGCTGTGCCTCCTGTGCAGGGGCAAGTGCTGGGCTCAGCGCCTGCCCCTTGCTCTGGGGCCATTGCTGGGCCCCCGCAGCAGAGCCTGGGCCCTGCTGGGAGCCCTCCCTGCACACAGGGACCCCCAGGGCTGAGGGCCCCTCTCAGCTGGGGCTCCTCTCCAGCCGCAGCAGCCCCGGCTCCCTCAGCCTTGCCCGGGCACCCAGATGCTCCAGGCCCTTCCTGGGCTGCGCAGCCTCCGCTGGCCCCGCTCCAGGAGCTCCCTGGCCCTGCTGTGCTCAGCATCCCCAGCTGGACACAGCGCTCCAGAGGTGCCTGCAGGGCTGCCCACAGGGCCACCAGCCCTCCCTGCCCTGCTGCCAATGCTCTTCCTGCTGCCCCCAGCAGCCCCTTGGCCTCCTTGGCCCAGGAGCCTCTGCTGCCCCAGGGACAGCTCGGTGTCCCCCAGGAGCCTCTGCTGCCCCAGGGACAGCTCGGTGTCCCCCCAGGTCCTTCCCCACAAAGCAAATAACTTCCTTATTTTCCAGCTCACATGGGCAAATGGACAAACTCAGCGGTTCTCAGAATAAAACAGCATTAAAATCCTCATCCCAGAAATGCAATAAAACAGCCTTAAAACCAGCCGCGGTTTTTGTGCTATAACATGAAATACGTTTGTTATAACTTTTTGCTATTTCTGTAGGTTTAAATCATCCATATTCCCACTGCTTTTCTCAGCGGGATACACCCTCACATTTATATTTATACATAAATACATATTTATACATATGAACACAGATATGTTACGGAGGCCCCGTCTCAGCTTCAGCTTAGGCTACTCACCCATATTCTTCCTCTTCTGCCACTGCCCAGGAGTGTTTTAGGGACCCCTTTTTTAAAAAGCAAAGCACCCAGCTTAAAATCCCAGCTGGACTTCAAGGCTTGGCCAGTTTGGTCAAATCCTTATGATTTAAACTATGAATATTTCTATCAAACTCCTCCCTCTCCTGCTCCATCACCACCCATCCAAACATCAGCCCCCTGCCCTGGGCCACTGCTCCAGGTCCAGAACTCCTCCTGCATCCCAAACCTGGATGAAACCCACATCACCCAAACCACTAGCCCTGCGTAAATCCAACACGTGATGGAATCTGCAGCAGGAAGGAGGCATCCATGGAATCCTAGGCTGGTTTGGGCTGGAAGGGATCTCAAAGCCCACCCCATTCCACCCCCTGCCTTGAGCAGGGACACCTTCCACTATCCCAGGGTGCTCAGAACCCTCATTTTCCCAAAGACTTGCTCTCTGTCCTCTTTTCTTCCCCCATCATTTTCTGTCTCAAGACTCCCTGCCACAGGCTTAAATCACATTTTCCATCCAGTGGGATGATGGCTGCTCCCAAAACATCTCTCTGGAAGGGGCTGTGGTGTGCTCCAGACGTTCTGGAGGAAGATCCAGCTGTGTGAGGCCAATGAGGCAGCGCCCCCGTTTATCAGCCTGTTTTAGTACCTGAGCCACACTGAGTTATTCACATCGAGTTATCACTGAGTTTAGCACCTGAGAGGCTGAGTTATCTCCCCATGCTGATTTGAAGGAACTTTACTTCCCTGCTGACAGAAATAATTATTGTAACCAGCCCTATCAAATGCTTTCTTTGCAACAAAGAAAACAACACCTGATTGTGGAGCACCCTAAATTATGTCGCGCTAGGCTGCAAATTATCCATCTGCTGCCTCCAATTAGCCAGGAAAGTACGAGGGGCACGGGAGAAGATGTGGATCATCATTTCATGACTTTTCTGGCCGTGTGCAATGGGATACTGGGAGCTAATGGGTGCCATCTGCTGTGAGCATGGAAAATGGGATAATACACATCGGCCCCTGATGGCTCTGTCAGGGACATATTGCTGGGAGGGATTTGTTATCCCAGCTCCTGCTGGGCTGCGTTTCCGCATTATTTTCTATCCTAATGAAGAAATGATTTGTAGCTGTTGTTTTATTCTACACACAGGAAATACCAGGTTTTAATAAGGTGTCCCTTCATCTGTAAGGTCCATTCCAGCCCAAACCATTCAGAGATTCCAAGTATTGCTAAGGCCCTGGTAAAGTTTTAAAAAATTAATCTAAGATAAAAAAGGAAAGAAAACAGAGTAAAAATTCAATTTTCTCTCAAGCTCTTGGCCATACCTGTACTTTACAGCAGTGGAATCATCCTAAAGGTTTCCCAAGTGGCCAAACAGGAATGCCTCACACAATCCTGACAGAAACTCATTAATTAGCAATTTATTGAGCTACCAAATGTTTACATTACAGTATTTAAACGTTATTCCATTTAGATCTCCCTGTAAGGCTCCCGTGATTATCAGCAAACTGGAGGCATGGTTCTGGAGGAATTCCACCTCTCTAGCAAAAAAAAAAAAAGATCACAGCATGGTTTGGGTTGGAAGGGACCTTAAAGCCCACCCAGTGCCACCCCTGCCATGGCAGGGACACCTCCCACTGTCCCAGGCTGCTCCAAGCCCCAAAGTGCAGCCTGGCCTTGGGCACTGCCAGGGATGGCAGGATTGTGCTTTCCTTGCATGCTGAGAACGTCCTCTCAATAATTAGGTTTCCATTTCTATAATAATTATTCAAATACAGGCAGCCAAGCACTGTAAATTATCGATCTCAAACTGCTGTATTTGAAATGCCAAGGAATTCCCACCATGGGGATGCTCCATGTCACCAGGGCTGTGCAGGGATGGAATCAAAATCAGGATATTTGTTCAATAACCACAACATCTTGTAATTAAGGTAGAGATTCACAGACTTGAGGTTTGTGCTCGATACATCTCTGGCTGCCAAGAAGTGCCAGGAAATTTGGCCTTCAAATATTCTACCACTTTCTATTTGGGAGAAGAGCGGTAGAGGAGGGATTGACCACGTTACCAGAGCATCCCCAAAAAAGTCCAAGACCTCTGGCACACAGATAAACCCCCAGGAAAAGATGTCTGTCCATGAAGATGAATGAGTGTCCCAAATTCCTGCCTTAATGAAGCCTGTTTTTATAATAAACACCTGTTGAATATGGATTTGCAGATTCTCTCCTTTTAGCTCATCCCCAAAGGCAAATGTTTATATAAAAGTGCTCACTCACATCCAATTTCCACCTTCAAATCCCATACAAATACAGCACTGCAATTTAAACCCCCCAAACTGCCCTGCTTTCAGCCACCCACCCCATCAGGATGACCACAATTATCCTTTTCCATGCAGGAGTAACACTCCAGAGCTGTAAAAATCAAACTCAGAGCTTCCAATGGATGTTTGGGGAAGGAAGCACAAAGATAAATAATTTTTGATGACGACAAGCAAGGGAAGGTCGACATTTGACTGCCCAAGTGCAGAACAAGCCCATTTCCCACTGAGGTGGGGCCTCCTAACATGAATCCAGCGACTCCAAAAGAATAAATCCACTCCCAGTCTCTGCCCAAATGGCCAGAACCACCTGAAAGCTGCAAAAATCCCGGAGAAAACATCAAAATTCAAGAACTACTGCATAAGGAGCACTTACCCTTGGAGGGCTTTTTCTCCAAACCAATCCCCCTTCCCCAGAGTGCGGAGAAACACGGGATCTTCACTGGGAGAGTCCTCCCGGGTAACGTTCACCTGTGGAAAAGCCAAACCCCCACAGGATTCAGGGAACTCTTAATTAACAACTAAAACCTTTCTGTTCAGAGGGGAATATGTCACCTCCCGGATCTCTCAGGCAAGGCTCCCCTGGGAACCACGTAATTCCCTGGAGGAGTCCTGCACGCTTCCCTCGGCATCGCAAACCCACCATCCAAGAAAAGGAGCGGTGATTTTTCCTACTACTCCTGCAAAAACACACAGCTTTGGATTTGGGGGAATGTGTCTAACTCTAAATGTGGAGTTGGCTGCACAAGCACAGTCACAGGAGAATGAAATTCCAAAAATTTGCTGCGCATCCATCGGACACATGGCCTTAGCTTTGTTCCACATGATCCCCAGCATTCCCAAGTTCCCTGAAGGGAGAGGAGTAACACAAATCATCACCATTTGGACACAATCGAAGTGAACCAGTTTGGGGCATTGCAGGATGAAGGGTGGCTCTGCTCTCTCTCCAGTTCAGGGAGGGGACAACTCCAGCTGGAGCAGAAATCAAATCTTACCATCTTTTTAACCAGAGCTTTTGCACGTGGAAATTCCCAAAGCCAAAAGGTGGGATGTCAGGCACATCCTTTTGGATTCAGTGATATCCTGGTGTAATTTCCCCATTAAATTTATGCTTGTGGCCTGCACCTTCTGCCAGCTCTTTAAGGGGTGGCAGACCCAGTGGGTCTGAGAGGTTAATGAGCAGCACACAGCGCTGAACACCTGCACTGACTCATGGAAGGGCAGGGAATGTGGGATGGATGAGCCAGGAACACCTCTGGAGAAACAGAGGGAACTTCAATGCAGATTTCAGCCCTTTTTCCATGACTTCCACTGATCCCAAGCAAGGAGTGTTCAGGGATTAGGACAGGGTGACTTCTATGAGGTTCAAAAGCTCTGAGCCAGCCTCCAGTGGGGAACCTGCATTAAATTGGTGCCACATTGTGGATTTTAAAGGAAAAAGGGTGGAAAATGGCACAGCAAGGCCCACACTGCCTCTGGATAAAGGCAAGGGATGGAACAGCAGCACTTCCCAAGCAGAAGGGAATGAGGCATTTCCATCCATTATGATTCCCCAGATTCCTGCACACAGCATGTTCAGAAATCATGATTTGAAATCTTTGGTTTCTGCTTGGTAGGACTTGAGGAAACAAGTTAAAATAAAAATACTAAAGGAGCTCAGGAGTGGGGCCAGGTGGGGTGGATGGAGCTGACAGGGAAGAAGGGCAGAAGTACTTTGGTCCTAAAACAATTATCAGTGGAGGATGGGCTGGAAGAAAACAGAGCAGAATTTTCTCAGAATTTCTGGGAGGAGTGATGGGCTCAGAAATGTAGAAAATTATCTATGCTCATTTCAGCCTGGAGAAGAGAAGGCTCCAGGGAGACCTTAGAGCAGAATTCCAGGGCCTAAAGGGGCTCCAGGAGAGCTGGAGAGGGATCTGGGACAAAGGATGGAGGGCCAGGACACAGGGAATGGCTTCCCAGTGACAGAGGGCAGGGCTGGGTGGGATATTGGGCAGGAATTGTTCCCTGGCAGGGTGGGCAGGCCCTGGCACAGGGTGCCCAGAGCAGCTGTGGCTGCCCCTGGATCCCTGGCAGTGCCCAAGGCCAGGTTGGACACTGGGGCTTGGAGCAGCCTGGGACAGTGGGAGGTGTCCCTGCCATGGCAGGGGTGGCACTCGATGGGCTTTAAGGTCCTTTCAATCCAAACAATTCCATGACTCCATGACACTCTGTCATGACAGGCAAGGCAGGTATTCCCTGAGGAGCTCTCCCTGATCCTGCTCACACTGCTGGCAGACACTGCAGGTGTGATCCCAGGAACAGGGTTTTCCTGGCTTACTGAGCTGCCTGGGTCAAGTTTTACCACAGGACTTGGGAGGTGATGTGCTCCACCTTCAGCAGGGGCCAGGCAGCACATTGACTCTAAAATCCCGTATTTTATTACCATTTATTCCATGTTTCACTGCTGAGGCACTATCTTGGGCTGTATCCTTAGCATAGATTAATTATTACATCCATCCTAAACCAGGCATTAAAATTCAACTCTCTCCAGCTCCATCCATCCACGAGCCACTGGTGACTCTTTTCCAAAGCAATAAGCTTAGAAGAGAAAACTGGGCAGGATTTAACTATCCCTGTGGGGATTTGTGTCAAGCCATCAGGCTCCAGCTGAGAGTCTGGGAATTTTTTCAGCAAGTCCCTGTGCCTTGTTTTATTTTAGCTCCCTTTTTCTGGCCAGCAGCTGTCACAGCAAGATAAAGGAGCAGAGGCCAGGGACAAAGCCAAGGAGCTGCTCCAGGAGGAGTCCAGGGCTCTGGAGCAATGGCCAAGGCCATGGGAGGTCTTCTCCATCCTCTGGGTGAGGGTTAAAGGCTGCAGGCCAACAACGGGAATTTGGTTTTTACATTTCTTTGTAGATTGAGGACAGATTGGAATGAGGAGCCACGGAGCTGCTCCCAGGGCTGGGGCCCCCCTGGAGCCAGGCTGGGAGAGCTGGGGATGTTCACCTGAACAAGAGAAGGCTCCAGGGAGAGCTCAGAGCCCCTGCCAGGGCCTGAAGGGGCTCCAGGAGAGCTGGAGAGGGACTGGGGACAAGGGATGGAGGGACAGGGCACAGGGAATGGCTTCCCAGTGCCAGAGGGCAGGGTTGGACGGGATCTTGGGAAGGAATCGTTCCCTGGCAGGGTGGGCAGGCCCTGGCACAGGGTGCCCAGAGCAGCTGTGGCTGCCCCTGGATCCCTGGCAGTGCCCAAGGCCAGGCTGGACCCTGGGGCTTGGAGCAGCCTGGGACAGTGGGAGGTGTCCCTGCCATGGCAGGGGGGGCACTGGATGGGCTTTAACGTCCCTCCCTCCCAGGCCATTCCAGGATTCTGTGCTGCTGGGAAGGGATGGGATCCACCTGACCAAGCGGGGCAAAAGCCTCAGTGGCCAACACGGCTCCAAACTCCCAGTGTGGGAGGGAGAGGCACCGTCCCAATATTTTTGCCCACGAAAAAATGACCAAAAAAAAAGGATTTGAAGCTTGGCTCATGATTGTCCGTACTCTGGGAAAAGAGGGAATATTATTTCTGGTTGAAGGGAAGTGAAAGGGCATCAAACCAACAAACTTGGATTTCTGCAGGCTATGATTAACTTCATTTCAAAAACATCTCCATGACATTCTTATCTATCTGAAAAAGATCATTTTTTGCCTTCCAATGAAGACTGGCTCCCAGAAAGTGGAAGATGATGGTGGAAAACAAGTTGGCAGCTGGAAATCACTGTGTATTCTCTCCAAAATCTCCATCCTGTTATGTGGAAAGAAGCCAAGTGTCTCTCAAGTGTATTAGGCAGGCTAAAAAACTATAAATAATTGTTGAATAGAAGGAAAAACTTTGTCTGTAAAATCCCATCAGCATTTTATGGGGAAAGAGGTCAAAAATAATTTCCCTGTGAGCGGTGGAAGAGAAACTTCGACCTTTTTTTTTTTCCCCGATGGAGAGAGCTCAGACATCTCTGCCTTTCTATTATTTGGAGAATCCGGGAAGAGAGAGCCAGGGGAATGAAGCCTGGAAGCTAGACTTGGAAGGGGGATAACTGGCAAAGAAATCATGGAGTATTGTAGGGTTTGCTTGAAAGAAATTGAGTTTTGTGGTCATTTACACAGAGACTCAACGACAGTTTCCACCCCAGAGAGCTCCCTGGGAGCACCTGTGCAAACCAGCAGGGGATTTCATTTTCAGCCCTTCAGGCCACTCCTCCCTCCTGGCCCAGCCAAGGAGTTCCATTAAATGTCACGAGCTGACACATTTGTGCCTCGGGAGAGGAGAGAGAGAGACGGGAGCGGGATTTTGGAAGGTGTGAGCTCACCTTGCCTTTGCTGATTATGAAGAAGGTGTCCCCTCGAGCCCCTTGGCGGATGATGTACTCTCCACTCTCGTAGTGAGTCTGCAAGAGGGAAGGGAACCAAATGAAGATGAACAAATAAAAGCACAATCCCGTTCTCCAGCCCATATGTTGGCAGCTTTGCAAGAACACCACCCTAGACCCGTTTATCCCAGCCTGACATTGGCTGTGACTTAAAGACTGTCCTGTGGTAAGGAACAGAATAATTAAACTGGAAGCATGTATGGCTTGCCCGTTTTTCTTCTGGCTGTGCTGGTGCCAGCCGGTGCCCAGATGAATTATCCTCACAGCCTAAATCCATTTTTAGCACATCGACGAGACAGAGGAATTTCTAACGGAATATGCTACACGAACTAAACTGCAATAAGAAGTCTGGCGTAGAAATTTTCATTTCCTTTTTCTTTTTTTTTGCTGTTGGTTTTGGTGGTTTTCCAGCTTTGCTAGCAAGGGCTTTATTCAGCGAATAAGCTTTGCTTTTCTCCTGTTATTACAGTAACTTAATCTGTCTATTTTCACGTTATTTTGTGGAATAGTCCTTGCTACATTCATTTCACAGTTTATCAGTGCTGGCATCTAAACTTGTTAGGATACTTTCATCCCTTGTGTCACCCCATCAAAAGCAATGTGCATCTATATATCACCTAAAAACCCAAATATTTTCTAAAGCAAGACTTTCAATTGATATTTAGACTCCTCCAAACTTTGGAATTTTCATCCCAGATGCTCTGCCCCTGCAAATTCAACCAACAGCAGGCTGGGGGATGCCAAGAGCTTCCAATCCAACCTCTCCTGCATCTCCCTCGGGATGAATGTCTGTTGGATTTTTCGACCATGACCAGGACAGCTGGAGGTATCGGGTACTCTATCCCAACCTAAATTTGGGAAAAAATCACCCCAAAAATGCCCTGCACTCACCATCAGATCGTCTAGTCCCAAAGTATGTATAAACCAGCAAGGACTAGAAGTAAAATGTGGGGGAATTAATCCAAATCCTCAGAGTTGGTTAAGCTTGAGATTTTTTTTTCAAGGATGTTGTGTTGACCTGAGTTTATCTTTATGCCCCAACATTTTATCATTTACAGACTGATAACAGAACCCCCAGCTTTTCCCATTTTCATATACCAGAGTGCAAAGAGAGAGGAAAAAAAAAAGTCTGGAGGAGACCTGGACACAAATTTGCAGAGTTTTACTGCTTATGTTGGGTGTTTCTGGAGAGTGGATTTAAGGTGCACATTTTTGACCATCCAGGGTGAAATTCCTTGGGAGGGCCTGATTTTAGGAGGTGTTGGGATCAGACCTCTCAAGCAGAATCTTGTAGGCAACCAAAAATCTAATTAATGAAAATACTGGGCTAACGGCTTTCAAATTTACAACAGGTCATCCATATTCATTAGGTACAGTAATGGTATTTTTAATATGATTTCTGGGCAATTTAACATGATACACCTGCTCCCTAAAAGGCCATTTCTGGTCTTGCTCAGCAGCTACCACCAGCACCAACCACTGCAGAACTGAGTCTCAGTCCTGCTGCTGTAACCGATTCCCACCCACCCACCAAGTTCTCCCAACCTTCCAACCCATAAATTCCACCCAATCATTCTCACCTGTAATTCTTCCCAACCCATGAGTCCTCTCAAACTTCCCACCCATGAATCCTAACCATTCCCATGCATGAGTCTTCCCAAACTTCCCATCCAGAACTCCGCCAAAGGAATGGAAGAAACACAAATTTGAGCTTCAAAGTACCTAAAGCTGCCTCTCACTTCAGCGTATTTTGTCTCTTCTTTTTTAAACTGAGCTCTAATCTCAGCCACGTGCTTCTTCCAACATTCCAATCACATTCCTCTATTCTTTCCTTGAGCGCCCAGAGCTTTCGCTTCACTTAACTTGCTCCTCACTGGTGCCTCTTTCCACACCCTTCCTGCCACCCACATCCTCATGTTTATTCATTCCAAGCCATTTCTTTCACAGCTAATTCCATATGAAATTCTTGGTGCTTGAATGCACCCATCCTTCCCATCCTTTAGCAATGCTCCCGCTCTTAAATCCTTGTTTTCTAACTCAAATCAGCTCATCCATGTGCTTCACCCTTCTAATGGAACTCTTGCTATCCGTCCAGTCTCAGAGCATCATCCAGGGGAGGCAAAGTGCCCAAGAGCTCACTCAGAGCACATGAAAGTGGAAATAGAGACAAGGCTCTTGCTTTTAGCCCCACTTGAGAGGCATCAATTCCTCCTCAGGTACCATCAAATATCTCTGAAGAAGCATTTTGGCAAAAGTTCACAGAATCCCAGAATCCCAGAGGCTGGAAAATCCCTCCCAGCCCATGGAGTCCCAGCTGTGCCCACCTTGTCCCCAGCCCAGAGCTCTCAGTGCCACCTCCAGGCCTTCCCTGCACACCTCCAGCCATGGGCACTCCAAAGCTCCCTGGGCAGCCCCTGCCAAGGCCTGAGCACCCTTTCCAGGCAGAAATTCCTGCTGCTGCCCAGCCTGAGCCTCCCCTGGCCCAGCTTGAGGCCATTTCCTCTCATCCTGTCCCTCAGCATACAGAGAAGCTGGAATCTTTCACAAAATAGCATTTCCAACCTAAATAAACAAAAGTGAAGCTCTTTCTCCCTTTGAGGTCCTCCATCAAGTGCCTCCCTGGGAGATCCCTGTTTGTCCAGTAAGAACAGCTTCTAAAAAATGAGGGGGAAAAAGGGTTTTTTTCCTTTACTTTTATTGTCAATTTTACTTAAAATGATCAAAAAAATCTCAGCACCAAAGGGAGGGGTGGGGGTGGGAAGAATGCTCACTCAGCAGGTTTGAGAGGGCAAGACACGGATAGGTCTCCGTGACCTGCTCCAGGTACCCCACAGGAGAACTACCAATCTCGTGATCAAGTCAGATAACGCTCTAAAAAAGGCAACTATCCCATTTTATGAAATCCCTCATCCCATGCAGAATGTCAGTGAGTGGACATGGACATTTCTTTGAGAGAAGAAATACCCAATGCAAATTCTCTTCAGGAGTGGCTGGGTTTTTGTGAGACCAACGTATACTGAAAAAGACAAAATTAGGAACAGTGGGGCCCAATAGCACCAAGTTTTCTCAATAAACTCCTTTTTTGAGTCCCAGTGCTCCCCAGGACAAAAATCTCCCACAGATACAGGACCCAAAGCAATGTACAAAACATATTTCAGTGACCACCCCAATCCATCCATCTCAGAACAGTTAAATGTGTGATTAATTTCTTTGTTCCCAACATACCAGGGCACATCTCACCCATCACACAAAAAAACATCGCCTTTGCAATTTCAGACCTTCACATCTGGCTGAGGACTTTGGTCCACTGAGCTTGGTTCATCGGTCACAAACTTCAACTGTAGCCTCTGCTCCCAAAAAGCACCAAAAATGAGACGTTTGAGAGCCCAACCAGACCTCACGAAGAAACCTCAACCAGGCCTTGTGAAGAAACTTCAATTTAGGCCTCATGGAGAAACCTTGACTAAAATTGAGATCTCTGAGAGCCCAACCAGGCCTTGTGGAGAACCTCAAACAAAAACGAGATATTCGCAAGCCTGCCTGGGCCCCATGGAGAAACCTCGACTGAAAAGGAGATGTTTGAGAGGTGACCAGGTTGTGTGGAGAAATCTTGACCAGGCCTCATGGAAAAACCTCAATTAGGCCTCATGGAGAAACTTTGACTAAAGTTGAGATGTCTGAGAGCCCACTCAGGCATCATGGAGAAACTTCGACCCGACCTCACAAAGAAACCCCAATGGGGCCTCATGGAAAACCCGTGACTAAAAATGAAATGCCTGAGAGCTGACCAGGCTTTGTGGGGAAACCTTGACTAAAAATGAGATATCTGAGTTGCACCAGGCCTCACAGAGAACCCTCCACTCTGGAGACCAACCCAACAGTTAAACTTGAGAAAACCTCATTTTTCCTCCACCTGGATGCCTCTGACTGTCATGTTTATGCTGAGAACGTTTGGGAAAAGGTGGGAAACAGGGCGTTTGGAATGCTCCGTGACCCACGGCGCCAAAAGCCTCCTCAGGGGAGCAGAGGCACAAAGGTGGCTTTGAAATGAGGACTTCAAAGCTGGAGCTGGGTTTGCACCACAAAAACCAGTGATGGCAACATGGGGTTGATGACAGTTCTTCATGTCCCACCCACTGCATCCCGGGTGTTTTAAAGTAAAATAAAAATAACCTAAACATGTTATTTTGCTGGTGCTTTAAAAAATATTCACAGAATATTTTGTCAGCAAAACTCCAAACAGAAGCAGCTTTTAGAAGATTTATTTTTCCTGTTTGGGATTTGCTGCCTTAAACATTCTAAAATGACAACAGACACGCAAACAAAATAATATGGAAAAATATATTTACTTGCTGAAAATGCTGCAAACCCAAGCAGGTAAATATCAGTCTTCTGTACTGAACTCCTTAAGAGTCACATGGATTTGTTTCCCTGGTTTTACAGTGTGTCCTACTCCCAGGGTTTATCTAAAAATGTTGCTGCTTGAAATAGTCAGAGGGGAGGATTGTGCTTTTGTGGTCCTCTCCTCATTTATCCCTAATTTTTGACACTTAAGCCATCTCAATATCCAAGCAGCAGCTGAACTAGAGGGCAACAAGTGGGAAATAAAAACATGAAGAAGATGCAGTGATGAGGGGAAGAGAGGGTTAACTCATGCCCTTAATTCCACGATAATTATGGAGCACAGAACTGACAAAAGCAATGAGGAAGCGAATCTAACTGTGACCTTCCAGTACCTGAAGGAATCCTACAAGAAAAATGGAAAAAGACTATTATCAAGGGTCTGGAGGGTCAGGACAAGGGGGAATGTCTTCCCACTGTCAGAGGGCAGAGATAGATGGAATATTGGGAGGGAATTCTTCCCCACAGGGTGCCCAGAGCAGCTGTGGCTGCCCCTGGATCCCTGGCAGTGCCCAAGGCCAGGCTGGACAGGGCTTAGAGCAGCCTGGGACAGTGGGAGGTGTCCCTCCTGCTCCTGGCAAGGGGTGGAACAGGATGGGCTTTAAGGTCCCCTCCAACCCAAACCATTCTGGCATCCTGTGATTTTCACTCAGCTTGCTCTAACTGAGCTGCAATGTCCTGCAGCAATGTTCTTGTTTTTCATACTGAAGGATTATAAACTTACTCTTCCTCCTTAAAGATACAACTCTCGGAGTGTGTGTTTTAGAGCAGAAGCTGTGCTGTGACAGTGACAGGAGCCTGTCTCCCTGTCCAATCCTTTTGGGAAACGCTTCCTCTGCACTGATTCACCGCGGCTCCTTAATGGGCTGTGACAGCACTGAGGAAAACACTCCTGGAAATGAGCTGGATGCTCTGGCTGTCTCCTCCAATTGTGGGGCCTTCTGCACTGTATGGGTTGCTTCCAATTCCTGCAAAACCATCCCTGAGCAAGGCTCTTAATACGCCTCCTAAAGGGTTTGTTTGTGCATGGATGCAGCACAGCTTCTGGAATAACACAAACCCTGGAATTCTAGGGTTGGATATAGTTGGGACACATGAGGATTATTGATCCAACTCCCTGGTCCAAGAGTAACTGCTTAAAACAAAATTATGATTTAAGAGATGACCCCCCCACAATGAGTTCATCTGTCCTCGACAGAGGTCGTACCAAGATAAAATCTGTTTTATATCGAGACATAATCTGTGCTTCTGAGCACTCAGGAACAGGGATTGCTCCAGGGAAAAGGAATCTAAAAGGATGTATGGGGACAGTAAAAAAAAAAGGGTATTCAACCATTATTTCATTGAAGCAAAAGCAAGTACTGCCTCCACCTAATCCATGGGATACACACTGAAATGGATAAACCAAAGGGGATAAACAACAAGGCCCTGCTGTTCCTGAAATGCAACGATGTGAGAAATGTTCCTAATTTTAAGTTCTTTGGTTAAATGATTGCTTTAATTTCTGGTTGTTTCTTTTGGTGTTTAGCACTGCTGTTGCCAGTGTCTGCATTTCCTTGTGGTGTGCTGAGAGTGAGCAGGAGGGAAGGAGATAGGGCTGGCACCCTCCTGCTCTCCCTTTTTCTCAAAACCTCCTCCCATTTCAGCATCCCAAGGGCAAAAAAAAACTCCACAAACTGAGCTGAACCCAGCCCTCTCCCAGCTGAGCTGCTGGGACAAGCCAGGAGATGGGAATAAAGTGATTACAAATGGAAACTGGAAGAGAGAAACTCAACACATTCCAATTTAGAGCAAAGGCCATCTCCAAACTGTGATTTTTCCAACTCTGACCAAAGCTCTGACAACTCCTCAGGCGAAACTGCTGGTCCTGAAACCCAGGCTGAATTCCCACCAGGAATTCATTTTGCATTGAGCTGTAAACAAGACACTACTGTTGTGATAATTCAGAAGCTGCCTGAAGGTTGACTTCTCTCCTGGAAAGAAGCAGCAGTTCCACATCTCTGACATTTCCATGACCCAGAGCACACAGCTGAGCAGTTTCATTTCCTTTTACCCCATCAAAGTCAAGGTCATTACACCAGATCACCCAACCTTCACGAAACTCTCCTCATGGCGCCTAAGAGTGGATAAATGGGAGCATTTGTGAACTATCAAACAGGATTTATTAGGTTTGCCAGAGAACAAACATTTCTCATCTCAGAAGCCCCCTAAACCAGGCAGTTCTAAGGAGAAGGACACAAACTAGGGGTAAACGTCAATGGTTTCATCTCCTAGTCACGAAAAACATGACATTGTCTTTTTGGCTGTGATTTTATCCCCTTTCTTTTACATTCTGCTGAACTTCAACCCAATGTTTGCTGAGTGCAATTTTCAGGGATAATTAAAAGGCAACAAGGTGGATAATCACGGAATCACTGGGTTGGAAGAGACCTCAAAGATCATCAAGTCCAACCCAACCCTAACCTCAACTAAACCATGGCAGCGAGTGCTACATCCAGTCTTGCCTTAAACACATCCAGGGATGGTGACTCCACCACCTCCCCAAGCAGACCATTCCAGTACTTTATCACCCTTTCTGTAAAAAACTTTTTCCAAATCTCCAGCCTATACTTCCCTTGGCGCAGCTTAGGACTGTGTCCTCTCATTCTCTCAGTCGCTGCCTGGAGAAAGAGACCGACCCCCACCTGACCACAGCCATCATTCAGGAGGTTGTAGAGAGTGATGAGGTCACCCCTGAGTCTCCTTTTCCCCAGGCTAAACAACCCCAGCTCCCTCAGCCGTTCCTCACAGGCCTTGTGTTCCAAGCCCCTCACCAGCCTCGTTGCCTCCTCTGGCCACGCTCAATGTCCTTCCTAAACTGAGGGGCCAGAGCTGGACATAAGGGACCATGTTTGTCAAACACCAGCCCAGGTTCCTGCTTTCCAACCGAAGGTGCATGGGATGGGAGGAGCTCCTGGCCCTTTCCTTCTGCCATTCCTGGAATGCCCTTGGCCCTGGCCAGAAAGCAGGAGCTGGCCTGTGTGGGTGAGGATTTGTGCTTCAAACCTTCCTCTTTTTTAAGGACCATCTGCGGGGAAGAAACAGGAATTTGGGGAGGATGAGAAGTGGGGGAAGGAGAGGATGCTGCGAGAGCTGGGAAGTTCAGAGATACAGAGGGAGGTGAAGAAGGCAGAAGGTCAAGACCAACCTCAACGATCAAGAGGGAGAACTTTAAGAGTTCAAGGATTAAGAGAGCAGAGAGATGACAGAGGGTGAGAGCAGCACGGGGTCAGGAGAAATGGGAGAGGAGCTTTAGCAACAAGATTTTCCAGGAAAACAAGACGAACTGATATGGAGAAAAATAGGATTTATTCCCAGGGGAGATAACAGATAACAAACTACTTGAGGTTTAGGCAGTGGTGGTATTAGGCCACAGATCAAGCCACAAATTGGGGTCAAAACCCCAAAAAGGTTTGTTTGGGAATTTAAATAATACCAGATTCACAGATAGCGACTGTGAAATGTGGAGAATTAGCTGAGAATCAGTAATTAGAAAAAGGATCCCCAGGTAACAGAGTGGAACCAATTCATCAGTCACCCTGAGAAAAAGCTAGTGAACAGTAAAATTCATCAAAATTAAAAATACAATTTAAAAACATATTTAAGATGTTTGTGTGCCCTGGGCCAGTCACATACGTGTAATTTTAGGCTTTTGTAGGACTGAAGTCTCTGTAATTCCGTGATGTTCCCAGCCTCCTCTGGGCATTACCACTCAGGAACTTTGAGGAAATCCAACCAGAAACGAACCCCACAATGGCACCGCACCACAAAACCTCCCTCCAGTCACCAGCAGCTCAAGTTCGTGGGGTTTTAATTAAATTTCATTGAAATGCAAGAAAAGAGCTGCTCTTCAATCCTTTCCCAAATTCCTCTGATTTAGTTTCCCTCCTCATAATGGATGAATGTCTGTGGAAATCCCATTTCCCTCCCTAAATCCACAGGTCTATTCTACAGTTATTAGAATGGGAATCAATTCCTTGCCAAAATGAAACGGGAAGTAAACAACTTAAATCAACACATTTGTTTCATTTCTTTTCCTTCATTTCCTCCAAATTTTGCATGCTTATTCACCCCAGGTATTTGCATTGCCACCAGGATCCAAACTCATTTCAGAATCGACCATGAGGAATAAAAAAATGCACATTAATTCAATATATTCAGCCACTTTTCCAGTCACCTGCTATGAAATCTACTTTATTTTTGTGGTCTAGACCTAAGAAGAGACTCTACATCTCCATATGCAAATGCACTTCAAATTATCCCTGGAAACCAACTTCACCGGAAGGGAAATCATGGAAAGCATTGGATTTATCCATCCTCTACAGACTTTTACTGGAACAGGTCATTCTCCCAGTTTGAACCCCTGAATTCACCAGCTGCTTCCACTTTGAGGGTTCTGTGCAGCCCTGAGTTTGGCAGATGAATTGAACACTTTTTCAGTTCATATTCCCTGTTATACCCCCGTGGATTTTGGCTGTTGATGGAAAATATCCTCCATTTCCCTCGATTTCTCTCACCAGTTCTCCAAGAGGTACAAAAAAAGGCAGAGTTTTATCAACCCACATGACACAAACTCAGCCTCTATTCCCAGTTTGCACAGAAAGGAATTTTGGAATTCACACTTCCATGAGACCAAAACGTTTGCCCCAAATATATTTATTAAAGCAGAAAGTGAACTTTCACTCTGTGTATAAACCGGGAAAAGCTGAAATCTCATTTCTGGAACATCAATAACAACTTTTCCCAATGGAAAAAGAAGCTGCCATGAGCCCCTCACCTGGGTTGCCACCATCTCCTTGACAACAGAATTTGGAAAATTGGGATAAAACCTGTATTTTACAATAGAAATGCAAAACATCTCCTCCCTAAACACAGAAATCAGTATTTTTTACTGTTTAACAGCCTCTCTGCTGCTAAAAATGACTTGGCTGGAGATGCATGAGCCTATTTCAGCTTTGCTTGGAGGAACATTTTACAGGACATTTCCACTGCCTCTAATTTATTACAGGATTTTGGACAACTGGCAACTAAAGAGGAAGGTGTGAGGAAAAAAATAAATGACATCCAGAATTCAGAAGACGGTGAAAGTTGAGATTTCTGAAGGATGAAGCACATCAAGAACTGTCCCTGCAGCAGCACCACCTCCATCAATCTCTGGGGCAATGACCCCCCTCAGAAATATTGGACTTTTCCCAGCTATTTTGTGCTTTAGAGCAGATTTCTGGGGAGCATCTCTTACATCAGTCCTGAAAAGAAAAGCAGGGCAAGGCTGGCAAATGTAATCTAGGTCAGATTTTTAGCACGAGGCACAGGTGACTCCTTCCTTACCAGGCAAGGACACAAGGATCCCGATATTCCTTCACCAGGGCTTTTTGGAACTCTGAATTCTGCTTTGGGTGCCTTTCTCCGCAGGAATTTGGGAGATGGCCTTTTGGATTTACAAGCGAGGAGTCTGATCCCAATGGAGATGGGATCCCATCCCACACGGGGAAAATCCTGGGACAGCAGCAGCTCAAAGCTGGCAACAGCCACGTCATTCCCATTTCCCACCTCTCCCAGCAGACAGAAATCACAGGATGGAGGGAGAAGAGCTCATCCTTTCTGCTGACAGAGGAACCTCCTTTCCCATCCCAGCAGCTGCCTCAGCTCTCCCAGCAAGGGGCTGTTTCCCCCTCACTTGTCTTCGATACCACCAGGGTCACTTGTTTCCATTTTCCTGTTCATTTTGTGTTATTAAAGCCTTTTCTTTGGCACAAGACTCGTGTTGAACACAGGGAGAGCACCTGAAGCACAAAGATCCCCGTTTTCCATGACTCTCAGGTGAAGAACCACAGGCTTGGATCATCCCAACAGAAGCTGAGTTTCAGCCCTCCCAGAATGTAAGTGGTTTGGTGGAGACAGGGGGAATTTCTCCTTTTTTTAGGAGGAAAATTGAGCTGTGCTGAGTGTGGGTGAGCTCCCAACACCCAGCTGGGCACTGGGATGCACTGGGAGAACTGGGGGATGAACATGGGAGCCCCTGTGTGCCATAGCAGGGTGACAGCAGCTCGGATTTCATTCCAGACGGGACATCTGGCACTGCTGGAAAACCAAAGGAAAGAGGATCTCCCCATCTTCATGTCTGACCTTTGCTTTAAAGCTGGGTTCTAACGATTGATCCCATTGATGGAGATCTCCAGCTGATATTCCCAGCATTCCCAGCCTGGTGGCCATTCCTTGGGTGGCCACAGGTGTCTCCATGACCGCATGGACTGTTCCCTTCCTTTTTTTTCCTAATTAATCCCTGGAAGGACTCACTCAGCAGGGCCTGCAAGCCAACCCTGTCCCAGATTCCAGCAGGTGTCACTGTGGGCAACGCTATGGGAAAATCCAGCGGCAGGGGGTGAGGAAAACGTTGGAATCAAAGGGAAAGCACTCATCAGGGTAATTAATATTTGGGTTTTCCTTAACATAATTGCTGATTATATAATATATTATATTAATTGTCGTTTTGCCCTGGTTTTACAGATAAAAAGGCATTGTCTGTGTTAACTTCTTCAGGGCTGAAG
Organism: Donacobius atricapilla; assembly: GCA_013397315.1. Taxonomy (NCBI): domain Eukaryota; kingdom Metazoa; phylum Chordata; class Aves; order Passeriformes; family Mimidae; genus Donacobius; species Donacobius atricapilla. The sequence continues at coordinate 111,961 of WBMY01014486.1, forward strand.
GGTTGAAGTCATGGAATATTTTCAAGTAAGCACCAGGCTGGATTTTCATTCCGAGGTTCATTCCCGCCAAAATTAGCCCATACGTGTCTGTAAGGAGGGATACGTGGGTGAGAATCAGGGAATTTTGAAAACTGCTGAACGAATTCCCAGGAGGAAAGGCCCAAAAGACCAGCCAGCCACATGCTCTCCTTCCAAGCTTCTCACAAAGAATCCAGCACTGAAAGCAAAGCCCTCAGCACAAAACAGGAACCTCATCCATGGAGAGATCCATCCCAAAAATCACTCTGCTCAGGCTGTCAGGAGCACTGCTTGGGAAGAGGGGCTTGAGCTGAGCCACCTCCACCACGGTAAATCCCCCCACCAAATTTTAATTAAATTTCAATCAGAATTAATTGACAGGATTTTCTCCACCCAAGAAGTGAAGGACAAGCACCAATCCATCGGTCCCAACCTGTTGGCAACAAAGAAAATGCTTGGAAAAGCAGGTGCCATGAGGTCCTTGCCCCAGTATTGCTGTAAAGCCTCTGGAAACTGGGAACAGTAAACAAATAGATATTGGGAAATTAGGAACAAGGCTGGATCAGGGATGACAAAACTCGGAGCTCTTCAGTTGCCCCCCTGCGACCTCTCTGTTGTCCCAGGTGCCATGAAAAAAATCCACTTCCATCTTGTGTGTCTCTCATAGAGCCTGCAAATCCACCAGGGCAAATAATAAATTATGGATTTGCTTAGACCCTTTCTTTTCCTATCTCTGAAACCCTGGAAAATATTTAAGATTACAGCAAAAAAATGTTTTGCTTTTCTTTCTTCCTTTCTTTCCTAACTGTGATGGGTCAGCTGGAGAATCTGCTTAGAGAACACAAAAATATCTCCCAGATAGGTTTAATCCAACTGAAAACAGGGAATATTTAAATCCCAACACCTGCATAACCTGAGAGGGGCAGCTTTAGAAATTAACATTTTATCAGTGACCTCCTGAAAACCTGATCATCCGCTCAATGCACCACTGCTAAAAATAATAACAATAAATTAAAGAAAGAAAATCCTGGGAGAAAGCAAATTTGGGGAAGTTGGTTTTTTTTCTGTTTGACACTGCCTTTGCCACGTGTCCTGCTGGTGACCACGGCACTGCTGGAGTGGCTCTTCCCACCACAGGAAGGTTGACTGAGGAGAAGGAGGTGCCCAAAGAACAAGGAAAAGTGCTGGAAAGGCAGCTGGAAAACAGGGAACTACAGAACCCTCTTGGAGGAAGCATGGTTTGGGTTGGAAGGGACATTAAGGATCATTCCCATTCCACCCCTGCCATGGCAGGGACACCTCCCACTGTCCCAGGCTGCTCCAAGCCCCAGTGTCCAGCCTGGCCTTGGGCACTGCCAGGGATCCAGGGGCAGCCACAGCTGCTCTGGGCACCCTGTGCCAGGGCCTGCCCACCCTCACAGCCAAGAATTTCTTCTCTGACAGCTGAGAAAATCTTACAAGTTCCAGCTCCCATCCTTCTGAGTTTCCTCGGGATTCTGGTGGAGATTTCTGTGAATCCACGTGCTTTGGATGAAATGTAACTCCCTAGCTGGGGTGCTCTGCCCTAACTCCAGTGGATTTTACAACACGCACTTGAAAGAAAACCAACAACCCAGCTCCTCTGCTTGGGGTTTAGCAAAGCAGCCCAGAGACAAGGGCAGGGGGACTTCTGACAGTAAATGAGATGCTAATTAACTTCCCTGTCTCCAGAGGAATCCAGCTGCACATGGAAAGCCTCTGGAAAAAGATCCCTCTGATACCGCTCGGATTTTCCGCCTGAACAAAAGCTGCTTCTCGAGAGGTTTCATTTCACAAATCACAGTTAAAAAGAGAACACCGTTCCCAGCCTGAAAAGCGCACTAGGCAGAGGCCAAAAGCTGCTCCCTGCACCTGACACAAACATCCACCAGGTCCCACCAGGAGCAGACCTGAAGTTCCCACATGTGCCAAGAGCATGGAACTCCAGGAAATGCCTTCCCATGTGTTCAGCACAAGGATTTTATTGGGAAAAAAATGAAGGAGTTGATGTCAAATCAAATGGGAAGAAATGGCAACAGATTTTCCACCCCTCTGGTGAGACCCCACCTGCAGTGGGGTGTCTGATCTGGGATGTGGAGCTGCTGGAGAGAATCCAGAGGAGGTCATGGAGCTGCTCCCAGGGCTGGAGCCCCTCTGCTCTGGAGCCAGCCTGGGAGAGCTGGGGGTGTTCACCTGAACAAGAGAAGGCTCCAGGGAGACCCCAGAGCCCCTGCCAGGGCCTGAAGGGGCTCCAGGAGAGCTGGAGAGGGACTGGGGACAAGGGAGGGAGGGACAGGACATGGGAATGTCTCTCCCATTCCCCAGAGGGCAGGGATGGATAGGATAGTGGGACATTAGGAGGTAATCAGAGTCCCAAAGGTTTTCTTCACTGGCATCACCTTCTACCAGTAAGTTTTGCAGAACTCTGGAAGGAAAGCCCCAAATTCTGCCCCCTTTCTACCACTGCAGGAGAAGAGAGGATGGGCAATAAACACACCCAGGGATGACCACATTCCTGACAAGAATCCACAGAAACCAGGGAACACTCAACTCCTTTCCTGTGCTAACACAACCAGTAGAATATTTTTAATTCTCTTTACCTAGTCCATGCTCACAATAAAGAAAATGAAAAGGAAAACTTAACTCCAAACAACACATTTTATTCCAATCTCAAGCTAGAGCAGCTCCTGCCACTGACTCCATTGTATTCCTGCACTCCAGTTTTTCCAGCTGCATTTTATTTTCTGATGCTGTTTTTGCCCAAAAAGCTTTTATTTCCTGTTGCACCTGCAAACCCAAAGCTGTGTTCCCACGAGCACCACTTGAAAAATTAATGGAAGTACAACTTGAGTCAAAATTTCGTCCATTTGGGATGGAGTCGGTCATGACTGAGGCTGATTTGATGTCTCCACAGGCAGCATGACCCTATCCCACAGCTCCTCCAGTGAACACACCCCAGAGTGCTTCCTTTGATTAAAAAACCCCCATAAATAATAACATTAACATTTTTTTTTCTGAACCAAAACCTTTTACACGTCCCTGTTTATTTTGAATCCTCCCTCAAATCTGATTTCTGGCTCTTTATCACATCAATACAGAGTGCTGGCAGAGCCTGCAGGATGGACCAGGGACCTGGTTCCCTTTATCCAAGAGCCATCCTCACTCCTAAACAAGCCTAAAAAACCACTGATTCTATGGAAAGCTAATTAATTTTGCACATTTTCCCTCTTCTATTCACTGCTGCCACACAATCCCACAAAGGCAGGATTGTGTTCAGCCTCTGTTAATTAACCAGTGGCATCCTAAGGCCTTCTGATCCATACTAATTGGGCAGTGTGGAGCAGGAAGGATGTTTGGCATCTCTACAGGAAGGCCCAGGACAGCTCTTAAAGCTGAATTAAGCCATGAAATCTCCTCCAAGATCCCACTCTCCACCAGGAGCCACAACAGGAGCTCCATGAGCAACAGGGAAGAATTACGGGTTGTGATTTATTTTTTTAAACATTTGTGCCTTTTGAAGTCCGGCCTTCCATTGGAATTAAAATAAAAGTAGGAAAAAAGACAGAGGCTGGCAAGCAACACTCTGAGCACACAAACTGGGCAGCTGAAGTGGCTGCAGACAGGAGTTGGGATCCCAGATTTCAGCATCCGGAGTCGCAGGAAGAGCTTCCATCCCTGGCAGCCTCTGCCTGTGGGGTTCAGCACATTTCTCTGCCTCTCCCTTCAGTTTGGCCCTGCTGTTTGTCCAGGGATTGACTGGGAGCCAAGGCCAGGCTGCCTGGGGCTGGAGGAAACATAACACTGGAACTTGGATCTCAGTAGTGCATTCAAATAGATTAAAATTCTGAATATTAATGCTTTCAGTGAAAGAATTCCCAAAATGCACACTGGGAGATGTGGGAATGGCATTCCCAGCACTTCCAAGCTGTAGCTGCCCTCCTGTTAACTCACTAGGAGTTAATGAAATGCTCTACAGCTGCATTCAGGGCAATTAGCCATATTTATATTAAAATAGCTATTCACACTGCAACTATGACAGATAAACATTATATATTTCAATGTGTTACCAAGCATTGCCAGAGAATCATGGAATGGTTTGGGTTGGAAGAGCCTTCAAAATTCAACCCTGTGCCAAGGGCAGGGACACCTTCCACTATCCCAGGCTGCTCCAAGCCCTGTCCAGCCTGACCTGGAACACTTTAAATTTCCATACACCCAGCAAGAATCTATAAATACATACACACACATAAATGCCAAAGCTGTCTCGAGGTCTGCAAACACACCAAACGAGGCAAATCCATGAGACGTAGTTTAGACCTGACATTATCTGTACCAAAAGCAGAATCCGCAGGGTTTTGTAAGCAAATCAAAGAGCCTTTGTCGCTGTCTCTTGCTGCAGCTGCTGAGATTCTCACGCACAGCATCTCCCATGGATTACCAAAATAAATCCCTAACAGCCAAGGAACAGCGAGGGCATGGGATTAGGAAATGCAGATGAAAAGGCCTGGGTTGAAAATGCCAACGAGACCTTAACTCAATCTCCTCCTGCGCATCTGGAACCACAGAACTTTAAATCTCCGATGATTCTGTCTGGGACACCAAGAGCACGTGGAGCTGCTGGAGTGAATCCAGAGGAGGCCTCAGAGCGGCTCCCAGGGCTGGAACCAGGCTGGGGGAGCTGGGGGTGTTCACCTGGAGAGGAAAAGGCTCCAGGGAGAGCTCAGAGCCACTTCCAGAGTCTAAAGGGGCTCCAGGAGAGCTGGAGAGGGACTGGGGACAAGGGATGGAGGGACAGGACACAGGGAATGGCTCCCAGTGCCAGAGGGCAGGGCTGGATGGGATCTTGGGCAGGAATTGTTCCCTGGCAGGGTGGGCAGGCCCTGGCACAGGGTGCCCAGAGCAGCTGTCGCTGCCCCTGGATCCCTGGCAGTGCCCAAGGCCAGGCTGGACTCTGGGGCTTGGAGCAGCCTGGGACAGTGGGAGGTGTCCCTGCCATGGCAGGGGTGGAATGGGATGATCCTGAATGTCCCTTCCAGCTCAAACCGGTCTGGGATTAGTTACTCCAGCTGCCCCTGGCTCTCAGAATTCCTGCCTCCTTCCCCTTCTGTGAAAACCTGACCCAATTCAGTGGAGCTGGGACAGATTTTCAAGCAGGTAACCCTTCCACCCCGGACATCCAGGCAAAGGAATCCTTCTTTGAAACAGGAGTAGGAATTTGCAGTTGGGGACCAGAATTTGGAAGAATCAGCTGCAGGCACAACGAAGAATTTGAGATCAAATGGATAATTACAAAATCATCAGTACCTGGAAGTGGCTTCAGAAGAGAAGAGGTCAAGGAACCTTAAGTACATCCATAAGTACCTGAACACCGGATTTGAGATGGAAATCCTAAGTTTTACATTTGAATGGCACAGGGAATGACCTTAAACAGGGACAACACTGCCAGAATGTGAAGCGACTTAAGGACAAGAAAGAAATCCTGATTTTGTGCACCAAACCTACATAAAAATGAAGGGGGGAAAAGAAGGAGAGGAGGAAATGCCAGCCCAGACCTCTGAGCACTGCCCATGCCCACCAAAAGCACATCCCACTCCTCAGCCATGCCAGGAACTGACTCCCCACCCTACTCCCTCCAAGATTTTAATTCCATTTGCTAAATGAAATTATCCATAAAGACTGAAATTATTGGCAATGTTGGTGCCACCCAGATAAAGCCTGGGTGAGTCACCAGACATCTTTTTCCACGTAATATTAACAGTTCCATGATCTGGAGGGGTTTTCCAATATTTCAGAGGTGTAACCTGTGGAAAGGGGGCTGTAGCCAGGTGGGAGTTTATATCTCAATATACAGACCCGAGAGTGACTTTTTATTTTTAATTTATGCAAAACACAGCCTGCTCAATCCAAGACAAACCCAGAAGAAATAAAGCTGACTCCAAGCAGGAAACTGGGAGCATCCACCCTAAAAATCCAGATTTATTCCCCACAAATGCTGCTTTTGTGCCTCATTTCTTCACTGATATTTATTAAGATTTTTTTTTCTCCCCACCATGAAACTTTAAGTATTTCTGGAAAAGTTTTATGGACTTTATTCTCCTCCTTAGCTCTTGATAAGAAGCTTAATACTGGAGATATGAGCCAAGCAAATTCTGGTTGGGAGTGGGGTTTTGGAGATAGGCAGATAGAATTTACAGCAGAGGGAATTCATATCCTTTTTTCCCCCCTAAATCAGAGCATTCTCTGGCAGTAAAGGGAATAAAAGCTTATCTGTGAATATGCAATTATTTTGGGTGACAAACAGCTGATTTGTTGGAGCCACAGAATTTATCTGGGCACTAAATAAAAAGGCAGAGAAGGAACAACACCCCAGCAAAGCTCAGAATAAAAAGAATTCAAATCAACTCCGATGTCAGCAGTGCTTTCCCTCCAAATCCATGGGAACATCTTCCCTGATGGAGAGGCGTGGATGAAGAAAAGCGAGCAGGAATGAAATAAATTACTGCCACACACACATTTCCTGCCCTTAAATCACCTTTTGGAAGGGTTTATTGATGTCTTCCTGGGATATTGAATTCCTCAGGCTCAGAAGGGAGCATCATGGGAATAAAATATGGGGGAAACTGTGATGTGACCCAAATATTTGACATCCATTTTAAATCTGTTTATGGGACAAGTCTGGGGGGGTTGGGGTCTCTTTTTGGTAGGGTGCAGGTTAGGTTTTTTTGCATTTTTGGCAGGGGTTGTAGGGCTTCTGCCATTTTTTCAGAGGGCTTTTTTTTGGTTGGTGTTTTTTGGGTGATCTTTTTGTTGTTTTAAATAGAATTATTTAAAGCCTGACCCCACCGAGACCCAGTTAAAGCCAGGCAGGCAAAGCCCAACTCCACCCCAACACTGCTGGAACTCTTCCCAGAGCACCTTTCCCACAACACTTTTGAAATACCCTCCAACATAAGTGTCCCATCAAATCTGAAATGAGACCAGGTTCTCACCTTCCCTTCCTCCCCACCACTCCCCCAGGGGCTGGAGAAGCTCATTCCCTCCTGGACACCACAGGAAATCCCTCAATGGGATAAAAATCCAATTAAAAAATATATATATAAACTCTGTTCAAAACTGGATTCATTTTCCCCACCACTCCTCTCATGGTCTCGATGGCTGCCAAACTGGGGAGCTGCTCTTTGCGGGGGAAAAAAAGAGGCTGGATATTGCCAGCAGAAGGTTCTGAACTCATGAAATCCCAAAATTGAAAGCACTTACCTCTTCCAGGACATCTGCAAGCTTACTGAGGATCTCCTCGGGAAGGCTCTGGAATGTGGGAACGCTGCAATACAACAGAAACCTCGATTAGTGGATCCCTTTACACAGGGCACACATCCAGCTGCTGTCCTCCCCTCAGTCCTCCTGAGATTTTTCCTTCACGCTCTAGGGCTGAACAGGAAAAGGATATCATGGAAAGCTGCTCCATTTCTAGCAGCCAGCATGGATTTGGTGATGATGGGAGACCACCGGAATTAACCTCTGGAGAGCCACCCCTCATGCTGGTAAATCAGCTAGAGATCCATTCAGGATCCCCTGGAATTCCTGTGTGCCACAAACCGGCTCAGTCATGCTCCTCCTAGGTCTGCTTCAGCCCCCCAGAAATAAAATGCTGCACAAAAAAAGGGCAGGGAAGATCAGCTCCAAGCAGCCCCAGATAAAAGAGTGAAACCACACCTGGATGGATGGATGGATGGAGGGCAGAGCAGAGAGCTCTGCAGCACCGAGCCCCCAGCCAAGCCCTCAGGGACTTTCTGAACATTTCCCCGGCAGTTTTACAGCCAAATTTGTCACTTATCTTTGGCCAAAAAAAGGAAACTTTGTCACTTGTTTGGCAGCAATTCCCTCAGCAAAGGCTGCTCAGGCCAGGCAGGGATGAGGTGATGCAGCCATAAAGAGCCCCCTGACCCAGGGTCCACAGGACTGCACCTAAATCTGGCTGGGGGACGTGAGTTTGGGTCTCCAAACCTCCAGGGAGTGTCCTGACTTTGAAGCTGTACCTCCACTGCCTTACAGCCCGCCCAGGGGGGGCTGTGGAATTGTCTTCTTGGAGAGAGCCAAAAGCCACCAGGACATGGTCCAGGGCAACCTGAACCCGAGGACCTCCAGATGTCCCTCTCACCCTCAACCAGCCTGTGACTTGCAACACTCTGGTTTCTCATCCTCACTTTTCCATAAAAACCTGGGACCCATCAATATTCCCAGGTGATGCTGAAGGAAACACATTGACACAACAAAAATTCAACCCAAAATACACCAAAGCCCAGAGCAGCTGTGGCAGCCCCTGGATCCCTGCCACTGTCCAAGGCCAGGTTGGAAAGGGCTTGGAGCAGCCTGGGACAGTGAGAAGTGTCCCTGCCCATGGCAGGGGTGGCACTGGGTGGGATTTAAGGAGAAAAGGAGGCTCAGGGGGGACCTGGTGGCTCTGCACAACTCCCTGCCAGGAGGGGACAGCCAGGGGGGGTCGGGCTCTGCTCCCAGGGAACAGGGACAGCACAAGGGCAAACGGCCCCAAGCTGGGCCAGGGGACGCTCAGGTTGGGCAGCAGCAGGAATTTCTGCCTGGAAAGGGTGCTCAGCCTTGGCAGGGGCTGCCCAGGTGGAATCAGCATCCCTGGAAGGATTTAACAGCCATGGAACATGGGGATATGTGTCAGTGTGGGGCCCAGCAGTGCTCAGGGAACAGCTGGACTTGATCTTTGATGTCCTTTCCAACCTAAATTATTCTTTGATCGTTGACCCTTCTATTTAATTTAAAAAAAAAAGTATCTTCAGTGGAATCTATTTAATGATAACAAGACAACCCTGAGCAGATAAATACAGAAAAATATCACCTGTCATGCTCTCAACAACAGCTTTTATTTCCTTAGGAGGAGCACTTTTGTTAGTGGGAGCGCATGGGCCCACACTGTAACAGGAGCAAGCAAACAGATGGACAGGAACTCTGTGAGAGCCAGGCTTAAGCATAAAATGAAAGTTCATTACATCAATTCCAGCATCCCCAAATGAGGAATGAACTTAGGGGAGAAGATAACAGCCTTGGACAAGTGGTGAGATTTTAGTGTGGTTGCACCCTTAAACTCCCAAACTGGGGAGGAACCCACCACAGAGTTGTTTGGGTGTGGGTTGTTTTTTTGGTTTTTTTTATAATTATGCCTGTGAAATCCAAGGGAGGGTAGTGAAAGACATTTATTATAGACTAAATCCATAAAAAACAGGTGAAATAGGCCCTAAGTTCTTAACAAATTCCAATTCTTACCATGAGAAAAGCCTAAAACTTCAACTCTGCAACAGAACAAGTAACAGGAAAAACGACTTGTTGATAAACTCCAACACGTTATGGAATTACTCCATTAATATGGCATATTTAGGGGGTTTGTGGCAGGCCAGAATTCCCCTGAACAGCCAGAAGTGACAAACCAGCCAAATATTTGAGTTCCTTTGATAAGAAAAGAGCAACACTTGATTCTCCAAGGTCAATAAAAATCCCCCTCTGCTCTCCACACAACAATATTAAATGGATTCACAAAACAGAGTCTTGATTCCCTCCAAGAACTGCCTGGATTATTGCAGGACTTGTGTACAAAAGCAGTGTTTCCATGATCATTTCCAGGTGGGTACTTGCCCTGAAAGGCAAATGGAGCCTCAGCCCTCCAGGGAGAGCCTTCAGCAAAACAGCTGAGCTGCAAATTGCTCCAAGTGGAAAAACACACAGGATGGAGGCAGACGGGAGCAGAAAACCTCCCAGGGAATCTTTGATCACCACAGCAAGAGGCAGGAAAATTGTATTTCCCTTTCTACAACGTTGTGAAAAAGGGACTATAAAAGGGCAAACACTCAGCCTTTGAGTTGGGATGTGTTTAAGGTAGAAGAAATCACAGCAAATGCTGCTCCACCTGTTCAAGGAATGATTGTTCTGCCCAACAAAGCCGGGGCAAACAAACCCAGACTTTCTCCAACAAGCTCTCCTCTCACTCCTCCCTAAATTCCATCAATAATGAAGATTGTTAAACACCCACCCCAGACAGTAACAGTGCCACAGCTGCCAAAACAGATATTCCGGTATGCAGCACTGGAAGTCCTCAGCAAAGTCTGAAATTTGTGACTTTTCTCCCTACCTGCAGCACAAGTGAAGGACCGCACTTGGTCCTCTTTTTCCACAACCATCTCCCCCTTCAGCCAGGGAAAGCAGGATTTGATGATCCTGGAAGTTTTTCCCAGTTTAATGGTTGTGAAGTGATTGTAGAATAAACAGGAGCATTTTACCAACCTCCCCTAAAATGATGGAGCTCCTTCTACAGTGCTCACTCAGACCTTGTAAGGGACTTTCTCCAGCTGCTGCTTATTCCCCCTTAATGAGGAGTCATTTCTCCACCTGCCCTGAATCCCCTCTCTGGATGAGGTTATGGAATGGGCTGGGGATGGAATGGGGCTATTCACAGCCGACATCCTGCTCACCTGCAGCCCCTCTGCTCCTCTAAGCACTTGAAGGTGTTAAAAAGTATGGATACCAAATTATTTATGCCTATTCAGTAAGATCCCCTGGCAAAAGGACAGCCCAGGAGCCACAGGAGGAGCCAGCCACCCTACAGAGGCAGCAAACAAGGAGACAAAGCATTCCCCTAGCTCCAGGGATTTCAGTTTTAACAGAAAATCCAATAAACTGGATGATTTTAATCCATCCACAAACAGTATTTTATCAGGAGAGTGCGGCTGCCACCGCAGGGAACGGGATGAGGAACCTGCTCCAGCCACCCTGCCCCGACACGCTGGACAGCGAGCAAGGGAAGGAGGAGAGGGGACATTTTCCTGGCTGCATTCCCCACTGCTCAGCCACGGAACATTGTGCAGCCATGGCAGCTCCTGGACCCAGGAGAATCTCCCCTGGGGAATTGCTCCCTGTCTGGAGCCATTCCACCTGGCTCCAAACCTGACACATTTTTCCGGAGAGCTCAGCGTGCCCAGCACCAGCTGCCAAACGCGGGGAAAGCAGCTGTGCTAAAACATCCATGGATTGAATCCCTGTCCCCGTGGAGGAGCGGGGATATGCCCAACCTGAAGGGAGCAGGAAAGGTCATGGCTCCATCCCTGGGGAAACAGTCACACCAAGCTGCTCTCAGCTTCCAGGCAGAAGCAACATCCCCATGAAGCACGTTTTGATTCATCCCTGTGATCCATCCCCCGGGATGGCTCCTGGAGGAAGCAGCAAGGGCTTCCAAGCAGCGCTGGCTGTGGCCCAAGGCGTTGTTTGCAGCCTCAGACGCGCTCGGTGGCAGCGCTGCCAGCTCCGACAGGACATTTATCTTCTGACACACACCACAGCTCGCAGGGCTCCTGGCTCTGCTCTGCCTCCAGGAGAGAAAAGCAACCATTCACTCTCTAAACCCCTTTCAAGACGCATTCCCAAACTTTTGAAGGGTGTTCAGTGAGGGTGCTCATCCAGGGCGGTGGCAGATGTTTCTCCTGGGTTAAGCCTGGAACAAAGCCTCTCTTATTGCTGCTTGGCACCATCACAATTGCAGTTGCTGTCACTGCTCTGTGCCTTGGGTAAGCAGGGCTCCAAACTCCAACGCTCCAGTAAAAGGAAATTAAGGCTGAGTTCCCTGAAACTTCTTTTTTGGCACCCAACTGGAATGAAGGCTGGAAAATGCAAATGTCCTTCCTTAGCGCACTTGGGATGCTCCTACAGCTCTGCCTCAGCTCCAAAAGAACTGAGGTTACATCTGATCAGCCCCAGCTGACCCTCGATTTGGGCTATCACATAAAAATGGTGGTTTAGACAACTCAAGCTGTACAGGCAGCCTCCCACTGGGCTCCCAGTTGTGTCAGGGAGGGAACACTGGATCCATCGGGTCCTGGTATAATTTCACAGAGTGGCTGGGGCTGGAAGGGACCTCAAAGCCCACCCAGTGCCACCCCTGCCATGGCAGGGACACCTCCCACTGTCCCAGGCTGCTCCAGCCTGGCCTTGGGCACTGCCAGGGATCCAGGGGCAGCCACAGCTGTTCTGGGCACCCTGTGCCAGGGCCACACCTCCCTCACAGGTACATTCCCTTTGTGTTGCAAACTGCTGCATCAAAAGATAATTCCTCTTTTCTGTCGGATTAATAAGTATTTGGAGGATCAACTGCTGGTTACTTTAATTCACAGTACCCAAAAGAGAAGCGGCGGAATTTAATTTCAGGAAAGATGTATCTATTTCTCAAAAAAATCTCAGTCCTTCCCCAGTCACACAGGTAATTGCCAAGTCAAGCCTGGTTTTCCTGTAGCAATTTCCCATATGCTTTGCTTGTATTCATGGAATCTCTGANAGGCTGCTCCAGCCTGGCCTTGGGCACTGCCAGGGATCCAGGGGCAGCCACAGCTGCTCTGGGCACCCTGTGCCAGGGCCTCACCTCCCTCACAGGTACATTCCCTTTGTGTTGCAAACTGCTGCATCAAAAGATAATTCCTCTTTTCTGTCAGATTAATAAATATTTGGAGGATCAACTGCTGGTTACTTTAATTCACAGTACCCACAAGAGAAGTGGCGGAATTTAATTTCAGGAAAGATGTATCTATTTCTCAAAAAAATCTCAGTCCTTCCCCAGTCACACAGGTAATTGCCAAGTCAAGCCTGGTTTTCCTGTAGCAATTTCCCATATGCTTTGCTTGTATTCATGGAATCTCTGAGGCTGGAAAATCCCTCCCAGCCCATGGAGTCCCAGCTGTGCCCCATGCCCACCTTGTCCCCAGCCCAGAGCTCTCAGTGCCCCCTCCAGGCCTTCCCTGCACACCTCCAGCCATGGGCACTCCAAAGCTCCCTGGGCAGCCCCTGCCAAGGCCTGAGCACCCTTTCCAGGCAGAAATTCCTGCTGCTGCCCAACCTGAGCCTTCCCCAGCTCTGTTCTCTTCCCTGGACACGCTCCAGCCCCTCCAGAACGCTCTGGCTGTGAGGGCCCAGAACAGGACACACCCCAACAAATATTAGAGAACCAGGAGGAAGGGACAGGGAGGGTGACAGCCACTCACATCCCCATTAATTTCACTTTGGCTTGGCCTTGGAAGCACGTCATGGAGAAGTCTCAGGAAGAGAGAAGGGATTTGCTCTGCAGGTGCTGCAGATGATTTATCTGCTCCGCTAAAGCCACACAGGAAGTAAACAATTCACAATTACTCATTTTGGAGAGGGTGAAAATGGAACAGCCACAGTTTGAACGCTCTGCCACTCATTACACAGCCCTTATCAGGGAAATAAAATCCTCAAAGGAGGTTGTGAGACATTTGTTTTCAGGGATCTGGTTATATCCTAAGCCCTACTACACACAGGAAAATGGGAGAGAAGCAGAACTCATCCCTGATGAGCAAATACTGAGGTAAAGCAAGTGTCAAGAATTGCATTTTTTCCTCTTGTGCTGAAAGGATACCAAGGATGCCAAGGGACCTGCTGACATCACCAGACCAGGACTCTCAGTGTCCCTGAGGGGAATGTGAAATGATCTCAAAAGGATCAGAATCACCAAGGCTGGAAAGAGCTCCAAGACCAGAGTCCAACGCTGCCACCTCCATCATTAACCCACCACAGCTATGTGGGTTTTGAACACTTCCAGGGACCCTCTTTGGGCCCAGGCTCTGTTTGTGCTCAACAGGCAAATCAGGAACTCTGGAGGAGTATTTTGCCTTGCTCCTGTCAATCCCTGCCTCTCCCTGACAGGGGTTCATCATCACAGAGACCCCTCCTATTGCACCTCCTCTGGCAGCCACTGGGGAGATGGGACTGATGTAGAAGAAAAGTTCCATTGTTGCTGCCAGCAGGAGAGGGAGGGAGAGTAATTAGCAGGTATGTGAACCCCCTCCTCCCACTGCACATGAATTCACTCGGGATGATTCATCTTGAAAGGGACAGTTGCTCCAGAAGAGCTACAGGGGCTCAGTAGAAGCAGCAGACACCCTGGGAACCCCACTGAAATTTGGGCAGGCAAAGTTCTGGTTGCTCATGTCGAGGCACGGGGTTTGCTCTGCTGCTCCTGAGGCACCTCACAGAGGGAACCTGCTCCTGCTGGAATCCTTGGAGGATGTTATGGGATGATTTTGGATCTAGCAGGTGGCATTTCTTCATATCTGCAAATCAAATTCTACCTGCAGTCCCAAACCAGAACTTTTCTACCTTCCAACTCACCCAGCTTTTCCGACACTGTTGTATCACAGAATCCCAGGATCACCGAGGCTGGAAAATCCCTCCCAGCCCATGGAGTCCCAGCTGTGCCCACCTNCATCTGGCCACACTGTGTTTGATATAAATACACTGGTGATTGAAGATAAAAGCTGTCATGCAAAGCCTCACCGCCCTGAACACTGATTTTTTGTGATCCTGCATTCACAATACAGCTGAAATTAAATTGTCTTTGGCTTGCACTGTAATTATCTCTTCAAAACAGTTTGCCGTCAAGGAGTTTCTCTCCTGCATTTTTTCCTCTTTGTCTAGGGCATTTCATGGGAAATGAAACCTCACCCTGCAACCTGTGGAGAGACCCAGAATGGGTGCACCAAGACAATTTTCTGCTTCTTGATTGAACCACAGAATCCCAGGACAGTCTGGGTTGGGAGGGACTTTGCAGCTCATCCAGTGCCACCCCCTGCCATGGGCAGGGACACCTTCCACTATCCCAGGCTGCTCCAAGCCCCATCCAGCCTGGCCTTGCAACCCTGGAGCGCCAGAATGAAGTCCAACAAAGACCATTACCTCACACAAGGTAGAAAATAAAAGATATTTGGAATTGATTCTCATGGTGTGCCTCAAAAGAGATCCTTAACATCGATCAATGTGTCAAAATCACAGTGACTGTAAATAAGGGACAAGTGGCATTTGCATGCACGGTCTGTTTTCTCTCTTTCCTCCAAATGGCGTATTTACTTCATATCCAAGATCGAAGGAAGGCAGGAGTCTTGCGTCTAAGAGATCTCTGCTGCACTTGACAGCATCATAATCATCTGTTTTTCATGGAGCCACTGACACCCTTTCCAAGCACAGCCCTGTTTGCTGCTGGAACACTGTGTCCTCCTTTTAGCCACCCCACTTAAATGAACATAAAACAGAGATCACCATCATTTTCTGCCTTCAGAATTACATGTATACAAAAGAAAGAAAATCTGTAAATGTTTTTTAACAGCCTCTGAATCACCAGCTTTTCACGTTCTCCTGGGCAACTTCCCCAAAGCAAAGGGACCTGAAAGGGCCAGGGAGCTCCTGGAGCGGGGCCAGCGGAGGCTGCGCAGCCCAGGAAGGGCCTGGAGCATCTGGGTGCCCGGGCAAGGCTGAGGGAGCCGGGGCTGCTGCGGCTGGAGAGGAGCCCCAGCTGAGAGGGGCCCTCAGCCCTGGGGGTCCCTGTGTGCAGGGAGGGCTCCCAGCAGGGCCCAGGCTCTGCTGCGGGGGCNGTTTGCTGCTGGAACACTGCGTCCTCCTTTTAGCCAATGAACATAAAACAGAGATCACCATCATTTTCTGCCTTCAGAATTACATGTATACAAAAGAAAGAAAATCTGTAAATGTTTTTTAACAGCCTCTGAATCACCAGCTTTTCACGTTCTCCTGGGCAACTTCCCCAAAGCAAAGGGACCTGAAAGGGCCAGGGAGCTCCTGGAGCNTGAATCTCCACAATTCACATAGCACTGAAACACCTACAAATTTCCCTTTTTTTGTTGTTAGTTACTATAAGAAGGATTTAAAAACGTGGCTCTCCTGCCCAACACATTCCTAGGTTGGGAGTTAGCAGGGGTGACCCCGTGGCTGGCAGCACCACCAAATCCCAGACACTGGGTTTGGGAGCAATCTTGAGCTCCTCACTCTGGCTGGTACATCTGAGATGATTTGTGGAGGGACAACTCCAAAAAAATCCCTGCTGAGAAGGGATCAGAAGAAGATCACTTCTGAGATCACTGATGAGAACAGACTTCCAGGACCGACTTAGTTACCCCCAGAGAAATAAGCCACAAAAATGATACCAAAATCCAAAGAATTTTGTTCTTCTCATGGTGAGAACCCAACACAACCACACTGGGATGATTTTCCAGGAAAATGCATATCAGAGGCATTTGAGACCTTCCCACTAACAAGCAGTGCCGTGCCAACCCCAGGGATCCCTAGCAAGACCCCCAAGACATCCCAACCAGCCCAGCTCCATGATCCCAACCCATGAATGAGCAAAATCCCCTCCTCGTGATTCATTACCTGCACAGAATCCCAAATGTCTTTAAAGTACCTCTAAAGCCATACCTGAAACATCCCTTGCTCCAGGATAAGCCTGAGTCTTTTATTGAATTAAAGAAAGGAGAAGGATGATTTAATCCCAGACTTTACAAGGCTGTTGATTCTCCCTTTACATCTTGGAGACCAAAATTTCCTATGCACAGCAAAGCCTCCGCAGCTGAAAATGAATTAAAGGTCGAGGACTTTCAAGGGGCCTGGGCTGTACTGGAGAAATAATCAAATAAAGCCTGACAGATTCCACACACGGCTCAAAAATACAATTGCTTATGAAAACATAATCATGGGAATATTAGAGACAGGCAGGCAGCATAATAGGCAATAAAAAACCCAAAATAATAAAAAAACCCTCTGTGCTGGGAAGCCAACTGCAATAATTCCATTTAATTCTGTTCTCCTGCTGTTCTGTTCTCAAACCTTCATGGCTTCCTCTCCCAGGCTGGTGATCCCAAAACCAACCCTCAGTTCTGGATCCTACTGGCTCATCCCAGTCCTGGTATTCTCTTCCAGCACAGCCCATCTGGGGCCAGTGATCCCAAAACTGATCCCAAGTCTTGTTCCTACACCAAGATTCATCCCAGTCCTGGCTTCCTCTCCCAGCACAGCCCATCTGGGGCCAGTGATCCCAAATCCAACCCTCAATTCTTGATCCTACTGGCTCATCCCAGTCCTGGTATTCTCTTCCAGCACAGCCCATCTGGGGCCAGTGATCCCAAATCCAACCCTCAATTCTTGATCCTACAACCAGGCTCATCTCAGTCCTGGATTTGTCTCCCAGCACAGCCCATCTGGAGCTGGTGATCCCAAATCCTTCGATTCTTGATCCTACACCTAGGCTCATCCCAGTCCTGTTGGGAGCAGGACATCCAAGCTTCCAACTGGAGCATCTGGGGATTGGATGATCCATGAGGGGAGAATGCAACATTCCAGGTCCACCAAGGCAGTTTGGAAAAGGGGAGGAACCTTCTGGCCAGTGGTCACCAGCAAGACTGACCAGCCATGGGTCACTTGATCCATGGAACAACCCCTGTCCTGCCATTACAGGGAAATTCCTGGGAACTTTTCCTTTGGATCCAACACACATTGGATCCATCCCCACTTGAATCCTAAGAAATGTTTCATTTTGCTCTCTCCAGCCTTTTCTCTTTTCCATTATTTTCTCTGCTGTAACATGAAAGCTTCATTAAATTCCACCAATTTGTTTAATTAATTGCTGTTCAACAGATAACAAAGGGTCAGCATGTGAGGGGGCTGTCTCTGTATCCCAGGAAGGGAATTCCCCTGGCACCTGCTCCGTCATTCCCTCAGCCCATGGTTGAAGCTCCCAACCTTCTCCTCTTGACCCATTCCAAAAGTGATGAAGACAATCCTGAAAATTGAGTGGTTGGGAATATCCTTGGCTGATATTTGGACAGAGAAATGATAGAAGGACAGAATTCCAGGATTTCTGCGGCAGACATGAAGCAAACAGAAGGGAAACCCAACCCCAAATTAGCCCGTGAGGCGGCCCGGGAAGCGGAAAGGACAGGGATGATGGATCCAAAAGGAATGAACCCGGTTTTGGTGCTGAGTTTTTGTCCTGAGCCCTGTAATCCAGGATATCCTGCCCTGCCTCTTTTCCCAGAGCAGCATCCAAGAACCTGGTTATTCCCAGAGCCCATCCTCATGCAACAGTGGCTCCACCACCCCATCAAAAATGATTTGAAAATATAATTTATGCCAGTCAGCCTCATTTCATTTCATTTTTTCATTGAAAGGAGGTCATCATGATACAATTATGGCTGGTTTGCAGATTTTATTTTCTGTACATTGATTTATGCAAGGCTACATTTCACCTTGATTAAAACCACGATTCAATGTGTTTAGAAGCAAACACTTCAGATTAAAATCTGACTCATTGACAGATATCAAAAAAACTGTTAAAAGGAGCCAGCAACAGGTGTTGAAAGCACTTCCATAAATCCATTCCTGTTCGCTGTCATTGCTGATTTATTGATGATCATTCCACACGTTTGCAGATGACTCAGGTTACTCCTCTGGGGTGATTAATGTCTAACACAATTCCCTTTAATGGCCCACACGTGTTCAACAGCTTGGTTTTGGACCAGGCACAGAGATCCGGGCAGCAGCACCAGTGTGGGCACACAAGGCTTGATTTAAAACACAGCAGTCAGGTTGTTCCCAATAACATCCCCCCAAAATCCCATTAAATATCATTGGAATAACACATTTGTCACTTAATATGGATTCAGAGTGCTTACTGCCCACATGGGAGGAAGATCAGGTGGCAAAGATCATCTACAGGTGAAGGACAAAAAAAAAGTGGATTTAGAAATCCCATAAACTGAGCTTTTTGTCTCATTCCCCCATTTCCAGCAATAAGGAAAGGACTGGAACAGTACCATGTTGTCGCTCTGATTTTTTCGGCCTTCTATTTCACAGTTTCATGTTTTGGGTTCTTTCTCACGCTCTGGTCTGCAAACACCAGCAAATGTTTATCATAACTTCAAGGTAGTTTTCATTCTTTGTCTTAGAGACATGGACAGCTGATGGACAGTTGTCCTGACCAATGGGACGGGGAGAGGTGTCAACCTTCTCCCCCAGTCCCTGGCCTTTGTAGAAATACTATGTAATGGAGTCAGACTTTCAAATAAAGGAAGTTTTTAGTCCATGCCTTCTGATCAAAGTGTGAGTGCGTGTTTGTGTGTGTGTGACGAACTGTGTCACCATGTGAGGCAGAGCTCTGTCCATGAGGGAGCCAAGGACACAAGGCTGGATATTTTCTTACCAAGAGGTGTTTTTCCCTTTCTCCAGTCAAAATTCAGCGGGGGCTGTAGTGGAGCTCAGAGGCTCAGGGCCACTGTCCCTTAACCACTGTCCCTTCGATTTAGAACCTCATGGAAACAGTGCTGGGAAGGCCTTGTGAAGGATTGGGATTTACTGAAATATCAGTTTAACCTGGAAACTAAAATGCAGGGGAACAGCAGGTCCTGGATTCCTGGTGTTGTTTGGAAGGGTAAATCCCATTAGCCCCAAGAGGAAAATCCAGGTCATGGATTGCAATCCTGGTTTCCTCAGAGGATCCAGGAGCTGCTGAGCATCTCCCATCCTACAGCTGGCAAAGAGCAGAGGCTGTGTTGGACAGGGCACCTGCTCCCTCCAGAATTTTTGGGGTGGTGGTGGGATCAGCTCAAGCTCAGCTGTTTTAAAGGAGGGTTTGGAGCAGACGATCCCTGCAGACATGAACCACTCCGTTCTTCCATGGCCTGGAAGCAAATGCTGATTCCTCCTGCATTTACCTCCTCTGGATAAGGACTTGCACTGTAATTACTTGTTTCAAGTGGCATTGTTTTATTTTCAATACCACCCTTTATCTCCCCACAAGGCATTACAAATCCCGTGCCCACGGATGTGTGTGCCTGCACTCACAGATCCCAATTTGCTTTGAATTTTATCTTCCCGGTTTTCCAGCGGTTTGGATTTTCTTGTTAAACCAGATTCCGATTGATTCCTGGTGTGCTCTGGCCAGCTGGTTCTGCTCCCCCTCCTTGTCAGCAGCTTAACAGAACAGTGATTCACGGCAGGTCAGCTGGAATTTGCTCAATTATTAACAACTTCAGGATTTTTTACCATCCCTCTGAGGACACTTCAGCCTAAGCCTGATTTGTCTTCAGCTCAATTCAACAGCATAAATCCTGTGAGTTCTCTGAGCTTGAGTTCAGTGCATGGAATGCCCTTTTCTGACTTCCCCTACCCTTTAAAACACCGATTTGTAATTGCATATCGAGCTGCTGGGGCACCCAGTGAGTTCGTCTACGTTGAGCTGCAGAAACTCTTTTCATCTCCTTCCAGAAATAATTATGCTGGTTTATCAGTGTCTATATGAAGCTTGAATTATTCCTCCTAATATGCATTAACTTGTATTTTTTGGAGTGACAAAAACTGGCCCAGTGAAGTCACTCCAGTGATTACTGTCCCTGTTAGTTTCCAGTAATCCACGAGATGTATTTATTGGCGAGTCACTTGTGTGGTATTTCCAGAGACAGTACATAATTGAATTTAAAATGCATTCCTGATGCCCGTAAAAGCAATAAAAATGTCACCCTCTGCCTGCACATTAAAAATTCATCCCATGCAAGGATAGGACAAATGCATAAAAAGATCATTATGATGTGCAAATGGACTCGGTGCAGGAAAACCAGACCGGTCTCTGCCTGGACATAAAAACACTGAGATACTAGAGTATAAATGGCCCCATTTAGTGAACTTTTAAAGGTGCTGAAGAGAAAATGCTCCCATTAGTAGCGTGACTAAGGCTTGCTTCAAAAATGGGATTTGTACCGGTATTAAAAACAGCGTGGCTCCTGTGAGAAAGCAGAATTAACTCTCTGAAATAAAAACAAACCAAAACCACCATTCCAGGGCCCTGGCACAGGGTGCCCCGAGCAGCTGTGGCTGCCCCTGGATCCCTGGCAGTGCCTAAGGCCAGGTTGGACACTGGGGCTGGGAGCAGCCTGGGACAGTGGGAGGTGTCCCTGCCCATGGTCAGGGTGGGACTGGCTGAGCGTTAAAGCCCTTGCAACCAAATTCTTTCTGGGATTCTCTGATTCTACACATCAATACAAATTCTATGATTTTTTCTGGAGTTGTCATCGACACCTGTGGTACCACAGTGCTTCTTCCCCTCCTCTTTTCATCTTTTGTCTTGGCTAAAGAACTTTCATCGCACTCTGTCCAACTCTTACTTTCTGTCTGCTCAGCACAGAGCAAAGTCACAGGTAATTAAGCACACTGTGAGTCATTAACTCCTCTCCAGATTCCCGGGAGGCTTCTCCAAATTGAGTCCAGACGCAGAAACTAAAATTCATCTTTTGCTCACACAGATTAATTTTTCATAGGAGGGAACTACTACAAATTCCTTCTTTCCCCACCTCAGAATTGACTGACATTGGTTACCACACTCCTGGGGTCCAGCCTAGGTCGTGGAATCAGAAATCCATGGAATGGTTTGGCTTGGGAGGGACCTCAAAGCCCATCCAGTGCCACCCCTGCCATGGGCAGGGACACCTCCCACTGTCCCAGGCTGCTCCAAGCCCTGTCCAGCCTGGCCTTGGACACTGCCAGAGATTCCAGCCATTCCACCCAGAGCAGCAGGTAGAGGGCAGCTCAGGAGTGGGCAAAGAACTTGATCTCGAACTCCCAGACATGAGTCCCTAATTTATGGCTCCAAACAGTTGGAAAAAAGGGCAGAGCTGCATTCCTCTCCACCTTGGTGAAGGTTCCTGCACTTCCTCCCAGTTTGAGTTCAGTGGAAGCTCCCAAAGAGGAGCCACATTCTCTGTTTTCTTCAAACCTACACAAATGTAACTCTCCCCATTCAATAAAGGCAAAAATGCAACAATTAAAAGCCTTTCCCTTGTCCTGCTCAGCTCCTGAACTAAACTCCTGCCCCAGCCCTGGTGGCTCCCATCATTGAGGATTTTCTGTGACACAACGAGAGCCACTGTGAGTTAGGGGCACAAAAGAATAAATACTCAATTCACTACATTTATAATCTGTTGGCATTTAGTGATCAAATCAGTTCATTCAGTGGGGATTTCATGCTCAAAGACAGCCTCTGAACAAGATCCCCCATGGACAGTGCCAGGGGCTACTCTGTGTAACATCTCCTTTTGTGCTAATTATTGCCTATCTTCAGATCAGTATCGCTGTATTTTTGTGAGGGGAAAGCAGTGCTTGTGTGGGGAAGGCAGCCTGCCGGGCCTCCAGACATGGCCCGTAATGAGATGCACATCTAAACAGTTCTCCGTAATCACCTTAAAGCCTCTGTGCCTCATCCTTCCTGGGCTCTGCCGAGACAAAACACAGCAATTACCAGGTAAAGGATGTGTACTTCACTCAGGAGGGATGATTGGAGATGTGCATAAACAGAGTTGTTTCTAATCTTCAAGCACAGAAACAAGAATTGACCCAATTTATACATCTTCCAAACAAATCCACCTGGCAAACTGTGGGAGCACCCAAGAGTTGCTTTGGAATGGTCGGAACTGCACAACTCCGTTGTAATAAATATTGAAACAAATATTACTGGCTTTCCTGAGCAACTCATGATGAGTTTTAATTAAAATAGGGGTTGGTTTTGGTTCAGAAATGACAGCTTTTGGGTGAAACAGATGTAAATCCCACCTTTACAACATTCCTCATGGAGTTTCTTCCTGGAAAAGGCTACTGCTTCATGCCAGAACAAACTGCAAACTGGGGGGGCAGGGGGGGGTGCGTTTTTAAATCCAAGTCCAATTTCATGCCCTGGGTTATTTAAGGAAGAGAATAAACCCGATCACCTTCACTTCCCACTCACCTTGTCCGGAATTGCAGGGGGCAGGCGGTGTTGTTGTTGGACACACACACAAACACACACACATGCACTCACTTTGGTGAGAAGGCATGTTACTACGAAAATCTGACTCCACTCTTTTAGTATTTATACAAAGGCCAGGGATTGGGGGAGAGGGCTGACACCTCTCCCCATCCCGTTGGTCAAGACAACTGTCCATCAGCTGTCCATATCTCTAAGAACAGGAATGAAAACTGCCTTGAATTAACTAAAACATTGCTTCTATTTATAACACCCGTGTGTGAGAAACTACCTAAGAACTATGAACTGTGAGACACAAGAAGGCTGAAAAATCAGGGTGACACAGGTGGAATATTGGGAATGATGTAAACCACAGAGGGGAAAAAAAGCCACCCCAGCAGCTGGCCAGAGTTGGGGACTGTTGGGGAAGCTGAAATAGAAAAGTCCCATAAATATGATTCCTTAGCAAAAGATTTTGACAATATAAAACATATTAGTGAAGTTGAGATGAAGGTGAACTTTGAGGTCTGAGATGCCAAGGCATTAGTTACTAAACAACTGGAGAAGACAATGGCTTAGCCAGCGGAAGAAGCATCTCCCTTGATTGAACAATACCCTTGGCAAATAAAGGGATGCCAAGGGTCCAAAGCTCGGAGGGACCTTACCAAAGTAGCAGGGAAGAAAAAAGGGGTCTAGGAATCAGCTTTTAGGGTTTAAAATGTAACACATATGGTAATGTTTGTCGTTGTTATAGGCTGTATGTAAATTGTATAGGATTCTTGTCTTGTACCGGTTGCTTAGTGCAAATCAGAATATTCAACACAGAAACAGGTAAAATGCATTGTAACAGGGACAGCTCTCTTGCTCTTGCTCCTGCTCTCTTCTTTCTACCCCTCTCCACCCCTCCCCACCTCTCTCTCTCTCGGCGCCCTTCAGCTGTGGCTGGCAGCTGAAGCGAAGCTCTGATCCCCACGACCTGTGCAATAAACCACGTTTCAAGTGCCGCCCTGGGCTCCAGAGATGTCTCATCCCCACCCTCCCAGACCCATCCACCTCAGTCTCCTACAGGGGACAAGCTGGAGGAGCCACCACCATCCACCACCCTCTAAATCCACATCCACCACGTCCTCCCTGCTCCCACCCAGCTGGGCACAACTCCGACCACACAGATAACCCCAGTGCAACTGAGAGAGAGCAGGTCACTAAAAGCAGGGGTTATTAAACTCTTGAGAGGGAAAACCTCTGTCAGGAATGATCTGACACCCTCCCTTTGCTCCACCAGAAATTGCAGACAGTTGTAGAGGTTTTCTCCAGGAAAATACCAGGAAAGAACCTGCCTAAACCACCTTAGGAATCATTTAAACTACTTGTTTGATCCAAATTTCTTGCTTTACCTGCCAGATTAGCCATGGATGCGCTCACCAAGCTGCAGGCATGTGAAACAAATAATTCCAAGACAGCAACACGCAGGATATAAATTGTATAGACACCAACCCACTGCATTAATCCCACACTTACACATCCTCCAGCCTGCACATTCTGCAGAGATCCAACCGAAATACGACCTAAATACAGGAACTATCCCATTTCCTCATGAATCATCGCCTGTTATCCCGTGAATATAGGGAAATGTTGCCACAATATTTCCCTCACACCTCGCATGGCACCCAAACGGTGAAGCGGTGCCTTTCCCTGTGCCGGGGCTTTGTCTCCAGTCTTACCATTCTGTAACGTCAAGGCCAAAATTAGCTCCCAGTTCCCTGCCAAGGAACAACCAGGGGTGTCCTCACGCACATCCCAGAGGTCAAGCCAACACGGGGCTGGAGTTAATGAGCTTTTAGTCTGGAATTGTGCCCAGATCTTTCCTTAGTTTGGCCTTCAGAATGTCACACACTTCACAGTGCAGATGTGCTCCTGAGTCTTGCTCTGAAACGAGGTGCATCCAAAGACTGTCCCTATTTTTCCTCTTGATTCGGTTTTTTTTGTTTGTTTCTTTGGGTTTTTGGTTTTTTTTGGTTTTTTTTGGTTTTTTTTTTTTGGGGTTTTATACGGGACATGATTTGGCTGCACTCAGCAACTGTTTCACCCAGATCATTGACAAACATTAAAATCCCTCTGTCAAAATTGGATGAATTCATGCATTTTACACTCCCCTCTGGAGGGGAAGCAATAATTCCCTTTATTTCAGAGCTCCTCAGAGCCAGCCTGTGCTCTTTAGGTTTTGCCTTAGAAGCAGAGGCCTGGTCACATCTCCCTCCCCAGAGGGTTCTGATGAGCAAAACAGGATCACCCCATCCTCATCCCAACACACATCTCAAGGGCCCTGTGTTTGTGTTAACTGAAGTGACAGCTCATCAGACTCCTGACGAAACCTTTGCTCTTATTGAAATACATTTTTCTCCATGCTTTGTCCTAATAAAATTATATATATATATATTTCAGGGACAAGTGGCGCACGGATTTCCGTTTTTCCATCANGTTGGTTTTTTTTGTTTTTTTTTTTTTGGGTTTTTATACGGGACATGATTTGGCTGCACTCAGCAACTGTTTCACCCAGATCATTGACAAACATTAAAATCCCTCTGTCAAAATTGGATGAATTCATGCATTTTACACTCCCCTCTGGAGGGGAAGCAATAATTCCCTTTATTTCAGAGCTCCTCAGAGCCAGCCTGTGCTCTTTAGGTTTTGCCTTAGAAGCAGAGGCCTGGTCACATCTCCCTCCCCAGAGGGTTCTGATGAGCAAAACAGGATCACCCCATCCTCATCCCAACACACATCTCAAGGGCCCTGTGTTTGTGTTAACTGAAGTGACAGCTCATCAGACTCCTGACGAAACCTTTGCTCTTATTGAAATACATTTTTCTCCATGCTTTGTCCTAATAAAATTATATATATATATATTTCAGGGACAAGTGGCGCACGGATTTCCGTTTTTCCATCAGTTTGCTGCTCACCCACCGCTGGGTTAGCTGGGCAATGGGATAACTGTCAGCCATCCTTAAGGAAAGACGGAATGAAGGCGGCAGCCTTGGATATGAATGTTGGATTACAAACCACGCTGCCGAGCTGGGTTATTCACCGTGCTTCTCTCCAAAATTCCCAGCCAGCCTTTTCCAACTGGGGGAAAACCCCACCCCTCCCTAATCCAAGTGGATTTGAGTGACAGCATCAAATCTGCATTGGAGCTTTCTGACTTCCAGCCAATTACCACCAATTAGACCACGTGAAGGACTAGCACCTTTCCCCAGCTTTTGCCACGGTGTTTTCTACTGAGCCCACGACAGGAAGGTGGCCATGACCAGTGAAGGAGTTGCTGATATTTCTCTTATCCCATGGTCACATATTTCTTAAAAGAATTGCCACTGCCCAAGCACTCCATTCCTCTGTGGGCACAAATCCCGTTATCCCAAGTTTTCCTCTCTTCCCCAGCCACGGCAACTGAAGTTCCGCCCACGTTTCAGGCCAGGGAATTCACTTCAGAGCTGTGTTTCTAAATCCCCCTTTCTAACAGAACCCCAAGGGGGTTTTTAGCCCCACCACAGAACTCTCTGGGAATTGGTGCCAGGAGAAGGCAGCCGTGGCATAGGCTGCTCTCAGCAAGCCTGAAGTTCTGGATGTGCAAAATGCTGGGTATTTGGACTAAAAACCCACTTAGGAAATCCTAAAGAGCTTCACAGCAAATTGAAACTTCAATGAATCCTTCATGAAATTAGGAGGACTCCATGTTAACTACTAAGTGTTTATGGACACTGCAATTCCTGCTGGGATCTGAGGTTTCCCACCTCCACTCAAACCTGAGGCTTGGAGACTTTGGGAATGTTGTGATCATGGGCAGGAATTCAGGGACCAGCCAGAAGGACAGCTGAGAAACTCATCAAACCCTAAGCATTCACCCTGGTGGCACTGTGAGGTCCTCAAGTGCAGCCTTTGGAAGTTTAATTTTGGATCCTCATGAGAAAGGGCATGTCCAGGGCAGGGAACAGAGTTGGGGAAGGGGCTGGAGCCCCAGGAGGGAGCTGAGGGGGCCCAGAACTGGACAGAGCCCTGGAGGTGATGTGGAGCATCTGCCTCACATCAACCCCACCACCCTCTGCTCTTCCCTGGCACCACTTAAACATCAAAGCTGTTAATTACCTCTCTCCAGGCCTGCCAGCCCTGCCAAATTCCAGCCTATTTAATCATCCATGCATCCATCCTCAGCTTCCAAGCGCTGCAGGCAAGTGTCCCCAGCCTGTCTGACCCCAAACCAACACCACCCACTGCTCCGTTCTCCTCCTCAGAGCCTCTTCATCCTGAGAGGAATCCAGCACCCAGACAGATGAAATTTTTCGTTTCTGAAACAGTCTGTCAATGATTTATTCAGCCCCAAAGCTGCATTTTCCATCAAATTAATGCTCCTCCAGAAGGCTTTGCTTGGCATTGTGGATTTGCAGGCAGACTCCAGTTTTCATTAGGCTCCAAAGGCAGTTTGCAGACAGAGTTTTCAAACACAGAGACTGAGACATCCTCCTTGTAATTAGGCTGTGCTCAAACTTTTCCACCAGCTGTGCAGAAAAAGGCCCTTTTTCCATGACTTTCTCTCCCTAAAATTACGTGGACTTTAACATATTTTAGCCCAGTTTCATTTGGAATTCTCTAAAATATTATACTGGAGACCTCAGCTGGTTTTCTAATATAAACCCAAACCCAATGAACAGTTTTGCAAGGAGAAGAAATCCCAGCAAACACCACCCAAAGGCATCTCTGGCCCTGGCAGACCCAACATTCCCATAGGAGCACTTCTACTTCCATGGCTAAAAAGATGCAACCCAGGACACTGCAGGGAAATTCAGGCATCTTTTCTTAGAAGAGACTGGAAAACACGACAGAGGAGCTGAAGTTCAGCCTCTAACCTGTCAAGAAATGCTCAGGTTCCTCCCTTATTTGAAAAATAATCCTGATGACAAAGACAATAATCCTCTTATCACACAGGAGCCGATGTGACAATGAGCCAGGCAAAAGGAAATGGAGCTTGGAAGCCTCTGGTTGCATTTCTGCCCCCGTGTGAAGAGTTCTTTACTTGGCCTGATCAAAAAGCAAAATATTTCCAAGCCGACTCCTGGCCCTGCTGAAATCCTTCTCCTCTGAGGAGAGGAGACTGTCAGCTGCCTTGGGAGGGATCTATTTGTTATCTGAGCATGAAAATGGACACAAGAATAGGCACCGACTGTCTGATAACAGGCTGGATAGGGGAACAAATGGCTTTTTATGAGAAGTGTCAGGCACGAGGACAAGCTCTGAAATATCTGCGATTATCTTATGGCTGCACACTGTCCACGGGCTCCCAAAACACTTCTGGAGCCCATAGGAAGGAGAGTTTAACGGGTGTGGGGAAACGTCAAAAAGAAGGTTAAGGAACAGGCCTGGATCTCCAAAGCATGTTGGTCTCGCCTGAGGTGAGCATCCCTTGCAGAGGCTGAGAGAGCTGGGTGCAATAGGTCTTTAATCTGTGCTCAGGCTTTCGCCTTCACTTCCAATCCACTGATGAATGATTTATAATCCAACACTGATCACTGAGAGGGAGCTGAAGGTCCCTCAACTCTTCAGGCACCCTGGTGACACCCTGAGGGCACGAGGGGACCACAACAATCTGGGGCCATCTGTGGCCGTGACACAGAGGGACAGGGATGAACATCTTGATACTTGATATTTTCCAGCAGTTCCAGGATTGGTTTACAAATTAAGGGGTAAAGCCTGTTGTATTCCACCTCCAGATTTCTCACCCTTTACAAATCACCGCAACGGAGAACCATTGCTGGGTAAGATTTCTAAGTTCACTTTAAAAGAGGTTCTAGCTATTATAGATCTAAATTTGGCGAGTTAAAATGACTTGATTACGGTTTTGGTGCAGAAAACACCTGGGGTTTTTGGCATACTTCTCATCTAGCTAAGGCTAGGACTTGGCCAGGGTCCAGGCCTTAACTGGAAGAGTCTCCCTAATATATTTTAAAAACTTCTCAATAACAGTAGTCAGGAAAGTTGCTTAAAATAATACACATTTTGTAGATAGTTATACAGTGGTATGTGAAGGTTTGCAAAGCAACTGGCTTTGTCATTTATCTTTAGCTAAGTAGTAATAAAAGAAAAAAAGGCATTGATTTTTAATACTTAAATACCAAGCATGGCTGTTCTTCTCTCCTCTGCCCCAGCAAGGCAATGAACAACTGCCCTGAGCATTTTCTAGAGCTGATAGGTCACAGCCCCAGAGATTCTCACCAAAATCAGCAAGATAACACCCAGACAAGCCTTGCCCCACTATTTTGGGCTCCCTCCTTTCCCTTGTGAGGGAAAGCTCAAGGAAGCCACGCAGGGCACAGCTGCAGATCCCGACTCGGAGACCACACCACCTTTCAGAGCCCTGTACTTCAAGTCACTCTGTAACGTGATCAAAATATTTAATAATTGCATCTGCTTTAATACTGCCAGTAAAAAGCCCCAGCCTTTCACTCCAATCCCCCCCTTCACTCCACTCTTCTCTACATTTTAGTAAGCAACACAAAACAATCCCCTAGCTATGCACAGCCATCAATATTTCAATCCCAAATGATAATTTGGAAAGGATGAATGACTTCAAACAAACCCTAACACCTCAATAAATCTCCAGTTGTGCCTAATGTTCTGCACTGAGCTGTGAAGAGCTGGAGCTGCAGAAAACACGATCTGAAGTCCTGTCACAGCCTGCTTTGCTCTGGAGCTCAGAACTGCACTGTTCTCCTGGGCCACAAGCCATGATTGGGCTTGACTGGATGCAAAATTCCTGACAAGAGGAGTTTTCTTTCTCTGAACAGGCAGGATGCGGGATGGAACCACCCATGAAGGCTCTGAAGCACCACTGTGGTGACTGAGGATTGGCTTCTGGGCCTCTTTGCATCAGGGTAAAACCATGGAACTCTCGGTTTACCAGTGATTCCACCCTGTTGATCCATCCGTACACCTGAGATCCCACTCTGCAGGGATTCAAAAGTAAAATGCCATTCTCCTTGTGGGCAGAATGAATAACTGATGGCAAGAAAAAAAGCAGAAAAAGGCAGTGCCCATCCTTAAAAAAAAAAAAAAGAACAGAATTTGGAAAACAAAAATAACAAGTAAAAATAAACATCATTATTTTTAAAGGATAAAAACCAGAAGAAAAAGGCAAAGATTTAATTCCTGGCATCATCTTTTCAAATTCTTGGTAGAACCACTACAATAGAACAATCTAAAAATAGCAGGCAGCAACATAAACCCAAACCAGGTCTTGTGCCTCTGGAGATCACAAGTGGGTCTCTGAGGGTGTTTTTCCTCACTGACAGAATCAGAAAGGGGGGAGAAGGACGTGTGGTTTTGTTCTTCTTGGAAATGTAAAGACATCATCTCACAGAGCACAGCAATCCTGCCAGCAAATTCAAGTTTACCCCATCAAGTAAACTCTGAGGTGAATGAAAGAAAAAAAGCCCCCAAACTGGAAAAGCGGGGTAAACACAGCAAAATCCTCAGAGTCATATTCCCCAGGGCACCCAGTGCTGCACCTCCTGGTCCCTGCAATCACCTCCTTCCCACTGCAGGCGGCAATTCAGCATTTCCGCACAGCCCAAAACTGCCCCACCGAATCCCAGGATCACCGAGGCTGGAAAATCCCTCCCAGCCCATGGAGTCCCAGCTGTGCCCACCTTGTCCCCAGCCCAGAGCTCTCAGTGCCACCTCCAGGCCTTCCCTGCACACCTCCAGCCATGGGCACTGCAAACCTCCCTGGGCAGCCCCTGCCAAGGCCTGAGCACCCTTTCCAGGCAGAAATTCCTGCTGCTGCCCAACCTGAGCCTCCCCTGGCCCAGCTTGAGGCCGTTTGCCCTTGTGCTGTCCCTGTTCCCTGGGAGCAGAGCCCGACCCCCCCGGCTGTCCCCTCCTGGCAGGGAGTTGAACCCACTTGACCTGAGACCCCACAGGTGCAGTGTGGGAGCAAAGTCACTGCCTGCGACCTGCCTGGGGTAAAAGATCAGGTATCAAGCTGCAGATCCTGCAGAATGTGACAATACAGCACATCCCGTGGATTCACACTGGGATTGTCCCTCCACTGTGCCAAGGAACAGCTCTGTGCAAAGAGCCAGGGCTTGGAATGGATGTGAGGAAGGAATTCTTCCTGTGAAGGTGGTGGGGCCCTAGCACAGGGTGCCCAGAGCAGCTGTGGCTGCCTCTGGATCCCTGGCAGTGCCCAAGGCCAGGCTGGATGGAGCTTGGCACAACCTGGGATAGTGACAGGTGTCCCTGCCATGGCAGGGGGTGGGATGTGTTGATCTTCAACGTTCCTTCCAACCCATCCCATTCTTTAATTCTATGAATCAGCAATATTAAAATGAGATGTTGACCTATTCCAGTGTGTATAAACCAACATTTCAAATCCAGCTGACACCAGAACCAAAGGAATTAATCCTCCCCTTCCAACATGCTCTGAATCAACAGGTACCTGATCCTTCTGCTTCCTTTTTCTTTCACCCCCTTTTTCCCTGTGGTGCATTGCCTCCAATATGGATTTTCCTTAGTTTAAAATGTGAATGGTCAATATTAAACCTCTGTTACTGAGCAGTACCTTCCCCAGCCCCCTCCTATCCATTCCCAGCATTCACAAGGAGTTAGAGAGACTAAATCGCGGCTATCGAAAAAATTCATTACAAAAAGCATTTCAAGAAAAACCTGAGCCTGGCCTTCTCTGCAAGACAAGAAAGGCAATTTTTCCCGTTAAAGGACAGAAGGAATGGACAGTTTGATCCCATGGAGCATCCTTTCAGTTCTGCTCCAGCGCCTGCCTGTGCACTGTGGAACAGCAAATCCTGCTCCTCCCGCTCAGCCGCCTCCCTGGCCATGCCCCCAGTGGGCCCAACACAGCCCGAATTTCAAATCGTGGTCAAAAAACAAATACACCAGGCAGACAAGTGGTGGGGCCATTTCCAGAGCTTCTTTTCCATTCAGGGGACTGAAATCCCACAAAACCTGGATGGCAGGCTGGGTTCACACTTTATGGATGAGCCTGGGAGGTGCAAGGATGTCCAGAGAGCTCCTGTAGTGACGGAATTTCCACCCCGTCAATCCCCTAACTAGGAGTCTTCTCCTCTCAAATCCCGTACCAGGGTTTAAAAGATGAGATGGAACCTGTAGCTTCGGTCTTCAACGGTGTTTATTCTATTTCTTATCTCAAGGTCTTACAGCAGTCTCAGTGCGCTGAAGGAAAGCAGCCACAGGAACACGGACAGAGGATCTAAGGTTGTTTTTAAAGATTCCTAATCCAATTAACTCTTAAAGCGTACCATTTACAGTTTTGTGCCAATTACTGTCACCTATTCTAGACACACAATTCCTACATCAAATCCATTCTACCAATGTCTCTGTGCCACTGTCACAGCAGGAGATGGAGTAGAAGAAGAAGAAGAAGAAAAAGAAGAAGATGAGACACCGCCCCAAATTCTCCATCTTGCCCTGATCTATTTCCATGCTAAAAACCCAAAACTACCAATTTTCACCCTGTGACAAACTAAACTACTATTTATTTTAAATCTTTGTTGTTTTCAATTCATCTCTGAGCATTGGAAGTTTTTCCCATGGACTGAGGTCCAAGGCAATGCTTTCCTGGGGTCCCAGCCAGGGTCTGGGACCCCCCAGGGCAGTTTGAGGGGTTTTCCACATGTCCTGGACTCCAACACTGCAGGTACCCTGGGGATCCCCACCCTCTGCAGCTTCTCACCTCCAGCCTCCTTGGAATTCTTTCCCTGCCTGCCCAAGGAATTTTTTCGTTCCTAGGATTCAAGGCTGTGTGTGTAAGCAGGAGGTTCCCCTCAGTATCCACCCCTAAAGCTCGAGCCTGCCCGAAAGGTGACACCAAACATCCCTCACCAGCTCTCCTGACAGCTTCCAGGGCCTTGGAGGAATTGGAGTTTACACCACAGACCAGAGCCTGTGGCCTCTTTTAACTGAAGGTAATTTTTTTTCCTTTATGAAGCCTTTCTTGAAAGCAAAAACCACAATATTTACTCTTTCAAGGTGTCCTGGTCTTAAAACTTTCATGTTTAGCAGGAAATTCTTGCCACAGCACAAGGTTTTTCCCCCAAAGTTTTACTCCCTGGACAAATCTATTTAATAAATAGTTGTTTCCTTAACTGAAATATTCTGATTTTAATTAAGTGGAATGATTTTTAGGACTGGCTTGAGGAAGAAATCGTAAGCCTGGAACAATGCACATTGCAGTCAGAGGTACAGCGGTATTTAGCACGGCTGTGACCTCACTGCATTTGTGTAAGGACAAATACAGTCAATTCACACACACAAAAAAGCACAATTTGGGCTAAAAAGTCTAGAGATAAATTCAACAAAACCCCCTGTACCATCAGGAGTTACAAACCCTACAACACAACATTACATTTCATTTTTCACTGCTGATTGCCCTATGATTTACCTTGACCTGACACTGATTTAGTCACATATTGAGCTACCAAAAATCTGTGGGTTTTGTGACAAGTGGAAAAAAAGTGCACGGGAGTCACTGCTCTGATTTGTCTTGCAGGTACACACAGGGATGAAAAACCAGCCTGCTTTTCCAGCCCTCCTTGGAGCAGGCGCTGCCACCAAATTAATTAGGGCAGCTTTTGATCCCAAAAAGGATCATCCGCTGACTTTGGGAAGGGAGACACGGCCTGGTTCCTCGGAAAAATGAGGAAAAATGAGGAAAAAAGAGGATGTTCACTTGCTGCTCAGCCCCAGAAGGGTTCTTTTCTACCAGTCAGGGGAGTTATCCCAACTTTTCTTAGTGTACTATCCTTGGAGCAAGGAGGGATACAGCATTCTGGCCCAGGACACATTGGGAAGGCACTCCCAGATTCCTTAGCCAGGAAATGGATTTTTCCTGGCTTTCTTCTGGCCTTCAGAAGAAAGGACTGACACCCAAGGGTGGCCCTAAGGAGCAGCAGCTGCCCTGTGCCAGCGGGATGTTCCTGCCAGGGAAAACCCCGGCAAACCCACGATGCTGTCGGGTGATATTCCTAAGGAGCCCTGGAAATCCGGCTGCATTTATGTTCAGCAGGATAAATTAGAATAAAAAAATAAATGAATGGCCTCATTTCACCCCCTAAAGTTTAGTTTCTGCTGCGCTTTGCTCACACATGAAAATCTGTTGCTGGAGACGGTGATAATTCTGTTATTGGGATAATGGCACAATTAGAGAGGGATTTTTTAGATCAATATCAGCAGGAAAAAATCCTCTCCAACCCCACTGACTTTTCTGTGGGCAGCCACCATTCAAAACTTTATTTTTTTATTCCGTTTAATTCTTAACAAGAGCATTTGCATTCATGCATTAATACAGGAAAGGAAAAAAAAGCCCCAAACCCCCCAAAAGCAAAGAAAAAAGTTGACAATTGACAAGCTCCTTCTTTTCAGGATTTATCCTGGTTTTCCTCAGATACATTTTGAAGGACAGCATCTTTAAAAATGAGCATTTAATGCAGTAAATGGGATCTAAAGGAGCATTTAATGTTCCATATAGGATTCAAACTGAGCTTGAGACAGCTAAAGATGCCCAGAGCCCAAGTGGAAGACCCAATGGGAAGCAGCATTTTTAAGGACCTTCCTACAGGTGCTCCAAGTGGAAGAAATCCTTTTCCTAAATTCAAACTGTAAGATTTTAAACAATAAATATTGATTTGCTTCCCTTAGGGCTTTCTAATGAGCCACAGGTTGTGTTCAAGCAGCACAGCTTGAGTACTGGAAACACTCTTTGGTTTCCTCCTCACATTGTTTGCTTTAAAATTAAAGCTGGGCAGGCTCTGCAGGACTTGCATCCAAATTAATCTTGACGACCTTCTGGAAAGTCTCTATTAAAGCTCAGAGCTTAAAAGCTTAATGTGAGCATGGGGCCTGCTCCGGCAGCTCCCACCCCAGAGCTGATCCCACACTCTTTCCTGGGTTTGCTGAAAGGCTTGTTAATGCTGGAATGGACGGATTTTAAACCCCTAAAATACAGCAGCAGGTTCTGCTTCCTCTCCTGAGATGGTTTGTTGAGAATCATCATCAGAGACACCTGGAAAAAGTTTGGCCACACTTTTCCAGCCGTGAGACATCCCCCATGGCCCTCTCCAGGGAATCCATCACCTCAGCAGAGCCTGGGAAGCCTGACCAGGTCCCTGAGTTTCAGTATTTTCCCAGTATTTCCATTCCTGACTGAAATGAGCCCAGTGGAATTCCAGCAAACGAGGAGAGGCTGGGAGCTGGGATTTCCACCCCACCAAGGACTGGGGGAGTGAGCTGGGCAGGACTCGGCTCCCAGATCAAATCCCAGCTGGGATGAATTCCCTGCCCCTGGCTAAGCTGTGCTACAGGTTTAGATGGGATATTGGGAAAAATTCTTCCAGGAGAGGGTGGTCGGGCACTGGCACAGCTGTCCAGGGGTTGGTGGAATCCCCATTCCTGCAGGGCTTTAAAGCCACGTGGATGTGACACATGGGGACGTGGTCAGTGGTGGCCTTGGCAGCGCTGGGGGGAAGGTTGGACTCAATGATCTTAGAGGGTTTTTCCAACCTAAAAGATCCTATGAATCACGTAGATGTTATATTTTATATATTTATATTCTACATGCTATATAATATACATTTGAAATAATAACTACTTGTATAAACTAATATTTTATTAAAAATGGCATTACTGACATTTCTAACTAATAATATTATTGTTATTATTATTTCCTTTTCCCTGAGTCCCTTTCTTCTCCAATACTAACTGGGACAAGCCTGGTGTAGTAACAGCGTAGTAAGGTCTGAGTAGCACCGGGATGGCTGGAAGCCCCACAGTGGCCTGGACCTTCCCTTCCCTTTGGGATCATTCTGGTGACATGGAACAATCTGTTCCCTACACTGTGGCACTGGATTTGATGGAATCACAGGATGGTTTGGGTTGCAAGGGACCTCAAGGCCCATCCAGTGCCACCCCTGCCACGGCAGGGACACCTCCCACTGTCCCAGGCTGCTCCAAGCCCCAAAATCCAACCTGGCCTTGGGCACTGCCAGGGATCCAGGGGCAGCCACAGCTGCTCTGGGCACCCTGTGCCAGGGCCTGCCCACCCTGCCAGGGAACAATTCCTGCCCAAGATCCCATCCAGCCCTGCCCTCTGGCACTGGGAGCCATTCCCTGTGTCTCCTGTCCCTCCTTCCCTTGTCCCCAGTCCCTCTCCAGCTCTCCTGGAGCCCCTTCAGGCCCTGGAAAGGGCTCTGAGCTCTCCCTGGAGCCTTCCCTTCTCCAGGTGAACACCCCTAGTTCTCCAATTAACCAACATTATTCATTATTGATCCTCTCCAAGGCTTAAATCTCTGAAGGAACTGCTTTGGGAAAATCAAATATAATGAGTGAAGAATTTGTTTTTCTGTCTTTTATGTTATTCATCCAAGCTGCGTTTTACAGCAACCTAAAGCTCTGCTTTTCTAAAAACTTCCATTTTACTGCCAGAAGCACAAGAACATGCCCCAAATGGATCTAAACAAGTTTAAACCCCAGATTTTTCTCTTGAAAGGGTGTTTTTTTTGTAAAAATGTGTCTTTCCTGACACACTTTGAATGACTCACATGAAAGCTTGTCTCTCACCCCTCGGCTCTGGGACTATTTGCCAATGAATAACTCACAACAGGAATGAAAATCCCCCACAGCAAAGCTCCCCCTCCTCTCAGGAGGATGGGCAAACAGCAAAGAAAAATCATCACCATCATAATAATAATAATCATTCAAACCAAAAGAGATGAGAAGGAAATAAATCAAATACTGCACTCACAAAAAAAAAAAAGGCAAGAGAGGACGGCATTTTCATGGGATTTCTGGATAAACAAACAAGTGCCATACCTTTTCAAAAATTCCATATACTCAGTATGCTTGATGAGGCCAGTCCTCATCATTATTGTTTGAAAACATTGCCGATCAATAGCCCAAAGTTTCACATTTACGAGAGCTGGAAAAAAAACAAGACAAGGGGAAAATGTGATTAGCGAAAAATGTCCAAATTCCTGTTGTGAACTGCAGAGGAAAACGATGTCAGTGGTGAGCAAGCACGGGAATGGGGAACACTGCAAACCAGGAAACACAGCGGCTGGACATGAAAACATGCACTGGAAGGATTGGGGAAAGCCTGGCTTCGGAGCTGGATGTGGGGGTTTGGAAAGATGGCCTGAAAGCGGCTGTGAGGGGAGGGGAGATCAAGGAAGGCTCAAGGGGAGCAAGGATTCGGGGTCAGTCCATCACAACCTGAGTGATTTCGGGACATTTTTAGTGCATTATCCAGCAAAATCCATTGAGGTTCCATCCTGCTCCCAAACTCCTCCTTGACCTGAAGGAAATTTCCAGACCCAAGCCCTGTGACACCCTGATCATGAAGCATCTCCCAGCTGGGGAGGTTTTGAGTCATTCTTTTCCAGCTTTACTTTGCGGGTCCCTGCTGAATTCCAAGACTTCTGCGTTACTCACCAAACATCACATCCTATTCTTCAGAGGCAAAATTCCATTGTAAAAACGGGGAAAACCAGTGCATAGAGAGTAGAACCTCAAAAGGTCCAATTTTCATCTCAGCTGTGGCTGAGATTTGCATTAACCATAAATGCTTGAGTATATACAGTTTATAATAGGGCTTCTCCTTAGAGAAACAGTTTGATTAAAACTAATTCCCAGACCTCTACACTCATATTAATTTCTTTCTTTTCAGGGAGTAAATGCAATAAATTCCATCCCCACACCCCCATTTGATTGCGGGAAACAGCACAAAGCGAAGAGACTCTCAGCAAAATATTTACAAATACTCTCACTGATAAGATCCATGAAATGAATGTGCTTTGATTTGCTGGTCCTTCAGTTCCCAAACCTCCTCCTTAATGAGATTTTATCCCAAACTGCATTTGCAAGATGGAAAACCTTTGAAGTGCAAACTCAAAGATTTCTTCTTGGATTTCATGGCAGAACAGCCCTTAAAGCCTCTTCTGGTTTTCAACACAGAAACTTCTCTTGAGGAAGCATTTTTAGTTTTATAATCCAAGCAACACCTCCAGCCATGGGCACTGCAAACCTCCCTGGGCAGCCCCTGCCAAGGCCTGAGCACCCTTTCCAGGCAGAAATTCCTGCTGCTGCCCAACCTGAGCCTCCCC
This sequence comes from Donacobius atricapilla, assembly GCA_013397315.1. Classification (NCBI taxonomy): domain Eukaryota; kingdom Metazoa; phylum Chordata; class Aves; order Passeriformes; family Mimidae; genus Donacobius; species Donacobius atricapilla. Next base: position 149,806 of record WBMY01014486.1, read on the forward strand.
TGGCCCAGCCTGAGGCCGTTTGCCCTTGTGCTGTCCCTGTTCCCTGGGAGCAGAGCCCGAGCCCCCGCCAGGAACTGTGGAGAGGTGCTACTCTCTCATTTTACAGCCATAACACACTATAATATCCTATATATATATTTTAATAAATTCATATACCAGCCCCCCCACGGCCCATGCAGCCCAGGAACTCGGTAAAGTGCAGACAATGCACTTCTGTATTAATTAAACCACTAATCACACCTCATATTCTCATTTCTTCTGCCTTAATGACAAACAGCTGCTTTACTAAAGGCTAATCAGGATAGAGATTTAAATGTCAGTAGGACCCTTATAATCAGCATGAGCAGCATCTCCTGTTGTGCTGAAACCCCCTGTCAGTGCTGAAGAAACAGGAGGAAATCTGTGGGATTTGATGCTCTTAAAGACTTCAACGTTATCTATTTAGGAGTGCCCCGAGATGAAAAATAAATCATTGGGATGTGTCCCGCAAATTCAACATCCACTGGGAATTAGAACAGACACAGCCAGAGATTTCCTGGCCCATTCCTCTCCACAGAGCCTGTGTTGGATGCTGGAAGTAAAATATAAAATATCCCGTTCCCCAGCTGCAGGAGGCACAACCAGAAAGGAATATGAGAAACAACAGGATGGAAGCAGATGTGTCTGCAACAGGAGTTTCCTTACTCAATAATCTAAAACATCGTCCTGCAATCCGAGCTGCTCCAATTTAAGTTTATTGCCTCTTTTACACTTTTTCCCAGCAAAATGCCATAGCTGGGGCTCCGTTTGATCTTTGGAAACAGCACAGAACAAAATCACTGCTCGTCCAAAAACCACCAGGAGTTTGGACAGGGATGCCCAAACCTGCAGTTTCTGTGTGGCTGCAGTTGTAGGAGCTCTCCAGGTGAGAGGATTGGGCACTGCAGAATATTTGAACTGCGCATCAAAAAAGCAGATTGGTGGGAATTATGATTTATGAGAGATTTCTGCTGTGGTTGGAGGGCTGAAGACAAAGCAAATGCTGCTGGAGAAACAGGAAGAGCCGAGGTAAAGGCATCAGGCTTTCCTGGGTCAGAACTGGATGGGGGTGGAGATGTTCTCGTTAAAGTTTAAATTTGAAATGCTTGCCATGGTTAAGCCCTAATTTCTGACTGAAGCTGACTGAAATTATCTAAATCAATGATTTCAGTAAATGAATCAAACCACTCTCTCCATCAACATATGCCTGATTAAAGCAAATTTAAAAACTCAATAAACAATTTCGAACTTCTTTCCCCAGAAGAACTATTTCCAAACTTTTCTTCCTATTCATTTACCTGGGAACCCATGAAAACACATCCCAGTTGGAAGGGGTGAACAGAGGGGTGCAGAGTCCAGCCCAAAGCCCGGGATCAAACCCCAGCTGGTTCAGTCACGTCCAGAGCCTTTCTCTTCTCCAGGCTGAACAGCCCTGAATCTCTAAATAACAGGGATTATTCATCACTGAACCTCTCCAGGCCTTAATTCTCTTTATTTTCAATACTTCCATCACATCCCCAGCCTGCCAAAGGACCAAGTTTGGGCTGTTTTGCTTCATTTCTTCTTCCACAAGTGGCTGAAGAGCATCAGCTCCTTTTTCCCTCCGTCACGCGCAAAGGCAGTGAAATAAAGGGGGAAATGCAAAGTTTTAAGTTAAATATTTACAGAAGAGCAACCTAAACACTGTTGATGTTATTTAACACAATATATTTTATGTTAGATAGGTGGGGGAGTCCTGAATATTACAAAATCCTTGACATCAGAGCAGCCAGCAGGGGCGTTATTTCCAAAATGAAACACAATATTCAGATGGCCCTGCATTCTTTAAGCATCTTCCAAGTTTTTATGCACTCACTGAAGCCTTCCCAAGTTTTTTCAAGGATCACCAGGTGAATCATCCTCAGCCCAAGTGCCGCTGGCAGGATTACCAGACCTGAAAATTATGATTCCCTTGCACCCCAAGCTGGAATTCGTCAGCTCACTTTGGCTTTTGGGCTATTTTATCCCAAAAATTGTTTGTTTATCTGCCCTCAGGCAAAGAAACAGCTGCAACTTTGTGTCCTCGGGGCTTTTTTGGGCCGACAGAATATCGAATTTCCACTCCTATTTAACCATCCTCCCACTTGGGTTGGGTTTTGCAGGGAATACTGTGGAAATTATCACGGGGGAAGCACAGCCATTTCCAGCTATTTCTGGTCCCTCCTGTTTAAGGTATGAAATGATGATAAACGCACACTTAACTAAACAGGAGGAGCACATGGAATTGCTTTATCCCTCCAAACACTCCAGGAATCCTGAGGGAGGCTCCAGCAGACTCCAGAATACAGAATGGAGTGATGGAGAGGATGCATCCAGTGGCTGGCGCAGGAATAAATTTCTTTATTCCCAGACGTTTCTGTCCCAAGTTTCTAACAACAGCACTGGGGCAAGGATGACTCCATCCTGATATCCCACTTTCCAGTAGGTCCTTTCCCATTATTCCACAGGGAGGTTCTGTCAGTAGGGAAGGAGTCCTTTTAATTTGGCCGAGGATAAATGCGGGGACAGAGAAAAGCTCCCAGTGCCAGAGGGCAGGGCTGGATGGGATCTTGGGCAGGAATTGTTCCCTGGCAGGGTGGGCAGGCCCTGGCACAGGGTGCCCAGAGCAGCTGTGGCTGCCCCTGGATCCCTGGCAGTGCCCAAGGCCCCATGCCTGGAATGTTTGGGCCGCTGTTCTATCCCTGGTCTCAGAGGTGACAAACAATAAATGCAGGTTTTGTGGAGGAAAGGAAGCCCCTCCCTCCAGGGAGCTCTGCTTTCCCCCCAATCAGCTCCAGATCCCAAGGAAGTGTGTACGGTTTGCTTAGGAATGACACCTGCCTGGAGAAGATCAGGTAAGAACAAGGAAAGAAGTGAAGGGAAATTGTTATTACCAAATTCTGCTCTTGAACAAAACCACCTGGAGTATTAAATATAAACGAAGTAGAGTATTAAAAAGGCACCTGAAATATTGAATTTAACATTTTTAAACAGATCTGACAACATCTATCAGCCAGGGCTAAGCACAATCAGCCAGAGCAGGTCCTGCATAGGGTCCTAGGATTTTTTTATTGGAATAATCCAACTTCCTGTCCCAATGTGTCACAGAAAACTCCTGATGAATTACTCAGGAATAACCTCACCCTGGGTGACTTGATCAGTTGAAGGCCCCGGATGTTTCCCTGGCATTTGTTTTTCTCTGACATCATTCCCAATCTTTGCTGTCTCCATCTTCTTCTGCAGCCTCTGAACTCCTCAGCCTTAACGAGAAGTGGTGGCAGGGATTAATGAAGGAAGTGTCCGATGACATCAGGTATTTTCCTTGGAATTTCAAACCACTTGTACTACAAGCCCTGCTAATCACCTGTCCTGATTTGCAACCTGTTATTTTACATAACCTTTCCATGTCACCTCTTTTTCCTCCCGGTTCCTACAGCACAGAGGTTTGCCCGGGTTTTTAATTAACCTTTGTATGAGCACGAGCTCCCAAGATGCTTCAGAAATCTTCTCCAGTCCTGAACACTGAAAGCTGAAATAATTCAGGAAGAACAAGCAGGAAGGCACAAGAAATACTCCCAAATCCTATTTGGAGTGTGATGGAGAGCGACGTGTGTGAGGGGAGATTAATGGAAAGCCAAAAAGGCTCTCAGGCAGGCCAGAAGTCCCAAATTAAAGAACTCATTTAGTTCACTGAATGCAAGATGGGATGAGGGAAAACGTCTCCAGTTATTTGGGGAAGGAAAAGAGGAAAACAACACAAATCTCTCCTGGAAGGCAGAGATTCAGCCTGGGACAAATTGGCTCACTGGCATGCCAGGAGCATGGAAGCAGTGCCAGGAAAGGGAATGAGGAAAAGTAATAAATTCACATTTAAAAGAGATCACAAATCAGTTCTAGCTTGGTGCCTACAGGAGCTCCAATCCCAAGGAAAATTAATATTCCCAATTAAAGAAGGGATCTTAACACAGCCCTGTGTTGGAAGGGAAGGTGTTGATAAATGGAAAGTTGATGTGGGGGACCATTAAAAAGGGAACAGGAAGAACAACTGAAAAGGCAACTAAAACACAGCTCAGAGAGAATCCCCAGCATGGAAAGCAGAGTCCTGGAATGCTGGTGGGGCAGGAACTGTGCTCTGGGAAGGCAAGAATTGCTCTCCTTGCAGAGAAGGAAAGGCAGGAAGAACTGCAGGGGACTTTGTGGTAGTGGGGAGGGGAAAAAGGGTCCTAAAAGCAAGAAGAAATTCCAGGTGGCAGCACCTGTGAGGCTGAATTTGAGCAGGAACAGCGGCAAGAGCCTCATGGAAGATGATGCAGGTATCTGCAAGCTGTTTGGTTTCTCGTGAATCACAGGATCATGGAAGGGTTTGGGTTAGAAGAGACATTAAAAATCATCCAGTCCCACACAAGGGGGATGTCCAGCACAATGTCAGTGAAGGTTTCCTTGTTTTCCAGGCCTTGTTAGCTATGGATCAGAACAAGGCAGGGCAACCCTGGGATTGGGCTGGATCAATGGAAAGCCTCTTCCCCTTGTGTCTGAACGTCCCCAGAGGAGAGGAGACAAAATCAGGGGAAATCAGAGAATCCCAGAATGGTCTGGGTTGGAAGGGATCTTAAAACTCATCCCATTCCATCCCTGCCATGGGCAGGGACACCTCCCACTGTCCCAGGCTGCTCCAAGCCCCAGTGTCCAACCTGGCCTTGGGCACTGCCAGGGATCCAGGGGCAGCCACAGCTGCTCTGGGCACCCTGTGCCAGGGCCTGCCCACCCTCCCAGGGAACAATTCGTGCCCAAGATCCCATCCAGCCCTGCCCTCTGGCACTGGGAAGCCGTTCCCTGTGTCCTGTCCCTCCCTGCCTTGTCCCCAGTCCCTCTCCAGCTCTCCTGGAGCCCCTTCAGGCCCTGGAAGGGGCTCTGAGCTCTCCCTGGAGCCTTCTCTCCTGCTGGTGAACACCCCCAGCTCCCCCAGCCTGGCTCCAGCCCTGGGAGCAGCTCCAAGGCCTCCTCTGGATTCATTCCAACCCCTCCATGTCCTTCTTGTTCTGAGGACCCCGGAGCAGGACTGCAGCAAGTGAGGAGATCCTGTCCTCTCTCCTTACCCCAGGGTCCCTCTCAGAGCTCTGCCACAGATCCTGATAACAAAACATCTAAAATATGCAGTTCACCCTCATCCACTGGTTCTTCCCTAAGGGACAGTAACACTCAGGTCCAGGAAATCTATTCCCAGCTCTCAGTTATCCAGAAGGGGGTTGGAAGGAAAACTCTTTATTAAATAGCAGCTCACATGCAGTAAAATTAACGATCATTTCTCCAAAGTAACAAACCACTGTTTGAATGGGTTTTTTCCCCCTTCATCTCCAGGGGCTCCTGGGCTATTTAACTATTGTCTCCAATGGCCAACTTGCCATAAAGCTCAGCGGAGCGGGGAGAGCAGCAGGAAGCCAGGTGGAAATCCATTTTCCCAGCCAGACACCCTCATTTAGAATTCTGCACCATGGGATGCTTTAATTCATGAGTAACAACCATGAGAACAGGGAAAGTGCCATAAATACCTGCACTGGGTGCAAATAACTGACCTGGGACACCTTTCCTGCATGGTGGGGTTTAGTTATTGAAAAGTTTAATTGAAGAGGCACTTGGAATAGAGGAGAAGAGGAAGAAGGAGAAGGTGAAGGAGCAGAAAAAGCAGAAGCAGCAGAAGCAGAATCAGCATCAGAGAAAGCAGAAGACAGAGAAGAAGAAGCAGAAGCAGCAGCAGAAGAGGAAGAAGAGGGAGCAGAAGGAAAAGAGGCAGAATGAGGTGCAGAAAAAACAGAAGCAGAAGAAAAAGCTGCTGAAGCAGAACAAGAAGCAACAGAAGAAGCAGAAAGAGAAGGAGCAGAAGAAGAGGCAAAAGGAACAGAAAAATCAGAGCAGAAGGAGAAGAAGCAGCAGCAAAAGAAGCAGAAGAAGCAGAAGAGGCAGAAACAGAAGAAGAAAGAGCAGAAAAAAATCAGAAGTAGGATAAGCAGAAGCAGCAGCAGAGGAAGCAGCAGAAGGAGCAGAATAAAAAGGATGCAGGAGAAGAGGAAGCAGCAGGAGAAGAACGCAGCAAAAAAAAAGAGGAGAAGGAGAAGGAGAAGGAGAAGGAGAAGGAGAAGGAGAAGGAGAAGGAGAAGGAGAAGGAGAAGGAGAAGGAGAAGGAGAAGGAGAAGGAGAAGGAGAAGGAGAAGGAGAAGAAGAAGGAGAAGGAGAAGGAGGAGAAGGAGAAGAAGGAGTGCAGCTGGTTTTCCCTCCATAACCAGTCCCAAACCTCCCAGTGCCAATCCCAGCCGGAGCTGCCTCCCCCCAGGTCCAGCCCAGGGCCTTTGCTGCAGGAGCTCAGGGGGTGCCCGGGGCGCCGCTCCCTCTGCAGGGATCCTCCCTCCAGCGCAGCCACCCCTGGGCTGGAACCCTGGAGCAGCATCCTGGGCACTCAGCTCCGGAGTTTCCAAAGGGAAGATGTCACCTCTGCTTTTGGACCTGCTTTGTAGCTTTTACTTCTTTTCTAGTTCAATTGCACAGCTTGAATTTATTTTGCTGCTGGAGCTCTGAGCTGCTCCCTTGGGCTTTGGATGGGACAAAATTAAAATGTACTCTGAAGTGATGGCCCCTAAAATGCTAAAATAGAAAGGGAAAGCCAAACTGCAGCTGTCTGGGTGTAAAGCAACGTGAAAGATCTCTTTTTACAGGATGTTATGAGCAGAATGATTCTGCTGAGCAAAAGAACACACAGAGAAATGAAAGAGTTTTGGACTAAATAATGTAAAATAAAGCAGTGGAATGAATTATTCTGGGGCTGTAAGACTGGTGAAGCTGAACAGCACAGTCCCCTCCCAGAAATGACAGGAAGAAAATGGAAATAATCACAACACTGAGATACTTGTACATCCCAGGGACAACTTCCTGTCCCCATCCAAGAGGCTCCAGGGCTGGGGCTCCCCTTCTCCAGCTGGGATTTGGTTTCACCAACGAGAAAGACATGGAGGAAAAGGGACAGGGGAAAAGCCACACACCCTTCAGAGGCTGCAAGGAAAATAATCTCACAGGAAAGCCGTGGCATGTTTTAAACCCAGCTACTCAAACTCCTAGTGCCACCTTCCTCTCCTAGACCTTCCATTTTCTCTCCAAGCCTGAAATCTTGTTGTATAAATCAGATCTTTGCTCCATTTAAATCAAAATTCACTCAAGTTTCTAAGATCTACTCACATAAACCAGATTTGGATGGGATATGAGGGAGAAATCCTTCCCTGGGAGGGTGGGCAGGCCCTGGCACAGGGTGCCCAGAGCAGCTGTGGCTGCCCCTGGATCCCTGGCAGTGTCCAAGGCCAGGCTGGACACTGGGGCTTGGAGCAGCCTGGGACAGTGGGAGGTGTCCCTGCCATGGCAGGGGTGGCACTGGGTGGGATTTGAGCTCCCAGCCCAAACCAGTCTGGAATGAACTTCAGCCAGCACAACTCACCCAAGGACAGCAGCAGGAGTGAAGATTTTGCCTCCTTGCCCCATGCTCAGCTGCACATTTCCAGCAAAAGGCTGCCCAATACCCTGCAATCTAACATCAGACAGAACTACTCCATTGCTGCCGTCTGCAAACAAAGCTAAACTTCCAGCGTTGAGCCGCAATCCCAGTGTTTTGAGAAACACGGAGCAGTTAAAGCAAGGCTTGGCAGCACACTGGGAACATGAAGCAGCTCAAAACCCCAGTGACACAAAAGCTTCTCTCGGTGTGATTAAAAAGAAGTACTTAGCTAAATGAACTTTGCAGTAATTCCTCGTGTTTCAAGGCTTTCTTTATTTCCCAGGAGCAGCATTTCCTACACAATGATTAAATAACCCATGCCCAGATTTTTCTCTCCTGAGCATTCCCTGTTTTCCACACCGGATAGAAACCTGTCCCCTGCAGTAAAATCCCTGTGCTGTTATCCCTGGGTTGTAAAGGTCTGTCCTAAAGCTTTGGCTGTGCTTTAATACCAGAGAGAAGGTGCAGAGAGCTGCATCAATCCAGTGCCCAAGGTTTGTGTGTGCCCTGGGGAAAAGCTGGGGCTTGGGAGACTTCCGGTATCAAATAAATCCCAAATCCGAGGAGAGCCCATCCCCACAGGAGATCTGGGTAACAGAATCATCACGGATTCCCAGTGTGGGTTGGAAGGATCTTAAATCCCACCCAGTGCCACCCCTGCCATGGGCAGGGACACCTCCCACTGTCCCAGGCTGCTCCAAGCCCCAGTGTCCAACCTGGCCTTGGGCACCTCCAGCTTAGAGGTCTTTTCCAACCTTATGGATTCTACAACTCTAATTCAATTCTGCTCCTGCGCAGCCTCAGTGTCCTGTCAGATTTGACATCCAGGTGTCGAGTTCTCCCCTAACACCAGCAGCTGGGAGTTCTCATTAAACAGAGCGGACATCACACCTCCTTCACACGCTCCAGCAAGCAGATCCAGCAGCCTGCAATCCTTATGAAAACAGGAATTTCATCCTCCCTGCGCACTGAGATCCGGTCGTGTTTTAGCCCATTGGCTTTTTATTCCCATCTCTGCATCTATCTCTTTCTGAAATGAGCAGATCCCTGGATTTTCCTTGCTCCTGGACTTGTAGACCTGCAGACTACCACAGGCTGCACAAAGAGCAGCAGCAGCACCAGGTCCTGAGGAGGAGGGAAAGGGAAAAGGGCAGGCTTAAAATATCACGGGAGGGAGCTGTTCAGACAGCCCAGGGCGGCACTCCTGCCACTTCAGAGCCTTTTTGGGGTGTCTGCTCCCGAAGTCAGCGCACCAAGACTTTGCAGGGTGGCAGGAGCAGGTCCGGACCCAGCAGCACGTGGATCACACGTGGTGGGAGCTCTGGGAGGTGTTTCTCCACCAAAACCAAACCAGCGAGGCAAAACCTTTGCTGTGGCAAAGCAACAGAGAGAGAGTGCGGGGCAAGAAGGGCACTCCCATCAACACCAGCTTGCTGCTCCAACCCAAACTGGGAGGCAGATGGAATCCTAAAATCATAGGATCAGGATCACTAAGGCTGGAGAAGACCTCAAGGACCATTGAGTCCAACCAAGAGCCCAGCTCCACCACTAAACCACTAAACAGAGCCACTGGCAGTGCAAAAGGCGCAAAGCTTGCTGGAATCCAGCTGAAATCCACTTGTTTATGGGCAAAAAGATAAAAATATATATATAAATATCAGGAATTTCTCTGCAGTGGGAAGGGGGTCATAAAGAAATTAGGGCAACATTTGTTGCAGGGGGTTTCTGCATTGCACTACTCCCAGGGCTGGGAAAACAGCCCCAGGGTGCACAGAGAGATTTGGAAATTCCTCTTTTTGCCTTATTTGCATTCTCTGGGAGATGAATTCCCCCCCACAAATGCCAGGGTGGGCTCACTCCCTGTGCCATGGCAGCAGGGGGAGGTTTCCACCTTTATTCCCACAACACGTCCAAAGGCCCCACGAGGCTGCCAGAGCTCCAGGAGCGCTCGGACAACGCTCCCAGACACAGGGTGGGATTGTTGGGGTGTCTGGGCAGGGCCAGGAGCTGGGCTGGATGATCCCTGTGGGTCCCTTCCCACTCAGACACGTAGATCCCACCTGCCTGCCTAGGAGAGGGGACCCCAATTCTTCCCTCAGAGGTAGAAGCACATCAACTTTGGGAAGAATTCTGCCCCCTTGCCCTGAGCCCCCAAAGCTTGCTCCTGAAACCACCCCATGAGCAGTGCAGGTGGAGGCTGGCTTTCCCTGGCTGGCAGAGCTCTTAATGGGATTCATGAGGAGCTGCTTTTCCAAGCCATTGAATCCATAACACCGAGAGAAAGAACACCGTGTATTCCATCAGGGAAACTTGTGGGGTTTCAATAAATGCTGCGAGGGACAGCTGGAATAAAAACATTCCCCGTGAATTCACAGAAGTTGTTCAGGGGCATAATGCTACTCTGGCTGCTGATTAATACGTATGTCAAATAAAAAATCCCTTCCTGATATGAAGAAGCATCATTCCATCATTCCAGATGGTTCTGGCTCGGGTGGAGAACGCTGTTAACTGAACACTGACTGTGGTAGTTGGCGTCTCAGCTGGAATGCTCAGAAATCACATTGAAAATGGAATATTGAGGAGCTTTTCTCCTTCCTCTAATAACATTTATTAATTATTTTTAAATGTCTGCAGTCCCCAGCCAGCAGGCAGTTTCCACAATCCACACAACACTTGCTGCTGAGTCCCAAAGACAGAAGTGAATTTGGTTAAAACACACTGAAATCTGCCTTCCCTGGAAAATTTGCTCTGGATTTCAGAGGAAATTACGTGCCAATGCTGCTGTTCAGGAGCTCTTATTTTTTGAGAGGCAGCAGTAAGCTCAGCTGTTGGGGAAAAACAGACATGAAAGACTGAGCTAACAAGAGTGGAGTTTTAAAATATGGATTAAAGCTGGAATTGGTTGACTGGAGTTGAGAAGGAGAAGGTGGGAAGGCGCAAAAAAAAAGGAGAGGTGACCCTCACAGGGAAACCAGGCTTAGATAAACCTCAGGGTAGCTTGATGTAAATTTAGATAAACCAAGAGACACTGAGGTAAACCTGGGACAGGCAGAGGGAGGAGAGACCGTAGCAGATGGGATCCCAGAATCTCAGGATGGTTTTAATTGAAGGGGACCTTCAATCCCACCCAGTGCCACCCCTGCCATGGGCAGGGACACCTCCCACTGTCCCAGGTTGCTACAAGCCCCAAAGTCCAGCCTGGCCTTGCCCCCTGAACTTCAGCCCATGGCAGTGACGGTTCTGTGTCCACCCCGATGTAAGGATGGGAGATGGAAGAGGGAGGTGACGGACACCGAGGAGAATCTACCCCCCTGATCCACAGGGAAGGCATTTCCAGCTCCTTTCCAGCAATCCAAGCAGTTCAGCCTATCCAGGCACACAGCTGGACCAACCCCAGGGAGCACTTCAGGAGAGCCCTGGAGGGGCT
>WBMY01014495.1:2077-33896 GCA_013397315.1 Donacobius atricapilla
TTGGATCTGATCCTAACCTCCGGTGCTTTAAAACTCTCCCGGAAGCTCTGGGGAGACAACCCACATTGACACCATCCCTGCTGAGCTATGAGATGTGACTTCTTGCTATTTTCTCTCCTTCCCTTGCTTCAGCTCAGCTCTTTTGGAGCAAACTGCTCGCCCTCATCCTCACTTCCCGCTTTCCTTTCTGCTCTTCTTGCTCCTCTCTTATCTCGGACAAGCTGTGGCCACACAGAGGACTTCTGCCTCCTCCCCATCCTGTCCCAATCCATGGATTCTGTGTCTGTCTGCCTCTCAGTGCCCTGAATCTGCCTGTCTGCCTCAAATTGCCTCTCTCCATCACCTCGCTCCACATCTCCCTCCTCCCTTGGCTTCCGGCTCCCCTCTCTCCTCCTCCTCTTCCCACGCACCTCGCTTTAATTAGAAATACAAAGAAAATGCTTATCACACATGTCTTAATCAGCAACTGCTTCCCCAGCAGGTCCAGAAGGAAAACCCCCATTCGTCCTCGCTTCTCCCACTTCCCCCACCACCTCCACAGAATTAGGAGGAGAGTGATTAGGGGGAGAGCTCTGTGAAAGGAGGCTGAATGAGATTAACCCAGAGACCTGGAAAAGCTGGAGGGAAGAGCCAAAAGAAACGTGGTGATGTTCGGCAAGGGCTAATTCTGGGATTTCCGAGGGAAAAAAGAGCCCCTGGCAGCAACCGACTGGGAGAACTGGACCTGGGAGTGCTCAGCAGGCTGAGGATGATACAGCAGGGTGCCCTGGCAGCAAAAAAAAAAAAAAAAAAAAAAAAAATTATCCTGGATTGTGGGAACATAAATACAGCCAGGAGATCATGGAAGTGATTACCTCCCCCCAGTCAGGACATTTTAGATCATATTGAGCTGCTGCAATCAGGTTTGGGCCTCTTAATACAAGACACTGCTCACGGGGAATGAGTTCAGGCCGTTGGGATGGCCGGAGCTGGTGCCCGGTGTGGGATTAGACACTGGAGAAGTGGTGGGTTTGGGGGACCTAACAGCAGTGTCCTGTACCTGTGGGGAGGTTATCAAGGAGATAGAACCAGGATCTTCTGGTGGCTGGCGAGAGGACAAGAGGCATCAGGCCCAAATTCCAACAGGACACTCGGTTTGGGTACAAGGAAAAAAGTTTTCCCTCTGAGCAGTTGCCATCCCTGGGGTTTTCAGTATCTGAAACCATCTCAGCTGACCAAGCAGCTGACTCAGCTTGGAGTGGGAGGCTGAACTAGAAATCTCCTTAGTCTCTTTCATCCTTAATAATCCTGAGATCCTGCGACAAGAGCCAAGTGTCAAATGAGGCCACTGAGATCCAGGATTCCTCCCCAGCTGAAAAGTAAAGAAGGAGCAGAGAGAGGCAGCAGGGCCTGGAAAGGCACTCATTTATTGGATCAGGTTTAGGAGCCATTTCATCCCAGACTCTGGCATTTGATGGGACAAGGAGAGGCTGAAAGCAGAGTTAATGCCACTTCAATTAAAGAGTTAATGCCACTTTATATTGTCCCCATCCTATGGGTCATTTCTGGGGCTCCTGGATGAAAAGCTCTCCGGGGAATATCTTTGCACCAGTCCAGAGGTAACAAAGGTCTCTCAATCCATGTTATCTCTTCCTGGCAGAGCAGGTTTGAGGCAGACTCTGGGGCGCTGAGACCGCAGCATAAAAGGCTCCAGATCTGTCCCAGCCCATCAGGTGACTGATGTTTGACTTTTGAACACAAATACAGCTGCCCCAAAATCTTGTGCTTAAGAAAACTGTGTGAAATTGGAGAAGTAAGCAAGGCAGAGGGCGGGAAGATGTGGCACAGGGAGGGGCTGCTGGATTAGGAATTCTGTGTTATACCCTCAGGGCTTTGTCCCCTTCCCCACTCACTGTCCCTCCCTCTCTTCGGCCAAACCACACAGCCCTTCTAGGCAGCTGCTGCTGCCCTAAATAACCTTCTTGTTCCCTGAGACCCATGACCTGCTAGGGAACAGACACTGGCCCTCCTGCATCGCATAGATTTTAGGGGAAAAAAGGGAATCGTGACCCCTGCCCCTCATGCCCTTCAACTTCACCACCACCAGTCTGTGATTCTGCTTTAACCAAATGCCTGGGCTCACCGGGACCTCCTTCCAGCAGGACTTCACCGAAACACCCTCTGCCTCCTCCTCTTTTTGCTCCTCTGGGGTAGCTGAATTCCCACCAGGAAACACCTAGCCAGGAGCTTTGGGAGTGAGGGCCCATCCTAAGCCTCCCTGGCACACTGCCCACCATCCCGAGCACAGGCAGGGCAGCCCCCCAGCACCACCCCGCTGCCAACAGGCTGAAACCCCCTTTTTAGATTATCCCGATGAATCAGCATCCCACTGCCTCCGGCCGCTGGCACTGGGAAGGGACGAGAAGGCCCAGATGTCCTCAGCACCTCTCTGAGGGTGTTCCGGCGGGGAAACTCTCTCGGATTAGGGAATCCTTTATCTCTGGTTTATGTAAGACCCGGAGACTCCTTTTATGGTTGGCTTTTCCTGCCTTGTCGAGAGGGAAGAACAAATGTAGCTTCATCTGCACTGGTGGGTTGGCTCACTGATTAAGCATCTGATTCAAAGCTAAGTACAGAACAGGCTTTTGATGGGCGGATTTAATTCGGTGTAAGAACCAGGATGTCGTTCCCCCCTCCCTCACCCAGTATTCCCAAGATAGTGGTTGGTCTGGTGCAGTTAAGCCGCGGGGATGACTCCCACCTACCAAAAGCCCGACAAAGTCCAGAGCGCTCCAATTTGTGCTGAAGTAGCTCCTTTGAGTGTTTCCCCCTCTGCTTCCCCCCCTCCTCTTTGCTTCTCCTTTTTCCCTTCTCTCCCTTTTTTTATTTTTTTTTTTTCCTTCCCCGCTGCTGATTTACCACCATTCCCAGGCGTTTGCATGAGGAGTGAGCTCACCCTGCGTGTGTGCGCGGAGGGGGTGTGCGGGGGGCCCGGGGGCGTCTGACACACCGGATTCCTCCTCATCCCGCCCTCCCCGAGCCCTGCCAGGGGACGCATGCTAATGATGACCTTGCTGAGTAAAGAGTTGTGGAAGGAATAAGTGTTTTTCCTGCGCTCCGCGAGAGGCGGAAGGTGCGATTACTCATCCATCTCTCCAACTGTCTCCAGCACCTTTCAAGCGCTTCTCGCGTCGAGTCTGGGGGCGTGAGCGAGGGGGTGGCAAGAGAGGGGAGGCTGCCAAAATCTGGGTTGCCACAGACACCGGCCTGGCTTTTCCTCCAATGAACGCTGCGCGGAGAGTGCGAGAGGAGGCTGGGCACCACCCACATGTTGAGCTGCGCGGAGTATAAGTAGATGGAGGAGCCTGGGCTAGTGGCAGTTCAGACAGGGAGGAGAAGCAGCTCTTCGCATCTCCACTGAAAGCGGTTTTTGATTCACCAAGTTTGCCCGAGGAGGAATCACCCGGATTTTTGCTGCAGCTTCCAGCTTCGTTGTGCATCTCTGTGTGATTTTCTCCGGCGGGGACTCTGCGGCGTTCCAGATTCCCGGCGGGATTGGACGTCTTATCCAACTCCTCTCCTTGTTCCTGGAGGATCCTGGTTCTCTCTGGGACACCCCCGAGCACGTGAGACCGGCGCTTCCAGCTTGGCACCGGGAGAAATTTGCCTACAACTCTCTCTGGGATCCACGTGGACCGACCAGCTCGCTCTGCGGTGATATCTGGTTGGGTTGTGTTTGTGTCCAAAAAGTCCTTGCAGGGGGGTTTAGAAGTCTCTGTGTGTCTTTCAGAAAGTGTTGTGCTGGGAGCTTTTGGGATCCAGCTTTAGCGCCAGGGCTTATAACCCAGTTCTTTCCGTGTTTGCCACTCGCACGGTCGGAGCCATGCAGCTGGACAATATCACCAGCGCGGGCGTCCACTCCTTCCAGGGGCACCGTGGCGTTGCCAACAAGCCCAATGTGATCCTGCAGATTGGCAAGTGCAGGGCAGAAATGCTGGAGCATGTCCGGAGGACCCATCGGCACCTCCTGACAGAGGTCTCCAAGCAGGTGGAGCGGGAGCTAAAGGGATTGCAGAAATCCGTGGGGAAGTTGGAGAACAACTTAGAGGACCACGTCCCAACTGAAAACCAGAGGTGGAAGAAGTCCATCAAGGCCTGCCTGGCCAGATGCCAGGAGACCATTGCCCACCTGGAGAGGTGGGTCAAGAGGGAGATGAATGTTTGGAAGGAGGTCTTTTTCCGCCTGGAAAAGTGGGCTGACCGCCTGGAGTCCATGGGAGGCAAATACTGCCCTGGGGAGCAGGGCAAGCAGACGGTGTCCGTCGGGGTGGGAGGCCCAGAGATAAGGCCGAGTGAGGGGGAGATTTATGATTATGCCCTGGACATGAGCCAGATGTATGCCCTGACCCCTCCTCCCGGGGAGGTGCCCAGCATCCCCCAGGGCCACGATTCCTACCAGTGGGTCTCCGTGTCGGAGGACGCTCCAGCCTCCCCGGTGGAGACCCAGGTGTTTGAGGATCCCCGGGAGTTCTTGAGCCACTTGGAGGAATACTTAAAGCAGGTGGGTGGAACAGAGGAGTATTGGCTGTCTCAGATCCAAAACCACATGAACGGCCCAGCTAAAAAGTGGTGGGAGTACAAGCAGGACTCCGTCAAAAACTGGGTTGAGTTCAAGAAGGAGTTCCTGCAGTACAGCGAGGGAACTCTGACTAGGGATGCTATCAAAAGGGAGCTGGATTTGCCCCAGAAAGAGGGGGAGCCCCTGGATCAGTTCCTTTGGCGCAAGAGAGACCTGTACCAGACCCTCTATGTGGATGCAGATGAGGAGGAGATTATCCAGTACGTGGTAGGCACCCTCCAGCCCAAACTGAAGCGTTTCCTGAGCTACCCCCTGCCCAAGACCTTAGAGCAGCTGATCCAGAGGGGGAAGGAAGTCCAAGGCAACATGGAGCACTCTGAGGAGCCCAGCCCGCAGAGGACCCCTGAGGTTCAGCCAGGAGACTCCGTGGAGACCGTGCCCCCTTCCACCACCGCCAGCCCCGTGCCGAGCAACGGGACTCAACCAGAGCCCCCCAGCCCCCCAGCCACCGTCATATGAGCTCCCCTGAGTGGGGTCTGGGTTCTGTGGAAGGGAGAAGGGGGCTTATTTAGGAAGCTTCTCCTAGGAGGGGAGTTCTGGCTGAGACGAGACCTGAGGAGCGCTCAGTCCAACAGCCCAGAGCAGAGGGATTGGCTTTGCTCGTGGGGGGAGGGAGGTGGTGGGGGAGAGGCGCCTCGGGACGGGGCTGCCCCCCTCACCCAGGCCGTGCCATGCGGTGGTGCTGGGGACCCTGCTGGCACCACTGCGGGGAACAGCCAATTTTATGAGAATTCCCTGACAGGAAACTAGAGACAATTCCCAACTTGCGAAGCAGCCGCCTGGCGCTGGCAGCTCTCAAGGACTTCATACAGAGTGCAGCAGTTGGTGGAGGGTTCCTACCCATCTGGATCTCTCTTTTTCCTCCTCTCCTCCCTCCTCTGGGAGGGTGGCCCTGTCCTGAGGAGACAGCTTTCTTTTGACCCTTGCCTGTCTTTGATTAACCTCTGGGTTTCTGTTCACTTGGCAATCTCCTGCTCTTACTTGCTCCAAAGGATTAAAATGATTTTTTTGGATTATTTTTTGTTTTAAGAAGAAAAAACTCCTGTTATTTCAGAAACTGAAAGCTTTAAGGGTCTGGATTATTTTCTGTGGTTTTCATTTTCACTGCACCTAATACCTGCATTAATGTGTTTCCTCTCAAGAGGCTCTTACTGGTTTACTTCTTGTCTTAGTTTCTGCTCACTCCAATTCAAGGCCACTGCAGTGCAGAGGCAGATTTCATCCTTTCTCTGCATATTATCCTGTGCATTCAGCAGGAAATAGATTTTCTAATTAAATTACGAGCTCATTTATTGAAGGAGCAGTCTCCTTCCTTTCAGACAAGAGAGGGTTGTACAAGGTAGAGAAAGACACCAGAGCTCTTTTGAGAGAGACCGGGGTGGGGGGGTGGGGGGGGGAGAGGAAATTAATCCTTATTCTTTGAATGAAACAAACAAACACACCCTAAATTCAGAGCAAAATATCCCCAGAGCAGCAAATCGAGTCCGTGCTGATGTATGGAGACAACAGGAGCTTTTTGCCGTGTAAAAGCCAAAAGAAGCGAAGAGAGGGTCTGTGTGCCCCAGCACAGTTTTAGCCTGTGCATCGCTGCAAGGAGTTTCTGCTCACACAGACAGACTCTAAAAGCTCTTGGAAAGTTGGCACCCCTGTCCTGGAGCACCTGAGGACAGATTGTTGTCTGCTCACAGAGAAATTCCTGCAACATCTCGCCACAGATGGAGATGGACTTGGACTTTGTGACTTTTTCCATGTTGAGGCAGGAAATGCGCAGCGCTCACCTTTGGCCAGTGTTTGATGGCAGGACTGAGAGAAGAGAGACATTCCTGAAGTTTGGCTCTCCAAAGCTTCCTGAGGCTGGACACGTCTTGGGCATCATCTGCATCCACCACCAGACCAAATAATCAGCAGGGATGCAGCAGCAGGAGTGACCCTGGGATGCTCCTGGCACTGCCACAGCGGTGACTTGCGGCACTGGTGGCTCAGAAGGCCTTTGCTGTGACTCCTTCCAAGAGGCTGAAGGTAAGGCAGCTCTCTGGAATTCTCTCCTCAGAGCTAAACTGGTTGGAGAATGTCCCCTAGAAAACTTGCCCTGGGATAAAAACTCAGCTGAAACGGGATATGAAGCATTGGGGGTGGGAGAAAGGGGAAGGGAGAGCCAGCCAAAAGGAAATACAGGAATGGGAAAAGTTTCCAAAGAGGGCAGAATCCTGCACTTTCTGGTTAATGTGGGGGAAGAATGGAATGCTTCTTAATTAGCCCAGCCCCAGGACCTGACTTGTCCTTCACAGAGAAGCTCTGGGCTTGAGTCCCCACCTGAGGCAGCACATTTCGGGTCCATGCACAGCCCAGAGGAGCTGCAGGTCTGCTCTGCCTCCTTGCTGGGAGCTGGTCCCAGGAATGGTGGGAGCTCTCCCTTCGCTTGTTCCCAGTTTGCCAACAGCTGTGTGTGCAGAGAAAGGAGCACTTCTCACTAATGACCCGGGGCTGAGTGATGGGGGAGTGGGAGTCACTGCTGAGGATGAGCTGGCCGTGTATTACAAGCTTTGTCTCCTCTTGCTTCCAGTGACTCACTCAGATCCTCCTCTGAGAAGGAATCACTTCGCAGCATGCAGCATTTGGGAGGAGAGCCACAGAAAAAGCTGCAAAAGCAAGGCCTCAACACCAGACCTGCTCTCAGGACCCTCAGCCACCAACTGCCGGATCCACCACCTGAAGGAAAGACTGGCACAGGTAAATACATCCCATGTTGCCTTGTGGGCCTTCCTTAATCTCCCCAGTGCCCTGACCCGAGATATTTAACAGTCCAAAAACCCAAGCACCATCCACAATAATTGATGCTCCAGGGACTGCACATAGTGGCTTTCCCTTGTCTGGACTATGGGCAAATCCTTAGACCCCAAAATCTCCAGGCTGCAGGCACAGCAAAATTTAATCCCAACTCCTGAGAATTTCCCCTTTCTCCCCAGTTTAAAAAATCTAATCAGAATTTGTGCATTTATTTCTTCTTTTCCAGCAAAACCTGCTGCTGTTGCTGAGATTCCTTCTCTGTGCCCAAGAGCTTTCCCGGGGAGAGGAAAGTGCTGCATGAAGACAGAGGGCAAATCATGCACCAAAGAGCCTCCCATGCAGTGCGATGCCATGTTCAAGGTGCTGAGAGCCAGAATGAACCTGGGAAGCTGCTTCCAACAGGACAAAGAAAAGCCTGAGCTGGTCCAGGTACTCCAAGAGCAGAAGAAAGTGCTGAGAATGGAAAGAGAGGCCAGAGCAGAAGAACCAGGTCCAGGCTTTGGGGACAGCAGGAGTGCTGGGCTTGTGCAGACTGTCTGTGGAGAGGATTCCTCACCTCTGCGGTCCGGGGCCGCCGGGACGCACCTGAAGAAATCTTCACTAGATAATGATCCTCGCTGAAAAAACTTTCCTGGTTAACTTTGCCAAGGGGCTGATCCTGCCTTGGCTACGAACCCTCCCTGCTGGCCACGCTGCAACTCACCTCTCCTGAGCCGAGGGTAGCCTCGTTTCATGCGGGTATCAGTTCCAAACCTCAGAGGGCTCCCGGAGTTTGGAGAAGCATCCCACGGTCCAGATGCTTGTCTAAACTGATGGAGCCTGCACATCTGGGCCAGCTGTCTTGCCAGCAAGGGGCCATGTGAGACAGCAGGCGCTCTCTGGGTCTGCATGGGCCAGAGTTACTGCAAGAACTGGGGTTCTTGTGCTGGCTTTGGAGTGACTGTTTCCATCCAGACCCAGGGAGCCCAAAAAGAGCTCGAGTGAGCCGGACAAGACAGTTTTGGTTCATCTCTCAGCCGAAGAGGTCCGGTTGGTTCCTCTCTCTTCCAGAGCCAACTGTCCTCTGTGTGTGTGTGTGTGTGTGTGTGTGTGTGTGTCAGTGGGGGGGGTGTGCGTGGTGAGCAAAAAAATCCACATTATTTAAATTCTGTGGTGTTTTGTTGCATTTGAATTAAGCCAGAGGGACCTAAGGTACATTCCAACAAGGCTCAGCAAAAATGTCCAGGACTGGAAAATTCCATAAAACCATGTAAAGGCAGATTCCCAGGCATCATCTTAAGGTCTAAATAATATTTGATTTTGAGGTGCTTAGTTTCCACAGTCTCTTCCAAGGGACCAGACTGCCTCAACAGGCAATTTTATTTTTCCTGCTTTTTAAGGGAATTAGCCTGTCTGTGCTACTTGGTCATTTGGTCCTGAGGTTTTTACATTTTCAGCTGGCTTTTTGGAGTGTGCAGAACTGAATCTCCTGGGCTGATTTGATTTCAGTTGTTGCTCCCAGCAAATTGGAGCTTTACTTGTAGCACCCTGGTTTTTATTACCAGCCTCTCCAGGAAGGACTGGTAGTTTATTTTTCTGGGGCAGAGTCGCATGAATGAGAAGCGTGGATGTGTTGTACCTCTGGAACTTAAGCAGATTTCAACCACTGCATTTTTTTTCCTCCCTAGGCAATTTTACATTTACTGATGAAACTACTTTAGAGTTTTTATTTTTACTAGAGATATTATTAATTCAAACAACCTTGTACAAAAGGCAAACATGTCGAGTTGCTGCAGGTTGTAGGGGTTGAAGCCAAAAGGTCTTTGTAAGCCGACATCACCTGCCCTGGATCTGGACCAGGCAGTTTATTCCTCATGTATCGTGTTGGAGTTACAAGATCACACCAAGCCACTAGAGCCTGTCAGTAGAATAGTGCTACACTCCATTTGCTATTGTAGCAAAGCCTTTTGTAGATTTATACAGTAAAACTTTGAAATACCTGCTTCAGTTGCTTCCTGCCTCATTTTCTGGTCTTCTTTCCTTGGTTCATGGGTGATTCCAGTGTCTGCTGCCCTCTGAAAATTGGGGTTATTGGGATTACCTGGCTTATGAAAATCTTTCTTCTCAGCAAAAGCATTTGGTTGACAAAAAAAATGAAATTCACTGAGTTGTTCAGACCCTAAAGTGGAGCCAGAGGTAGCCCATGAGGTTGGGAGAAGTGGCCCTTTTGTGGGACTATGGGTCTTGTTGGGTACAGCTGAGAGAAAGACCTTTGAAATGAGGAATATCACATTCCCACCCAATGTTTGGGAAATTCACAGAAGAGCTGAGGCAAGACAGGACAAGGTAAAGAGATTAAACCTCAATCAGCTCTATCTGACAGCCAAAGAGCCTTTGTGAGTGAGAAGCACCCGCACGCAGCAGAGACCCAGGAGCTGGGGCTGTGTTGTCTGAGGCATTCTCAATTCCTTGGGTTCATTACCTCTAAAACATCCCGGGGTTTTCCAGGCTGGAGTCAGGGAGCACAGCAGGGAAAGGAGCTCAGAGTGTTTTAAACAGAAATGTTTACTTTTGGCAGTAGGTTGATTCCTGGCCCCAAAGATGCTCTGCCCAGGGATAAAGGACTCGGCCTCTGCAAATCCTTTCCCAGAAAATCTTGGCGCTCAGATAGATTTAGCCCCATTTCCTGCTCCATCCCTGGTCCTTCACCAGTGAAGGCAAACAGCTCAGGGTGGGATGCAACTGGCAATGCGCACTTGGGTGGGTCAGCTGGAGAAGCAAAAGGAGTCATTCCGTTTACAACAGGGAATAAATGCGCAGTGGACCTCCCAGAGATCCCTTTTGAGCTCAGGTTGGAGAAGCAGAGATGATCAGAAGGCCAAAGGTGCCTCAAGGAGAGCTGCTGACCCTGGAGTCTCCAGCTCTTTGCGGCTCGTTCAACCACAAACTCTTGGCAAGAGTGAGAAGGAAATTTTGGAGGTGTGATTTGGTTCCACAACTGAACTCTGCCTTTGTGCCTTTAAGCGCCAGAATCAGTAAAAAAGTGAGGAAAAAACATTGAGGGGACAGACCAGCAACAAAAGTGAATCCAGCGTCACCCCAACCTGAGACTGTCTAGAGAAGCTACAGGTGAGCGGGTTTAGACTTTCCATGGTCTATGGACGTGGCCAAAAGTGCCATGAACAACCTGATCCTTGCAGAACCAAACAGCAAGAGCTGCACCAACCCTGCCAGAGCTCAAGAAGCATTTGGACAACGCTCTCAGGCGTCTGATGGGATTTTGGGGGTGTTCTGTGCAGGGCCAGGAGTTGGATTCGCTGATCCTTTGTGGGTCCCTTCCAGTTCAGGAAATTCGAGGGTACTGAGCTCAGCTGGAGGTGCTGAGCTCTTCCAGCAGAGGGGGGCAGAACTCCACTGTACACCGTGGGAATTAAACTCAGGAAAAACGCCGCAGAGGGAAAAATCTGTCCTTGTCATCATCCATCCCCAGATGGCCCATTCCCACAGAGATCAGGGGTTACTTCAGTGAGGGACGTCTGAGAGAATGGGCAAAGAGAGGTCGTGTGGAGAAAGGGATGAGGATTGGAGGCCAAAACGACACTGGAGGAACATGGACAGGATGGGGATGGGAGGTGGGGAAGGAAGATGAGGTTGGAAAATGCCTGCCTGTGCCAGGTAAACTCGTAAGGTTTCCAATTTTGTCCCAGAGTCCTCCAGGTTATTATCATTATAATAATCATTATCATTATAATAATCATTATTATTTCCTTACTTTCTGAAAGTTCCAGGTGAAAATCCCTAGAGAGTCATTGGACCTATACTCATTAATTAATGAAAAAATGCCTTATTACTGCTCCTGGCTCTCAGAGTAGGGAGTCACCTGGAATAGATGTAGCCCAGTGATGGATTGACTGCCTCAAACTACTGAAATCCTCTTCAAAATCAGAGTGGGAACCATCCTTGTGTTTTCTGGGGCAAGATACAAAACGCAGAGGTACTCACGGAGGAAACAGCCTCAGGTTGCACCAGGAGTGGTTTAGGGATTAGGAAACAATTCTTCACTGGGAGGGTGGTCAGGCATTGGAACACTCTGGAATCACCATCCCTAGAAGTGCTCAAACGCCTCCTGGATGTGGCATTTGGGAACAGGGTTTAGTGGTGGATCTGGCCACATTAGGCTGATGGTTGGACTGGGTGATCTCAAAGGTCTTTTCCAATTATAACGACTCCATGATTCCATAAACGGCAGAGAAGGCACGTGAGGCCAAGCACTTACTGAACTGAGGAAAACATCATTCATTCTTGATGACTCGTACCTGATAATTTTTATTTTCTTCTTTCTTTATTGTGACTGGACTGGTGGGCTCCTTGATTTGCTAATTCAGAACAGCTTAATGATGGAGCCAAGATGGACCTATTGCACATACAGATTATTTTATAGGCTCATAGAATGATTTGGGTTGGAAGGGATCTTAAAGATTACCCAGTTCCACTTCCCTGCCATGGGCAAGGCCACCTTCCACTAGACCAGGTTGCTTTGTTTCCTTTTTTCCCTTTTTTTTAGCCTTTTTCTTTTTTTGCCTTTTATCTCCTTTTTTAATCAAAGAGATTGCACCATTCAGGGATGTAAATCATATTTATTGACTTTCCAGGCAGGCCTTGTCTGTGTGAACAGCCTAACTGCTCCCCTGGATCTCCTTTTCCCACGTAATTAAGGAAGGCTGTGAAATTTCCATTATTGACACGACGGGCTCTAATGGCTCCACTCATCACACCCAAACTGTTCTGGTGAGCTCTGGGCGCTGGATCCCGTGGTGGAGCAGGACGTTTTTCCCAGACCTGTTCCTGCAACACTCATTTGTACCAAGGATGAGTTGCAGGCAGGTTTTGTGTTTTTTTGCAGCAGATTTTTAATCACTGGGAGTGGAAAAGAGGGTCGCTGTGCACATCCGGCTCGATTCTTGACACAGTTTGTGGTGATTTTTATGGAAGAGGCGGTCATTTTTGTTACTTTTTAGGATATATTTTGGGATTTTCAGGATCCTGTTAAATCAAAGTGAGCCTGCAGCACCAGCGTGGCTTTCAGTCATTTCATCTGGGGTGTTTATCACCTTTCAGCTCGTGAATTCATATGCCTAGAAGGGAGCTGGAGTGGGAATTTCACAAGGGTGTGGCGTGATAGGACAAGGGATGGAATGGCTTTAAGATGAAGGAATTTAGATTTAGATGCGACGTTGGGAAGAAATTCTTCCATGTGAGGGTGGGGAGGCCCTGGAATGGAATTCTGAGAGAGGCTGTGGCTGCCCCATCCCTGGAAGTGTCCAAGGCCACTCGGACACGGCTTGGAGCAGCCTGGTCCAGGGGAAGGCGTCCCTGCCCACGGCAGGGGTTGGAATGAGATGATCTTTCAGGTCACTTCCAATCCAAAACATTTTCTGATCCTATGTATTTATATCCTGCAAAACCAGGGATTCCCAAGCTCTCTAAAAGCCTTCTTGTTGCTGATATGGAGTTGATGATTTCTTCCGTGCCTCCCACACGTGTCCAGAAAATACTACATTAAAAAAAAATTGAAATAATGTAGAAAGTCAGATTTTGTTTAGTCCTGAATCCTACAGAACCACTTGGTGGCATAAAGGGCTTTGTGTTTTTCTAAAGGAATCGAATCTTGACATTTTCAAAATGAGCTTTTAGACTTCTATTTTCTGAAAAATACCACTTAAAAACTGACATCAACTTGAAAAAAAAAAACAAACAAAAGAAGGAAAGAAGAAAGTAAGAAAAAGGTTAGAAAGCTCAAAAAAGAACTGGAATTTACTGTTTTGGGACTCTGAGGCTTGTGCTGAGTTGGTGCAAGAAGAAATGTCTTTTTCCAGCTTCATTTTAATTGATTGGAATATCAGGAGAGTTTCTCATCTGACCTGACTTTGCCCTATTTTGCCCTCTCCTGATTTGATAATTCAACTAAATAAACTCAGGTGTTTCCCTTGTTGCTAGACTTCCACGCTCTGTGTCCTGCTGCTGTAGGAATTTCAGGGACTTAGAACATTCTGAGTGTCACTGGAATGGTGTGAAACCCTTCCTCACCCAGAACATATTTTCCCAACAGGCTCAAGGGATAATCCCCCTTTGTGACCAGGATTACAAAACCTGTGTTACACGCTTGGAAAATTATAAGTCCAGTGGAGAGCCCAAATTCATTGACAATTTTGACAGCAGATAAAAAGCCAAACTCCAGGTTTTTACATTAAATAACAGCCTTAAAATCTGTCCTAGGTTTGGGCAATGATGTCAGGGCAGTACGTGAGGAAGTCTGTGCTGATCACAGAATCCCAGAATGGTTTGGGTTGGAAAGGACCTCCAAGATCACCTTGTTCCATCCCTTGCCATGGGCAGGGACACCTTTCCACCATCCCAGGTTGCTCCAAGCTCCATCCAACCTGGCCTTGGGCATTTCCAGGGATGGGGCAGCCACAGCTTCTCTGGGCACCCTGTGCCAGGGCCTCACCGCCCTCCCAGGGAAGAATTCCTTCCCAACATCCCTTCTAAATCTACCCTCTGGCAATTTAAAGCCATTCCCCTTGTCCTATCCTTCCGGTTGTTTGTCCAAAGTCCTTCTCCAGCTCTCTTGGAGCCCCTTCAGGCCCTGGAAGGCCACAGTCAGGTGTCCTTGGTGGTGGCCTCAGCAGTTCTGGGTTAAAGGTTGGATTCAATGATCTTGGAGGTCTTTCCCTACCTAAACAATTCCATGATTCTCCCATCACGCAAAGACCATCAGCTCTTTAGGGCAACCTGCATTCCCTGCAGTCCTGGAGTCACTGAGGACACTCCAGGTGCTGTTTCCTGGTTTTCCACAGGAGGCAGAGGTTGGAGAGAGGGATTTCCTGAATATCCAAAGGTGAAGGCAGGAAGGAAAGGTGACTGCAGGCCCCTCTGTTCTGCGTTGGACCCCCACCAATATCTTGTTTTCGGAGCTCACATCCACCTCACGCAGAGCATCCCCATTTCCTGCTGTGGAAAATGGCTGAGCCGCAAGTGCTGGAAGCAGAGGACAGGGTGGCCTTTCTCAGAAAGCAGCTCCATCACTGCTCTGTGCTTCCCCTATGCAGTTTCCTCAGAAATTGCCATTTTGTTCCTCATGTTCAGTAAAGGTTCCTAAATATCCGCGCAATCAAGTAAAGGAAACACCGGTTCATTACTTCCCAAAGATCTTTGTCCCTGAGGACTCCCCTACACAGAGAGTTCCAGAAAAGCAAATCCAAAGTGAACTGAGGCACGGCCACTTCAGGAATTACTTTGAAAACTTTCAGACCTGGGTCTTCAATCTCTTTCAGAATTAAGGTGACCTGAATGCAGCATGGTTCACTTCCCTTCGGCTTGATCGGAGAGGCGTGTCGGGGAATGAATTAATCTTGGCTGAATTAATGCCACCTTTGATCCTCATTAAGTTTGGACACCCAGGCATTTAGGCCAGCCCAAGTTCTTACACCGTAAAAATCAGCGCTGAGGGAAGGCTGGAAATCTGCATAGAAAGTGCTGGAAAAACATCCAGGCTGAGATAATATTTTTTTGCTAGAACCTGTCACCAGCAAATTCTGCTCCGTGGCACCATGGACACTTTCCTGGGAACCACAGAATGCTTGGACAGGGCTTGGAGAGACCTGGGAGGGTGGAGATGTCCCTGCCCATGGCAGGGTTTGGAATGAGATCATATTGAAGGTCCCTCCCAACCCAAATAATTCCATGATTCTGTGATACTGAGAGAGCAGGTGTCTTGTCTTTCTTTTTCCCACTGATCCAGGAGTGCCTGTCCAGAACAACAGGAAATATTCCCAGATTTTTCTGAGCAGTGGGCTGTCGCTTTCGTTGCAGTAATTCCAGATGAAATTCCAGTTAAACCTCACTTCAGCACAGACTGATGCAGCTTTGCACAATGTCTGTACAACCTCAGTGACTGGAATGGCAGAGGAATGCCATGAAAATCCAGGAAGTGTTGCCTCCTCTACAACTTTCCTACATAAGTTTGGAACAGCTGCTAAATTTTTTTTTTTTTAATATGTCACCTAGAATCTAGCAAAGTCATGCAAAATCTACATTTTTCTTCACAATCTTCACTGTTTTTTTTACTTCTTTTACCTTAAATCATGTTAGATAAAGAGGCTGAGCCCTTTCAGCATCCCTGATGTTGCCTCCTAGATCTAGACACCAAGAGGATGAAAAAGGGGGGAATATCAAACACAGCTGATTTCTCACGGAACCACCACAGGAAATCCGGGATGTTTGTCACCTGTGTCAGCAGAAATCACTGCCTGGCATCCCTTCTAGCAAAGGAGTGGAGCTGTGCTGGCCAAAATCTGCAGTGTGAAATAGGGCCTGGGAGAAAGCAAAACAAACAGGGCAAGTCTGCCTGGCGAGGTTATTTTGAATTCCTTTGACTCAGTGAACTCAGGCAGAGCTGCCTCTCCAGGAGCTGGACATATTCAGTGCCTGTTTTCCAAAATCAGCACCCCATGGGTGTCACAAACTGGGAGATCAGCTCTGTTTGCCATCCAAGAAAGAAAAAGCTCCACTCAGTGGGCCCAAGTCATCCCAAACTTTCCAATGTGTTCAGGGCACGGAAGAAAAATCAAATTTTCTGCCCATTTCCACGCTGATGTGGCTTTAGGCATCCACCTTTTTCTGCTTTTGCGAAAGATTCTCCCCACAGCTCATGAAGTCACTGCTTAATTTGGATTTCCTTGCAATCCTCACTATCAGGAGAAAACAAGGAGTTTTGTTTTCCCTCCCTGCTCAGCCCTTTGTCTGCAGCTTTACCTGTTTGCCGAAATCTGGGTGTGATCACAGAGTCCACAGCTGCCAATCCAGCACCTTTGCCATGGCATGAGATAAGCTTGGGGGTAAAAAAAATAAAAAGGAATAATGAATAATTTTCAAAATAGATAAAATGAGGAAGCCCTGAAATGCTCGGGCCCTGCCGTGAAGGACTTTAATAAACATTCAGAGCTTGTTCCTGTGTTGATGAGGCTTTACCTCTCAGAAAGTACAAGATGTCAATCAGGATTTTCTCTGCTGGAAGCAGGAACCCAAATCTCTATGGAAACCAGAAGGAGGTGACAGTGCCTATGGAGAGGGTTTCTGCATAGATTCTCATCCTCAGAGTTTACATTTGCTGGAGATTTTATTGCCACGGTCGTTCTGGAAAAGATAAAAAAAATGTTTTATCTTCCTTGGACTGCAGATTCTGACATTGTTCCCTCTCCTTCCTTCTCCCTCCTCCAGCCCCAGTCAATGAATCCTTTAGTTTAACTTATTTACTGCCACATTAGAAAAGATTAAATTATTGATGTAGTTAAAAACATGAATCCAATCCAATGAATTCCGTCCACAGAGGATGACAAGAACTAACGAGGATTTGCAGCCTCACGGGATGGATTTGAACAGGGAGGTGCAAGCAGAGGGGATATTTTGGGAGTGGACAGGGGGCCCCACTGCAGCACAATATCTGTGGGAGAACATGATAAAATGAGTTTTTCACTTCAAAAAGTATCAGATCCTGATTTCATTCAGCCCTGACTTCTTGTAAACACAGCCCCAAATTTTCCTGTTAGGCAGCTGATCTCAGAACCTTCCAACATCTCATCCTGAGCATCCCAGAAGAGCATCCCTTTCACAGTTCCTTTCCTTGCCAGAAGCCAAGCCAGGAAACAAAGCCCTCGGAGCTGCTCTGTGGGTGGGTGGTTTCCCTTCCTCTTTTGTTGCTCAGTTTCCAGCTCTTGAGCGAGACAAAAGGAGGAATTGGTGAGTTATTCAACATCTGAGGAGCTGAAGGGGTGAATTCGCCACCGGAAAAAATTTCCAGAGTTGTTCTGTGCCTGCCATGGTGGAGGCTGGGGTTTGAAATGCAGTTTGGCTGTGCACAGGGTTGAAAGATTAGAGACAGATCTTCAAATTAAAAAGCTGCCGTGCAGCAAATATGTGGAGGGCAGAACTGGGGGGTGCCAAGGGAGCACGGAGGGGACAGAATGAAGGGTCAAGGGACAGACTTCACAAGCTGGATGGATAAAAAAAGCATCGTGACGTGGCCGTGACGACCGTGCAGTGAAAGTGGAGGTGACAAACCACGAGGACCTTGGCCCTGCTCCTCACAGAGTCATTAAATCCCTGCCAAAAACCAACTGCAAGTCAATGGGAGCTGCCGCTCCTGGGGTAGGGGTTTAATAAATGTCCCTGCAGGAGATTTGGGAATGGGGTCAGTGCTGAATCCCGCTGCTTGTTGGTCCTTAAACATGATTCACAGCCTGTCTCCTGCTGGTGCGGAGCTCCCTGTAGCTCATCCCACGCCATGGGAAGGGAAGTGGCCACCCACCCATTTGCTGTGTTACTGCCTGAAAGTGCCAGAGGTTTTCATGGAATCGCAGAGTTGGAAGGGACCGTGGAGACCATCTTGCTCCAACCTTTCTGCCATGGGCCATCTTCCACTATCCCAGGCTGCTCCAAGCCCTGTCCAACCTGGCCTCGGACACTTCCAGGGATGGGGCAGCCACAGCTTCTCTGGGAAACCTGTGCCACAGAGCCTCACCACCCTCCCAGGGAAGAATTTCTTCCCAATATCCCATCCATCCCTGCCCTCCAGCAGTGGGAAGCCATTCCCTGTGTCCTGTCTCTCCATCCCTTGTCCCAAGTCCCTCTCCAGCTCTCCTGGGGCCCCTTTAGGCACTGGAAGGGGCTCTGAGCTCTCCCTGGAGCCTTCTCTTCTCCAATTGGCACATTCCTATCTCTCCCAGCCTGGCTCCAGGGCAGAGGGGCTCCAGCCCTTGGAACATCTCTGTGGCCTTCTCTGGACTTGCTCCAACAGATTTTGTTCTGGCATATTCAAGGGCATTGCAGAGGGAATTCCAGGAAACTCAGTTTCCCTTGGGCAAGTGATAATGTCCCCCTGCTTCATAGGAACGTTGTTTATGGTGCACTGCAACTCACGGATCAAGTCCCAAACTATTTTTAAAACTCTTCAAGTGGTGGAGACCTCACATTTTCTCAGTTTAGCTCATTTTTGACATTGGCTGGAGAGAGCCAGACAGCCCCTTGCTGCTTGCAGAAGCCTTTTCTGTGCTGGAATTTTCAAAATTCGGGAAATTGGCTTGTGAAACTTGGTGTAAAGTTTCTCCACATCCCTTTCTGTGGCTGACACTCTCAGATTCAGGGGGTTCATTTTGGCTCCTTCCCTATTTGCTGATTACATTGTCCATGGGACCACGTTCTAAACAAGGCTGCTGCTCTGACCCAACGTGTTTTCTTCTTGTTGATGCTATTAATACAGCAAAAATACCTTCTGCACCCGGAGTTTCTCCTTGCACATCCCTCTTTTGCCTAATCTGTCCTCCCACTCATCAGTCTTATTTCTCACCCAGTAATTCCCTGTTTTAAACTTCAAAAATGTCTCAGCTCCACTTGGACCTGCCCTGTGTCTCCTCAACAGGTGCTTGCCCAGACAGAGCAGCTGCCATGGGCTTGCATTTTGCTGATGGGATATCTGACACCGCCATCCGTGATTTTGGAGGGTCTTTGTCTATACCCTACAATTTAATCTCTCTGTTGTCATAACTTTCACCCTTTCGGGACCTCAGAGATTGAGCTTTTCCCTTTTGAAACCTGAATTTCACTGAGGTAATTCCACCACTGCCAGGACCACCCCTGAAGACAATTCCCCTGCTTCCACCTTCATCTGTTTCCTGAGAATATTCCTCTGTCCATGTCTTTGCTGGGACTCTTTTCTGAACGCTGAAGCTGTGCTTTTTTTCAACGGAAACATTTTCGAGCGGCAACGCAGAGAAATTTCTGGTGGGGGGGCGAGCTCAGACCTGCGTTCAGGGAATAATCTGTACGCCGGGATGTGTGAAAAAATGCAGGAGCCAAGTTGTCCCTCAGGCAGGACACTGCTGAGAGTGCAAGGGACATGAATGGCTTGGGGAGCTAAATGAGACCCGAGCTCTTCCTTGGCTGCTGTTGCTACGGAGACGCTTCCTTGGCATCTGCATAACGAGCACTCCCCTACCATTAACTCCGGGAGAAACGAGGCTCCCAGGTACCAAAGTGATGAGGAGACAGAAAGACAGAGCCGAATTTTAAGAGGGGAAAACACCCTCAGAGACTTGAGCAACCAAACAAATACAGTGCTCCTCACAGATGCGTGGGATTGAGGAGGGGTTTCCACACCAGTGCTGTTCTCGTGTGATGGAGCCTCTGAGCCTCCAAATGCAGAGAGGATGGTGAAGAGAGATCTGAACCACTTTTTTATTTTCTTCATGCAGCAAATATATGGGTCAGGAGATGAGATTCTCTGCATTTGGGTGGAGTTTGTCTTCTCCACTCTTCCCAGCAAGAATTCTCTGTCATGAGCTATTAGGGGGACCAAGAAAGAGGAAGCATAAAATTATCAAACAGTTTGGGGTGGAAGAGACCTTAAAGATCACTCACCTCCCCTGCAAAGGGACATTTTCCACTAGGCCAGGTTGCTCAGAGGCCCATCCAACCTGGCACTGATAGGAAAGGTTTCCACAAATTTATCCAGAACATTACACACATCAAGTGAAAGATCCACACACTGTGAAATGGGCTTTGAATCTGGGCCCTGCCCCTTCATCCCTCCAAAGAAGAGGTAATTCCATATATGCCACAGGTGTGGGGCTGGCTCAGGACTTCAGGAGATGTAGGACAGGGGTGGCTGTGGCAGCTGGAGGAGAGGGAGCAACATGACTGAGGAGAATTTAGAAATTCAGAGGTGGAATTAGCCCTCAAGGGGTTTTCAGACCTTGGAAAACTCATTTCTGTAAGATGCTTCCAAGAGGGTCCCAGCCCTGGTGTCCTTTGGGTTGTGTTTTCCTGCTCTCCAGCTGTGCCTGGCCTTTGGGCCAGCTCCAGAATCCTCTGGAAAAGCAGCTATCGTCGTTAACAGTCTGTTCATAGATTTTTTCCCACTTATCTGGAGTTACATGCTGAACATTTAAAAATGTCTCTAATAAGTGAGTCCAAAGATGCTCTTGGAAGGGAGAATTTTGAACTCCCTGATGTCTGTGTTTATCTTTTCCTTGGTTTGGGGTTTTTCCGGGGAAAACAAGGCATTGTTCTGCAGCTCCAGTCTGCCTTAGCTCCCACTTTTAATCAAAGACATCCATTCTTTCACCTCTAATTATCTGCAATAGTGGCTTAATTTGCATTGTGCCCTTTTCCTGAATTGACACAGTAAAAGCATTTTCTCATTATTTCCCCGACTTTATTCCCTATCATTAATGCCGCCAGGATGACTCAGTTCTAGACAAGGATTTTTGTCTGAGAACCTCAGGTTTCCTGTCAGTCCCTGAACCTTTCAGCTGCCTGTTTGGCATGATTAAAGATGCCGCTTTGTTGACCTGTTAATCACACGCTTTTCCCAGCGCTGGACCACTGGGATGCTTTTCAAACGGGGAAAATGATGCTGAGAAGTCTCTGGCTCATTATTAACTGCTCACAGTGATGCTCCCAGAGCTGTTTGTGTTCCAGTCACAGGTGTCCAGGCTAGCACTTCCAACCCTCCCACCCTCAACCTGTTGTTCTCCAAGACATAAAATCATGGAATGGATTGGGTAGGGAAGGACCTTCAAGATTCTCTCATTCCATGCCCTGCCAAAACTTCCACTATCCCAGGGTGCTCTAAGCCCCATCCAGCCTGGCCTTGGACACTCACAGGGATGGGGCAGCCACAGCTTTTTTCAGAAACCTGTGCCAGGGCCTCACTACCCTCACAGGGAAGAATTCCTTCCCAATATCCCATCTGTCCCTGCCCTCTGGCAGTGGGAAGCCATTCCCCTGTGTTCCCTCCATCCCTGGTCCCAAGTTCCTCTCCAGCTCTCCCTGGAGCCCCTTCAGGCACTGGAAGGGACTCTGAGCTCTCCCTGGAGCCTTCTCTTCTCCAAGTGAACATTCCCAGCTCCCCCAGCCTGGCTCCGCAGGAGAATGGATGTTTTCCTTGCCACACAACCCAAACACAGGTGTGGCTGCAGCATAACAAACACTTATTTCTTTAAGTGGGATTAAGAATTGTCTGGGATAATCTAAAACTCTTTCCCCCATCCCTTTAAAGCAAACCAGCCCAACTCTCCTGCATGGATTTTTACAGACTCCTAATAAAACCTTCCTGAATATCATCCCAGACTGGAGCTTCCCATTCTGTCTCCGAGGTTTTCTTTGCTGCAGCAGCTTTTATCTTGTCTGCTCCTTTGAAATTCCCATTCTGCTGCCTGTTCCCAGCTCGCTCTCAGCCTCCCATATGTGAAGCTTGAATACTTTCCCTCACAGCTCCTGCCTGTTTACTGCAGTATTAAAATGAAAGAATTTAAAAAAAAAAACCAAACAAACCAAGCCAGGCAAAAATCATGATTAATGACCTCATGCAAAGACAGATCAACCATCCACAATCTGTATCAGCACCATGGCTGAGCCCTCCCAGTTCTCTTTTTTCTTTCTTTTGTGTGTGTTGCCTTTTTCTTGCTTTTCTTTCTTAGATGGCTCCAGAGGTCCTTCATTATATTCTGAAACTCTGCCTTCCCCTGGGAGAGATGGAGCTCGTCAAAATGATAAAGGAGAAAAGAGGCAGCATTAGTTCAGCTCTGCTAATGAAAAAGCATCTCTGGATGTAATTGGGAATGTGAACATGGAACAGGGGCAGTAGGAGAGGAAAAGGGTGAAGACACCAGGGTACTCCTTCAGGGGGAAAAAGGGGCCTTGCCATAGTCATAAAAACTCTAAGTGTGGTCTCTGAGCCACTCACCGAAAAGGACAAAGCCAAAGCCAGGCAGGGAGAGCCCCATGGACGGCCCCAAGCTGAACATTCCCCAGCAAAAGGCCTCAGAGCAGCAACAACAGCTGATAATGGGTGCCATCTGACAGCCTTGGCCACCACCAGGCCGAGATCCGGGCCCAGCATTTCTGGTTTGTCTCCCAGTTTTGCCTTCTCCCCGAGCGGGCAGGAGGAAGAGCAGCGCGGGAGCAGATGGAGCTCCAGAGGGAGCAGGGGAAGCCTCCCCGGGGGCAAGGACACATATGGGCCACTGCAGCAGGAGCCGAGGGAAGAGCCTGGAGGGGTTCCCTCAGGCAAATCCCTTTGTTCCCTGGGTATTCCTTTCCTCCCCTGGTCTTGTCTGCACGGTTCTGTGGGGTGAAGAGGCTCCTTCCATCGCTCAGCGCTTGATCCTGCAGAGCCTCCGTTCTGTTGTGGGCCATGGCATGGTCCTGGAACATCAAGAGCAGCTCTTCCTGTCCAGAAGTGGGAGGAACTTCTTCCCAATACTCCATCTAACCCTGCCCTCTGACACTTCAAAGTTATTCCCCCTTGTCCTGGTGCTCCATCCCCTGTCCAAAGTCCCTCTCCAGCTCTACTGGAGCCCCCTTACGCACTGCAANCACTGTAAGGGGCTCTGAGGTCTCCCTGAAGCCTTCTCTTCTCCATACTGAACAGCCCAAACTTTTCTCAAGCTTTTCTCACAGGAGAGGTGCTCCAGCCCGAAATAATTTTCGTGGTCCTCCTCTGGAACCGCTTCGGTGTTGGCAGCCTGTGAGCCCACAGAAACCAGAGCTCAGCCTGCCAGAGTTACAGAGCACAGGTTTAGGTGGGAAGTTGGGAAGAATTCTTCCCTGTGAGGGTGGGGAGGCCCTGGAATGGAATTCCCAGAGAAGCGGTGACTGTCCCATCCCCAGAAGTGTCCAAGGGCAGGTTGGATGGGGCTTGGAGCAACCTGGGATAATGGGAGGTGTCCAGGAGTGGAACTGGGTGATCTTTAAGGTCCCTTCCAACCCAAACAGTTCCATGCTTCCATTGTTTTTTTAAGGTGACTTCAATGGAGAAGACAAGAAAGCTAGGAAGAAGCTCCTGTATTGTTTCCTTTTCTTATTCATCCCCTCTGGAGAAAAATAAAAATTGCAGCACAAATGAACCTGGTTCTGCCTGCAGATCTGGATTAAATCAGGACGCAGTTTATAGGTCATAAAACCTTGTTCAGCAGTCAGGTCCAGCATGGTTAATATGACATCAAAAGGACCCTGTTTTGCAAATGGAATTTCAGTCGCAGGCTGGAAAAAGGAAGGCCATGGAGCTCTGAAATCAAGCAGCGACCAGGAGGCGCAAAGTCATCTGTTATAATCCAGAATATTATTTTTGGCTGAATCCTACATGAAAATTGAGTCTCACTGGTGCTTTCTGAATGTTACTCTGAGTTTTATGCAGTTTTTTATATTTATTCTCTGCCTCCTCCTTTCAGGAAAGTCATCCACAGAGCAGAGAGAAAAGGCACTTAACCTTGATCCAAATGTTTTGGAGAAAGGTGTTATCCCCACTTATGAAACTGGGTTTGATTTTTGCAAATTGAAAAAATAAAAATCTGCCTATGGGTAAGGTTTGTATTCAAGGAGAGAAAAGAGTGGGAATCTGACCCTGGAGTTTTCCTCTGCATGTTTTTCTTGAGGAGGAAGAACAGTCAACGTGTAAATGCATTAATGAGATAAATAAGGACAGGAATTGTACAGGCTGTTCCAGGCTGGAGAGAGACATTCTTGAGGAGAGATAAATACATTTTGTGCTAATAATTTGTGTGTCAGTATCCAGCACACAGTTCCAGCTGGGACCTTATACATAGGGAGGGATAGGGATTGCTTGGAGAAGGAAAGCTAGTAAAAAACAAAATTGAAAAAAAAATAATAGTAACAATAACAATAAATTATTTTAGCTACCTTAAATTTGTCATATCTCAGAAGAAAAAAAATAATTAAACAATGTTCACTCTGTTTCCAGCCTGAATTTTAGATTTTTCCTCCCTAAAAAGTGATTTGATTATTTTTCTCTGCTGTGTAAACGCCATCATTTTTGGCCAATTTAAACCCCTGAGTTTTCCAGAAATCCAGTTCTAAAACTGGACTTGATTTTAGATTTGGTGATTTGGTCATTGTCACCAGCACTTCACATAATATTTTTCACTCCAAACTGAGGAATGAGCATGAGCTCAGCTGTCAGTTACACAAAAGAGTCTCTGAACTGTGGTTTTCCCAGAAAAATGTTCTATGCTCACTCCAGAGAATCAGTTGTTACCTTTCTGACTGGTAAATGCAGGACAACATAATATCCTGAGTATTTGAAATGGCATTTGACACCTGAATCAGCTGCTGTTCTCCACTGACTTTAAAAGAATATTTATGGAAATAAACACTCAAAGCTCACCTGAACCCTATAATCCAATAAAGGTAAATTCCTACCCTGTAGGGCTTAATCAGGGTGTTGGCATTACATGAGAAATCCCACACAAGCAACCAAAAACACCAAAAAAAAACCCAAAGCACAGAAAACCAGAAGGAAAGGTGGTGTGGAGTTTCATTTTAGGAGCAAAGAGGTGGATTTGTTTCATCTGCACTAACAGAGGTCTTGCTTAAGTGCAGGGTCAGTTTGAAGTGGTTCATCCAGAAGACTTTTACAGGTCATGGGCTCCATATATGAACTGGTTTTATCCAGATCCAGGACAATGAAAAGCTGGAAAAGACTTTCCAACTTGGTAACAGCCTCTCCTGACTTCTGCAAATTGTGGCCTGACCTACTTCATGGGACAGGTTATTAAATTCTCCCAGCAGTTCCTATATCTGCCCGACAACCAGAGCTTCTGCGATATGCTCTTTTGAAATACTCCTGGCCTGTTCAGAAGGATCCAGCTGATCGAAAAGGGAATCTATTCTTGTGGTTATTGATCCTAATAACCCAAGTTTGTACTGTATTTTTAGTTCGATAATATTTATGCTTGGCTTCCAGGCCCTGGATTTGGATCTGACTTCATGCAACAAATGAAAAATCACCCAAACCATTGAGCTGTTCTAGATCCTTCTCATCCTCATGGATTTTATTCTAGTTATAGGTTCACAGAATCATTGAGGTTGAAAAATACCTCTAAGATCATCGAGTCCAACCACTAACCCATGTCCCCAGGTGCCACATTTCCAAGTCTTCCAAATCCCCCTGGGGATGGTGACTCCACACTTCCCTGGGCGGCCTGTTCTAGAGTTTGACAAACCTCTTG
Organism: Donacobius atricapilla; assembly: GCA_013397315.1. NCBI lineage: Eukaryota > Metazoa > Chordata > Aves > Passeriformes > Mimidae > Donacobius > Donacobius atricapilla. Next base: position 27,548 of record WBMY01014495.1, read on the forward strand.
GCAAAGAAATTTTTCCTAACATCCAGCCTAAATCTTCCTGGCACAACTTGGGGCCTTTTCCTCTTATTCAGTTCAGCATTAAATTATAGGTAATTGTCCCATGTCCCAGCACCATTTGAAAGGGACCCTCCTTATATTCAATCTAAAACTGTTCCCTGTCAATTTGAAGCGATTACCCCTCATTGCTCCAGGCTCCTCTAAATAAATCTCTTCATTTTCTTTATAGGCTCTGTTCAGGTTCTGGAAGGCCACAACCAGGTCACCCCAAAACCTTCTCTCCTTCAGGCTGCACAATCCCAATTCTTTCAATTTTTCCTCGGAGCAGAGCTGCTCCATCAATCTGATCAATTTGGCAGCAGTTAGTGCCTCCAGTTTCTAACGGGATAATGCAGGTGGGATGTCACTCCCGAGCTGGATCACTCCCTCAGCAAATGGGATGTGAAGGAGCCTCTCCCGGATGCTCCACAGCCCAAATCCTGCAGAGCCTGACACCACCCGGACTTTGTTTTTTAATTGCTTTGTGTGATCCCTGTCAGCCCGGGGCATCCCGGGTGTGCTCAGCTGAATCGCCGCTCTTCCCCGGAGCTGCTCCCCTCCTCCAGTCCTGCCACCTCTCATTAACACCCTCCCAAAGGTAATGTAGGCAGACACAGCCATCCCAACACGGGTCATTTCCATGGAACAGCAGGATTCATTAGGAATGAGCACTGGAGAAACCCGCGGTAGAGGAGTAAATGGGGAGAGACTTCAGAGCACACCTCATGCATCCCTAATGGGCGCGCTCGCCAAAAGGAATGACAGCTTTGATGGAATCGTGCTTTTTTCCCCCCTCCGCTGGAACAGTGAGTCCCAGACTCTGTGCACAGCACAGCACAGCTCCTTCCACGGGCTCTGAAACGGAGATGAAAGCAAATTGTTAATCAATTGTGGGTTAGCAAAGGCGCCGTGCTGAGAGGCAGCTGAGGTGGCACCAGGCTCTGATGTTCCTCTGGACTTTTCAGACTGAAAGTTTATCTTTTAAAGAGGCAGCTAGAAACCGGAGCTGGCTCTGCTCGTGAGAGCCCTCCTGGAGCACTGTGTCCAGCTCTGGGGTCAGAAGGACCTGGAGCTGCTGGGGTGAGTCCAGAGGAGGAAATGGAGATTCTCCAGGACCTGGAGCCCCTCTGCTCTGGAGCCAGGCTGGGAGAGCTGGGCATGTCCAGCCTGGAGGAGAGAAGGCTCCAGGGAGAGCTCAGAGCCCCTTCCAGTGCCTAAAGGGGCTCCAGGAGAGCTGGAGAGGGAATTTAGGAAAGGGTCTGGAGTGCCATGACAAAGACAAATAATTTTGAACTGATGGAAGATAGGCTTAGATTAAATATTAGGAAAAAATCCTTCCCTTGGAGGGTGCTGAGGCCCTGGCACAGGTTTCCCAGTGAAGCTGTAGCTGTTCCATCCCTGGAAATGTTCAAGGGCAGGTTGGATGGGGCTTGGAGCAACCTGGGACAGTGGAAGGTGTCCCTGCCCATGGCAGGAGTTAGAATGAGATGATCTTGAAGGCCTCTCCTATTCCAAGCCATTCCACGATCCTATGATTCTGACAGGGAGCCCACAGCTGCTTGTGGAGGAAATTTTTCTCTATCCAGTTATAGCCAAGCTTGAGTCCAAAGTTCCTGGGTTGCTTTTAAAAAGTGATAAGGAAAGAGGAAATTATATATTTATAAAATCGAAGAGTTCCTGGGGATAATTCAGTATTCTTTAAACTTACACACTGGAAAGTTTCAAGGAAACCTCCCCTGCTCTGGAGAGACAAAGATCCAAAGCTAACCAGGCTAATGAGGCCAAGCCAATAAAGACATGGAAAAATCTGAAGTTCTTTATTTATAATTCATTGGGGTCACGCCATCCCACCGAGTCCTTGGACAAAGATGTGTCCCCAGACGGGATTTCCTTGCACTGTTTTAGATCCTTTTGGGATTGTTTGCTGGGCAATTGCGCTCTGGTTTGCAGGGATGTAGGAGTTGGAGGGTTTCTAGCCTTTTTTTAGCATGAGGCTGGGGTAGAGGGTTTCTTCTTAGGCAGCTAATGACTGTCTGGGGACATTTTAAAGTGCCCCCGTGGCCTGAAAAGGGACCCATTTACCCAACAGCTCTCAAAGGGCTTTATCAGGCAGGAACAACCCATGCAATTAATGCTGCTACTTCTCATTAAAATGAGCCCCTTGAATGCAATTAAAGGGTGCATGAACCCCTCCGGCAAGGCCAAGGGGCTGCCCGGGTGTCAGCTGCATTCAATGCCCACACCGAACCCTTGTTTAAATCTCCAGCAGGCATTTTGCAACTCTCTCTCCCAGCCATCCTGCCCAAGCTCGGGATTTTGCTTGTTATTCCTGATTTTCTTATTCAGGAGACAATGTTCAGAGCTGTTTCTCTGTCTTTGCTTTGAAGGACACCATGCCTAAATTCCTGACCTCCAAGATATTCTCCCGCCTCCAGCTGCTTTGTTGACTTACCAGCATGTCAGGATCTCACAGCTTTTCAGGTATCTGAGGCTGCAGGACACCCACACTTGACTATTTGCCTTTGTTTTTAGTGCTAACACAGTGAGATGGACTCTAGGAAATGATAATTTCTGTCTTCAGGTTTGGACAGAGCTAAAATCTCCTCGTGGGTCTACACAGAGGAACATGACATCCTTTTTTCATGTTTGCAGACTGCTTTGAGTTGTCTGACCGTACAACATGTCTTGGGAAGAAAAGAGGCAGCCTTGGATGAATTTAACTACGTGGGAATAGGGAGAAAAACAGTGAGCTATGGCAAAAGGACCATCAAGGCCATCTCCTGGCTCTGCACAGGACATCCCCAGGAATCTCACCCTGTGGCTGAGTGTTGTCCAAATTCTTTTTGAGCTCTGTCAGGCTTGGTGCTGTGACCACTTCCCTAGGGAGCCTGTTCCAGTGACCAACCACCGTCTGCATGAAGAATTTTTTCCTGATATCTGAGCTAAACATCCTCTGATACAACTTCAGGCCATTCCCTTGGGTTCTGCCCCGGTCACCAGAGAGAAGAGATCAGTGCCTGCCCCTTGCCTTTCCTTCATCAGGAAGCTGCAGACCCCAATGAGGGCTCACTTCAGCCTCCTCTTCCTCAGCTGAACAAATCAAGTGACCTCAGCAGCTCCTCCTGTGGCTTCCCCTCCAGACCCTTCACCATCTTCATGGCCCTCCCATGGTCACTCTCTAGTTCCTTTATATTCCTTAAATTCATACATGGGCATTGTTTAGAGCCTGCTTTGAGAAAGTTCTTCAGGGTTGGATGGGGCTTGGAGCAATTCTCACCACCAAACTCTCACTCCAAAGGTTCGTATCCACAGCAGACATCATGTTTGTGGTTATAAAGATCCTCCTCCTTATAACAAAAAGGGCTCGCCCCTCGCTGCTGCCAAGAACCCAAGTTCTTGGGTGTGGGTTTCTTTTCCCCCTCAGTTTTATATGATTAAGAACTTTTCGATGGCTCTGCCCTGAGTCTTTGCACTGGCTCAGTGGGGTGGATCTGTCTGTGGGGCCTCACCTGCAGGACACCGGCGTGAAGAGGATCCCTGGAGCAGCATTTGTGCCAAGGCTGCACCAACAACAGGTACGGCCAGGTACCACTGCGTGAGCACAACTGTTCCTCCTCGGGAGGTGAAGACATGGGCATTTCTCCAGCTTGTATCATATAATCCAATAATGGATAATGGATAATGGATAATGGATAATAACGGAATGGTTTGGGTTGGAAGGGACCTGAAAGATCATCTAGTTCCAACCCCCTGCCATGGACAGGGACACTTTTAATTAGAGCAGGTTGCTCCAAGCTCCATCCAGCCCAGCCTTGGACACTTCCAGGGATGGGGCAGCTTTTTTCAGAAACCTGTGCCAGGGCCTCCCTACCCAACCAGGGAAGAATTTCTCCCCAATATCCCATCTAACCTTACCCTCCTCCAGCCTAAAGCCAGTAACCCTTTCTTCCCATGTGAGCTTGCTCCTTGAACTGCGCCAACCCCCCTGATTTTTGCTTCCTCTTGCCTTTGAAACCTTGAACTCCTGTTTATTTACAGTCAGCTGTTCTGTTTAACTGCAGCACTGCCATTTCCTCTCTGCTGTGCTCTGGGATTCCTTTCCTGGCATGGATCAATCCATCCTTTCCCTCCGTTGTTCCCTGTGCCAAGTTATTTCCCTTTAGCCCTCCCTCTACTCCCCCGTGGCGATTCTTTCAGCGGAGATCAGCCCCACTCACTCGGGCTGGTGGGTCTGCAGCCCGGACTTTATTGAATGAATCTCTCTGAAGCTGTTATCGGTGCTCCCAACGCTCTGCTCATGAATATTCACGAGCCAAGAGACTGCTCGGGAGCTGCAAGGGAAGGCGACAGTGCCAGTCAGCAGCTGCTGCCGAGACGGATCCCAGCCTTCAGCTATAATTACACCCAGGGATGGATTGCCAGAACAACCCTCACTCACGGATTGGGGCATTCCTGATTTTTCAGGCGTGAAGAGGGAATTCACTTATCGCCAGCAACAATATTTCAGGCTTGATGCTGCCCCCCCTCACAAAAAGCAGCGCTGCCTGTTGCATGCTAAACGTGACGGTAATAATACAGTAAAAATACAAAGAGCTCAGCCAGGGATGGGGCAGCTGCCTGCAGTGAAATGGAGTGGTAAAAATTGAGTGAGGCTCTGCTGGGCTCAGTTAGCAATCAATAAACGCTGTCTCCCTACACCCGCAAATGGTAAGATCTGAAAACAAATGTAAGCAATATTGACTTTTTTATTATTATTATTTGTTAAGCCTGGTGGATTCACAGCGAGGCCTAAATCCCAACCCTCAGTCCCTCGGGAAATTGTTATCCATCGATAACCCTGGGAAATGGCATTCTAGGGAAGGACATGGATGTGGCACATCAGCTGCTTTGAGTGTCACAGGATAAAGACCAGCTATCCAACTGGAAATCAGCTTTGGATTCAAGGGAAGGATGGCAGATCTTGCATTTCTGGATGAAGACTTGAAGAGCTTCACCTCTGCTCTGTCATTCTCAACCAAATCACTTGTTGCACTCCAGCTTGGTTTGTTTATTCATTTCCTGTGAGAGAAGGAGAAGCAGCTTCCCCCTCTTTCTTCAGATTAAGGGCTTGGAGCAACCTGGTCGGATGGAATTCGGTGATTATCAAGGTCCCTTCCAACCCAAATGAGATGATCTCGAAGGCCCCTTCCAACACAAACCACTCTTGTGATGTTATGATTAAATAAAAAAGCCAGCAACACCAAGCTTGTGGCCGCCTTTGGCATGGGCCGCCCCTCTGTCCTGCCAGCTCTCCTCGGCTCTCCTGCTCTCATGATTGGTTGTTACCTCTACCGTCCTAACCAGGAGAGCTTTGGGCCTCCAAAAACCTCCTCCATCTTCTGTAACTGGATTTTTGATTCAGGTGCCAGAGCTCAAGAAGTGTTTGGACAACACCCTCAGTCACATGAGTGATTTTGGGGTGTCCTATGCAAGGCCAGGAGTTGGAATTGTTGAACCTTTTGGGTCCTTTCCAACTCAGAATATTCTGATTCCAATCAAACATTTTCCTTTAACACCCTCCTATCCAAAAGATGTGTATGAGAAGAATTTTGGCTTCAGTAAAAAATGTTTTTTAGTGAAACAGGGCTTTAAAATCTGCAAATGCTCATCAGAAAAGCACTGGAAAACTTGGATTCTCTTCTCTGCACCATGAGAACTGGACTGAGTTTGCTGCGGGGTGCCCACCTGTGCTGGCTGAGTAAAAATCTTACAGCAAGTGGTCTGAGAATGGTGTCAAATGTAAATTGAGTTGGATTCTGGCAGGGACCATTGGACTGCAAAGCTGAGTATCCAGGAGCAGAATTCACAGCACGGATAGAAACCCCGAGGTCAGACTCATTCTGAATTCACTGCTTTAGCCCAGGTTTGATAATGGACAGAGATAAACCTCTCGCCTCTGAGTGATTTACACCCTTTTGCAAAGGACTGAGCCAAAGGTGTTGTTCCCAGCAAGAACTGGGAATGAGTCACCGCAGTGAGTGAAAGGAATGAGGTAATTCATGCCTGGTTTGACCACAGGCCATCAGCCTTCGGATGTCACAGCCCGAGTTTGACTCTTCTCTGAGTCAGACTCAGGGAGGAGGTAAAAACAGAGTAGTTTAAACCGTCTTTGAGGTGTTTCAAGTGAATTGAACCACCCCAAACCAGCTGTTCCAGCAACTCAGCACCACTTCCTTGGGTGTCGCAGCCCTACTACTGATTAGGATGATGGAGAGGCAAAGGGGGCCATGTGATATTTCAAATTTCTTGTCTTGGTATTCTGCTCTTTTATGGG
>WBMY01014495.1:33944-46079 GCA_013397315.1 Donacobius atricapilla
TTTTTTTTTTTTTTTTTTTTTTTTTTTTTTGAGGATGCATTGCTGTGTCATCGTGTCAGTCTGGTCCAGAACTATTTAATTTTGAATTTTCTAATAAGTGAGCAGAGATAATACTTCCACACAAAGCTGTCTGCCCTCGCTTCAGTGGTTCAGAACCACCCTTGATCCACTTCTGCTGCTTAAGGTCTGATCTGTGTTTCATTTAAGATTTACCCACTGTCAGATGGAAGTGTCCTTGGCCTCACCAAGCGCTCCAGCTTTGCCTCAGTCTGTGTGACAGAGATATTGGGAGAACGTTCCGTGCCAGAAATAGGACACAGTGATTTTGTGGATGATTAAAAATAGATTTATTTCTGATAAATTGTCTAAATATTGCCAATGTTGTACCTAATTTATAAGCCTGTCATATAATTACAATGGATTATTTTATAATCAGGTTGTGGCTGCATCTTGAGTGCTGTGTCCAGTTTTGGGCCACCCACTTCAAGAAAGACATTCAGGGGCTGGAGCGTGTCCAGAGAAGAGAATGGAGCTGGGAAAGGATCTGGAGCAGGGAAAAGGACTCAGGCTGGAGAAAAGGAGGCTCAGGGGGGTCTTCTGGCTCTCCACAACTCCCTGATGGGAGGGTGCAGCCGAGGGCGTCAGCCTCTCCTCCCAGGCAACAAGACAAGAGGAAATGGCCTCAAACTACACCAGGGGAGGTTCAGTTTGAACATCAGGAAGAAATCTCTTCATGGAAAGGGTTGTCAAGCACTGGAATGGACTGCACAGACAGGCGGTGGAGTCACCATCTCTGGAGGTGCTTAAGAAAAACCCGGATGTGGCACCCAGTGCTTGGTGGTGTTTAGCCTGAGGTTGGAACTGAAGATCTCAGAGTTCTCGTCCAACCCAATCAACTCCGTGACTCTGTGCTGCGTTTCTGACTTGCCCAGAGGCAAAAGAATGACACCCAAACCATGTCCCACGGCTGCCATGATGCTGAGGGCAGGTTCTGTCTCCCACAGGCTTCTCCTGGCTTACACCCATTCAGACCTTTCCTACTCTTCCCCCTGCACCAGCAAAAGCAGCTTGTGAATCATCCCCCAGCCCTGGCTTGTTTCCCCCAGTATTTACAGCCTTTTCCCATCTTTACAGCCCTCCCCCAGAGTACCTCTGGTTGCGAAATAGCTGCTGCTGATTCTTTTTCCCTCAGAAATAATTCAAACCCAGAGGGGTCTCTTGGCACCCTGTGGAAAACATTGCTGCCAAAAAAGCAAATCTAAATGTAAATTTAGACCCATTTCAGGTCTCTCCCTGCTGGCAGAAGCAGTCAGATCTCACTTCTTCTCTTCTCTCCATTATAAAACTATGGGTATTTCCCGGGCATCTCCAAAGAGAGCCTGGGAAGAGGGAATGGGGGTAAGATTTTCCCTAGCACCGTTTTTTCTATCAGCAAACAATGTTTATTTCTTACTGGCAGGTAGGATGCTCAGCTGGGAACTTAGGAAAAGGGGGGATGGCTTCAAGCTGAAAGAAAGAGGATTTAAATTGGATATTAGCAAGAAATTGTGCCCTGTGAGGGTGGTGAGGCCCTGGCACAGACAAGGTTTTGACATCCCATCCCTGGAAGTGTTCAAGGACAGGCTGGGGGACTTGGAGCAACCAGACACAGTGGAAGGTGCCCCTGCCCATGGCAGAGGTTTGGAATGAGATGATCTTTCAGGTCCCTTCCAACCCAAAACGTTCCATGATTTTATGATTTTATGAACCTTTATGACTTCTATGACATTTCCCACCTTAGGCCTGGCCTTGCTGCATCTTCCTTTGCCTTCCTCCTTTGCTTGGCACCTGCTCTTTGCTCCCCGTGGTGGCACTGATGGGAAGAAGGAATGAACTCTGTATTTTGCCTCAACTTTTCCTGGAAAGAAGACAAAACCACTGAGTTTCTGTTCAGTGCTGATGTCCAGACTTGCCTTTCTTTTCTGGATCAGCTTTAACCCGATGCAGAGTCTAAACCTTTAGACTGAGCTTAACAGCAGGCAGTTTATTCTCTATGGCTGAAGAATCACAAAGAGCTGAGCTTAGGACAAGCTGGTTTTCATCCTGAAAAGTCTTGGAAAATGGATATTTTTTCTCTCTGTGGCTTTCCAAGAATTTTGGGAAGGTCCAAGTATCCTTTTCCCTCCTTCCTCCTTTGAAGTGATGGTCTTATTTATCCTCATGTATCTTGATAGGAAACAGGCACTGATGAGTTAAAGAACAAGGTAAAAAAGTAATAGATATCTGCCTAAAAAGCCAAGTAAGCAGAACTTAGGTATTTATATTCAAGAATCTTTAATAAAAGAGTCTTTCTTGACTGGTCTACGAGCTTGAAATATCTTAGTACTGAGGTTCTGGTGTCTGCAGGTCATTATTCACCTAATTCTGAGCTAAGGAGAAGTGAAAGCACCACCCACATTAGATCAGACCCAGAAGAAATGGTCTTGTGCTGATATTTTGAGTTTTGTGAAGTATTTGAGCTTCCAAGGGGTGGCACAGAGGAACAGCGGTGCCTGCACAGTGATATCTCCTGTGACCAGCTGATAAAAGATGTAAACAGATCTTTGTTTTCACAGATACTGAACTTTTCAGAGGGAAGAAAAATCGCTTCTAGGCTCAGCTCTGGAGGCAGGGAGTTCAAAACAGCAAACTTTAGTCTCAGACCGGAATGCTGGTTTTGTTTATCTTGGTTGCAAAAGACAATTTTTTTTTTAAAAGTCAGTTCTGACTAAAAGGTTTCTTTTCCCTCTTGTGGCATTAAAAACCCATAACCTAACTCAGCTAATACGCACAGGAACCAAAATATCTCTGCAAAATGAGTAATTAAAATTGGGGATTCAAATGAGATAGAGACAGGGCCTCAGCAGTTTGGGAACAGATTGTCCCAGTGCCCTGGTGCCAAGCAAGAAACCTTGGGAAGAGGCCTCTGCCTCGCTGCCCTGGGATTTGTTCGGGTGTTTGACCCACACCAATCTGCTGGCAACTCTTCCCTTTCTCATTTTCCTGGCCACTGCTCAGTGACCTCCATGCACAAGCAGTGGGAGGGTGTGTGATGGTTTGTGGCAGGAATTAATTGGAATTGTGACATCAGCAGGGAACTGGCAGGTGCACCTGGATGATGTGGGAGCTTGGGCCTTGGGTGAGATGATCCCAAGATCCTGAGATCCTCAACAAACGCATCCTGAGAAACTCAACGTTACTGAAAAAGAACATTTGCATCCCAGAAAACCAAATGTCCTGGAAAACCTCAATGGAAGCGCCAGCAGGTTGAGGGAGGTGATTCTGCCCCTCTACTCTGCTTCTGTGAGACCTGCCTGGGGCACTGTGACAGCTCTGGGATGGTCCCCAGAGCATGGATGTGGAGCTGCTGGAGGGAGTGCAGAGGATACCACCAAGTTGATGCTGGGGCTGGAGCCCTTCTGCTCTGGAGCCAAGCTGAGAGAGCTGGGAATGTCCAGCCTGGAGAAGAGAAAGTTCCAGGGAGGCCTCAGAGCCCCTTCCAGTGCCTGAAGGAGTTCCAAGAGACCTGGAGAGGGACTTGGGACAAGGGGCTGCAGAGAATGGCTTTAATCTGAAAGTGGGCAGGGCTAGATGGGATACTGGGGAGGAATTCTTGGTCGTGAGGGTGGTGAGGCCCCGGCACAGGTTGCCCAGAGGAGCTGTGGCTGCCCCATCCCTGGAATTTTTCCAAGGCCAGGTTGGACAATGCTTGGAGCACCCTGGGATAGTGGAAGGTGCCCCTGCCCATGGTAGGGGTTGGAACAAGGTGATCTGGAAGGTCCCTTCCTACTCAAACCATCCTGTTACTCTCCAAAAATGTTCTGCAGCTCCCACCAGCATTTCTTAGTTCTTTTAAGTAGAGATTTGACAAGTGCCTAGTGTTTGTCAGTACAAAATATAGTGGTGTATGAACACAAAAGTACAAACACAGAAAGGAAATATTTCCATAAGGGGAATGATCCCAAAACAGGGCTACAGGAAGGAGCATCTCTGGGATGAGTAGCAGGGATTGATCCTTTCTATTGCTTCTCTCTCCAATTTCAGACCATAATTTTATCATTTGATGGGCTGGCCTGACAAAGCAAAGCTCTCAGTAAATGATACTTATCACTGCCATCCCTGTGATATCCAGACTGTGCCAAGGGACTGCACAAACCTCGTGCAAGACCCCTGAGAGGGGATGAGGGATCATGAGCCTCAACTGAAGCAAGGAAGATGTGGGGAAAGACCTTGTCAGACAGTGATGGAGGAGAGATCCTGTGACTGGAGAATTTCAGGAAAAGCTCGGGCTAAAAACTGGAGTGGGGAGCAGTGACCACCTCTGAAGGACAAGGGTCACGTTCTGGGTTATCTTCAAAGCAAAACCTAAACTTTGTAGAGAATTCAGGAGTTGGCCTATGGGGCACTGACTTAATTCATGCAGCTGAAGCAGCACGTCTGGTTCCTTCTTTTCCTTATTTCTGGGATCTACCAGTTGAAAAGATAAAGGAAAAGAAGCTGTGTTTACAAATGAACCACAGGGCAGTTTTGACCATTAAAGGTGTGAAAAAGGGGACTGTGATGCTGCAGCACTGCAGAGCAGAGAATGCTGTAGTGAGAGCAAAGTTTCCATATTTAGACAAGCTGAGAGTTTATTGGGAACATCACAAGCCAGTCCACGCACCTTCAATCAGGCAAGGTGGTGGAACATGAAATCCATGCAGGCAGGAAAAGAAAACCTGCAAGGACTGTCAGAGCTAAAGAAGAGTTTCTTTTAATAGAAAAGACTGGAAGAGCTTGGCTGGAGCTGGAAGCTGAGTAGGAGTGGGCCTGGTCTGCAGACTCTGCCTCCAGACAAGCAGCAGGAAGAAGGAAGAATTATTTTAGCTGCAGGATGAAGCTGGCACCAGGACAAAGAGCTAAAAACTCTTCTCAAATGAATGTTGGCTGGAAATGAAAATATTTCTAAGCATGAAAGGCAAAGAAGGTTTTGGAACAGCCTCCCCAACACCCACCAGGTTTGGGATAGGCTTGAAATCCATGTGTGAGCAGGACTGCGGAAAAACCACGGAGCTCAAGGAGCAGAAAACTCTGTCAAGTCATACATCAGTCTGAGGAAGACATCCTGGCAACTAAATCTAAAACAGGAGAGTTTCAGATCAGATATTAGGAAGAAATTCCTCCTTGTGAGGGTGCTGAGGCACAGGCTGCCCAGAGAAGCTGTGGCCGCTCCATCCCTGGAAGTGTTCATGGCCAGGCTTGGAGCAACCTGGTCTGGTGGAAGGTGTCCCTGCCTGTGGCAGGGGGTTTGGAACTGGATGATCTTGAAGTTCCCTTTCAATCCAAACCAGCCAAGTATCTAAGTAAAATTATGCTGGAAATGCACTGGAGGAATCCTCAAGGATTTGGGAATTCTCCCTTGTGTCATTCCTGCTCTCTGATTTTGTTCCACAAGGACATGAATCCTTCCCCAGAGCTGCCTCCATTTCAGTGCTGAGTGGGTACTTGTGAAGATTAAGAATTTTCCTGTGAAAAATGTCCTGGAGATAAGAAAATAAAAACAAGGTTTACTCCAAATATATGAACATTCACTCAAAGAGTGGTTGAGCATTGGAACAGATTCCCAAGGGAAGGGTTGGAGTCACCATCCCCGGAAATGTTGAAAAAATGAGCAGATGTGGCATTTGTGAAATTTTAGTGTGATGTGATGATATTGGATGGAAGGCTGGACTTGATGATCTTGGAGGTCTTTTCCAGTCCTCATGGTTCTATAATTTAGAAGGCACATTTTCCTCACTCACAACTTTAATGTGTTTACAGGAGATAAATATCACAACAGTGTTTCCACCAAATTTGATTAAGGTTTTTATAATGCTGCTTTTTTTTTTTCCCTTAATGTAATCTAAATTCCATTTATAATTTTGAAGGCTGCTATTAACTATGGCAGCCATAAAAACCCTTTATTTCCGTAAGGCCTGGGTAAACATTTTTGTGGTGCTCAGAAACACAGCAGGTTTGTCTCTTTGGGGAGCAACCAAAGTCTCAGCACAATCTCTAATGTCACTAGAAAACTTAAATTCTGCAAACTGAACGGTTTTAAAGTTTTTTCCAAGGAAGATAACAGTAAAAGTGGTTCTCATTTAAGCTGACTGCAGGCTGGAGGATACCCCCAGGAGCAGAATTCCAGTCTGGGGAAGCTGGAAGAGGTTAATTCACTGCCTTGCGCCTTTGGTAAATTGGCTTTTCAATCATGGTGGTCATAGGAAGAAAAGAAGTCTTTTGCAAACACTGAATCTTGAAATGATTTGTGTTGGAAGGGACCTCAAAAATCATCTCATTCCATGCCCTGCCATGGGCAGGGACACCTTCAACTATCCCTGGTTGCTCCAAGCCCTGTCCAAACTGGGGCAGCCACAGCTTCTCTGGGCAACCTGTGCCAGGGCTTCGGTACCCACACAGCCAAGAATTCCTTCCTAATATCTAATTCCTTCTTAATATCTAATCTAAACCCACCCTTTTTCCGTTCAAAACCATTCTCCCTTTTCCTGTCCCTCCATCCCTCATCCCAAGTCCCTCTCCAGCTCTCCTGGAGCCCCTTTAGGCACTGGAAGGCGCTCTGAGGTCCCCCTGGAAGTTTCCCTTCTCCAGGCTGAACAGTCCCCAAAATCTCTCAGTATGTCTGCAGAGGTTGGGTTAAGACAAGGCAAAAGCCAAAAAAAAGTAAAATCTGGTTTATAAAAAGGAGGAGCGAGAGTCACTCCCCATGTGACAAACTTGAGTAATTTGGTTGTCATGGTCTCCTGTGGAAAGATTCCATCCACCACTGCTACTCAAAAACGCGTTTGTGGGGAGATGAAAATTTACATTTCTGCATGTCTTTGTTATTTCCTGAGGGGAAAAAAACCCAACCAACCAACCAAACAAAAAAACAAACAAAAAACCCCAAACCAAACCAAAGCAAAACAAAACAAAAAAACAAAAACAACCCAGTTGTGGATGGGGGTTTTTTCAGAGCCCAGAGCTTGGTGTTCATCATCATGAAACAGGGGAAGGAGGAAGGCAAAGGGAGGCTTTGCCTGTTCTGTTTCAGGTTTTCACTTGGGGCTGGAGGAATAACTCTGGAGTCTGGGATAAAATATCGGGCACGAGGAGCCTTTTGTTCTCATACACCCTGCAGGAAGTCACACAATATTCCCTGCTTGCAAACAAGGAGTAACAACTTGATGAAACTCCCTAAAAAACGTGTTTGCTTTTGCACACTACCAAGGAAAAGGGATTTGGGCTATGACTCCAAACAAACTGCAAGAAATAATAATTTTTCAGGGACAGTAAAGGCCTTTTTTTCATCCAGGTTTTCGTGCAAAGAGTTTGTATTTGTCAGAAGTCTTCAAGTTTTAATTAAAATCGGGAAAGCCTTAGAACTGGATTTTAAGGATTTTGAAAAGAGAGAATTTTCACATTTTAAAGGTGAGCAGTTTTTATTTTTTAGCAGATTTATCCAAAAAATGACTTTGTTTTTCCAACATCTGAAGATATTCTGGGTGAAAAATGTAAAGTGTTGTGGAAGGAGGTTTTTTTGATGGAAAGCCAAGAATCATATGTAAAGAAATACTAAAGAAGGATTGAGTTCTTTCCAAATAAGATTAATTCAACTTTTTTTTTTTTTTAATTCTGAATCCTTTTGATATGGGGAAGCCTCCAGAAATATAAACTAGATTTACGTATTCCCTCTTTTGTGTGTTTTCAAAAGTGAAATCTGGCTGACAAGCATTAAAAGTGACAAATTAGTAAAGAAAATAAACCAATGTTCTCTCCACCCTCTATAAATAAATCCCTGGGATATGGAATGGAAATCTGTGAAACCATTTGCTGTAAATGCAAGTTCAAGGCAGCGAACATAAAGGAAAATTTAGATATCAGCAGCATATGCACAAAGAGAGATCTCCATGGCAAAATATCCATGCTAAGCAAAACCAGCCTGAGCTGGAATTCACCTTTAATGTGGTGACAGCCCAGCAAATGTTAGAATGCAGCAGAAATAGAAACAAAATGAATCCCAGGGACACCAGATTTTCCCAAAGCCTCTTCTCTTACAGATTAATATATTAATTATGTAATGAGAAACGCGACAGCAGTGATTAATGTTTCTATAAGGAATGTGCCCTGACAGCCAAATCATGAGTCCCTGTCCCTGGAAGAGTCCAACGCCAGGTCGGATGAAGTTTGGAGCGACCTGGAAGGTGTCCCTGCCCGTGGCAGTGGGGTGGAACAAGATGACCTTGAAGGTCCCTTCCAACCCAAACCATTCCGTGATTTTCCCATGTATCAACTGCTAGTTCCGCCAAATTTATGGAAGAGAGTCGAATTCAGAGCTCCGTGCCTTTCCAGGAGCACCAGGATGCACAAAACCCAAGAGCTGGTTCTTCCTTGTGTGGTACAAGTGAGGAACTGCATTGAAACAGCTGATGCTGCTACCCAGGGAACAGTTCATCCAAACGGAGTGGGGAATTCAGGAAGAATTTCTGCATGGAAAGGGTGGTGAAGCTTTGGAAGGGGCTGCCCAGGGAGGTGCTGGAGTCCTCATCCCTGGAGGTGCCCAAGGAACCACTGGACGTGGCACTCAGTGCTCTGGGCTGGTGACAAGGTGGGGATCAGACTGGACTTGATGATCTTGGAGGTCTTTTCCAACCTCAGTGGTTCTGGGATTCTCTGGATTGGGCTCCTGATGGCCACGGCATCAAAATTCCCTAGAGCCAGCTCCAAGGAAAAACTCATGGATTTGACTGAGACAGAGCCCAGAGGACAAGCAAGACCATGTGGAAAAAGGCCGAAGGTTTTATTTTTCTCATGGAACTTTTTTGGTGCTGGCACTTTTTCCAGATGAAACACAAAACTTTGAGGGACTTACTTGGTAGAAGACTGAAAAATGTCAAGTGATGGTTTGGGATTAGAGTGAAGGGGAAGGAGGGGATATTTGGTTTGTTTATTAAAAAAAGACAAATCCCCTGAAAGGAGACATTTCTTGTAGAAATATCAATCCTTTGAAAGCAGACAGAAAACCCATTTTTATCTGAGACAGAGATTGAGATCAATTTGAAACTGGGGCTGAACTGTGAATTCAAGACCTGCCTGAGCCACTGGAGGTTCACTGACTCACCTGGCACCCAGGAGAAATCCCATAATTTCTGGAGAGGGCTCTGAGCAGCCTGATTTAGTGGAATTGGATGATTTTTAAGGTCCCTTCCAGCCCTTCTATAATTCTATAATTCCCTGTTTCTATGTGATGTTTATCACACAAGTCTGTGGTTGAGGGGAGCTGCAGTTAGTCTCTTTCTCACGTGTCCAGAGTGGAGTTTGCCCAGATTTGCTGGCCAAGAACACACACACAAAAATGACATTATCCTCTTTTCTCTTCTCATCCCAGAAAAGACCCATTTTCCAGACGGTTACAATATCATCCCTGAATTTTCTCCATGCCCCATAAGCTCTGAAAATGCAAAGGATCTTCAGGAAAGCTGCCCTGGTGCACTTGTGTGGGATGAAAAGGCAGAGGAAAAGGTATTTAAAAATTGCAGCAGACGTTCTGGGGGAAGGGAGGTCTTGAAAGGACAAGAACCGATTCCTCTTCTCGGTCTTAATTAGGATTTGAGAAATCCCTGTGGGTTAATGAAGAGCAGACATGTTGAAATGTCACTTATGTACGCAGCAATTCAAGAGCCTCCCTTTCTGGAGACAGTTATTACGGGATAATAATGGCCGGTGTCTCGAAATCAAAATGGAAAATTAATCCTTGCATTGAAACTGAAGAGCAAGAGGGAGTTTTCTGGATGGATTAAAAATATGTTTAATACCTAAACAGGCCAAAAAGAGAAAAAAATGAGGAAGAAACAATTGGAAGAGAGGAATTAATTAACAATGAGTGCAAACCATCATCCCGGGAACCACCAAAGCGCCTGTTTGACCAGCAATATTCTTTACTCTAATGCATTTTCTCTAATAACATTTGCCTCTTTTCAAAGATCAGTTAATTGAACTTAGACCTTAATTTAGTTGGTTTTGACCCTTTAATTGCCTCCTTCCGTATCCTGAAAGTGCAGCTTTGCTTTCTGCAAGGGTTCCCTTCCAGGTGCTGTGTTTAATACTCTGAAATGCTCTGGGCTAATCAGAATTACAGGTTTGGACCATGTCTTCAGTTAGGTCAGGGTTATTTTATCTGTTCCTTAGACAGCAAAAAGTCTTTCCTGTGAGGGTGGGGAGGCCCTGGCACAGGCTGCCCAGAGAAGCTGTGGCTGCCCCATCCCTGGAAGTGCCCAAGGCCAGGCTGGAAGGGGCTTGGAGCAACCTGGGATAGTGGAAGGTGTCCCTGCACAAAGCAGGGAGTTGGAACTCAATGATCTTTAAGGTCCATTGCGACCCAAGCTTTTCTGTGATCCTGTGATGTCTAGAAAGTTAGAGGTAAGTAGAGGCAACTGAAAAAGTTGTCAAGTTCCCAAACAACAACCATTTTGTGTTTCTCATTTTCTTAAAATCTGGCAGCTGGGGAAGCAACATTCCCTCTATATCATCCTCAAGGATTTAAGAATAAACTCTTTTACGGTTTGGGGTTGTTTTTTAATCGACAGTGAAAAACAAAAATCATTCAGGGACTATAATTCCTTGTACACTGAGTTTATTCCAAAGAACAATTTAACGTGAATTCCTCAGTTTGGATGCTCTTCTGTTCATATCCTCCTGTTCCACTTTGGGCTCTGCTGGGGGATACCTGTGCCAACATTCCTTGCACCATGGCAATTTCCTGCTCTGGGAATTCCTTGAAATGACTTAGAATGGTGCAACATTACTAAGCCCACTGCTCTCATCCCACCAAACAAGAGAGACACCTGCAAGCAGGTGGGATTCCCTGTTTACTGTAGCATTTATTAGCTGGCACCATTCACAGGCTGTCTATATTTAATTTAGCATGTTCTGCTTCGACTCACTGGCATAAAATAACGATCATAAAGCATCAAGGCTCCAAGAGAAATGGAGGCCTTTATTTTCTGAAAAATCACCCTCATATGTGGATTTTTAGGTGCACTGTGAAAGTATGAAACTGATGTAGAGTTGGTGAACCAAGATATTTTGGAGTACAGCAGTTGTCATGGTGTTTTGGTTTAGTTCAACTGGACAGAAATACTAATTCATGTTGTGGTTTCACGTTCATCAAATCTTTTTTCCTAGATCTATTGTAGTGGCTTGAGTGTTTCTACTTTTTTTGTGGGATTTGACTATTAGAAAATAAAAAGCACAATAGGCTTAAACTTGAAAGATACACATATAGTTTACTTTTACACACTAAAGGAATGAAAAAAGGAAAAAAAAATGAAACTTCAAAACCCTTCCCTTCCTTTTATATATAGGGGTCACCCTCCCACAACTAACACAGAGAGACAAAACCATGATCTTCAGTCAGTCTCGCCATTTAAACACCATCTTCTATCACTCTGGGGAAGGAGTTCCCCCCAGTGTCCCATGGAGACATTTGCCACAAGAAAAAAACCAGTCTGGTGGCTCCCAGTGTCACAAATCTGCAGCTGCCTGGAATTTTGCAGATTGTGCCGTCCCACCCATTAGCAGCCTTTCCCCGGGCTACTCACGGGCCTCTCGAGGTATCTGGGGTGCTGTTTAAGAATGCTTCTTCTGGTTTACAACAAAAATTCTCTTCTTCTATCTCTGAAATTGTCTCCATCTCAAGAGACCTCCTTTTACCCTAGGAGCGAAGGGCCAAATCTGCGTCTCAAACAGCTGAGACCTCCTTTTATCCCAGGAGTGAGGGACTTACTCCTACAACATTCTCAATTCAGTCCAGCACCCTTGACTAGAACCAGCATTCCCCCAAACAGCATCCAACAATCCATCCTTCCATGGTTCACAGCCAGAGAAGTCCAGTTAAAATTGTCCACTGCCTCAATCCCTTCTTCCAATAATCTTATTGTGAAAAATGCATGTTATATGATTGGCTTTTCACAAATAATAAAATGAATACTATATGTGTTATGTTTGAAAGTAATGTTGTATTAATCTTTTTTTAGTAATGTTGTATTAATCATTTTAAATAGTGTGATTTAGGCTATAGCAGAATATTAAAATAGAAGCTAT
>WBMY01014504.1:0-15597 GCA_013397315.1 Donacobius atricapilla
ATTTTTCCCTCTGCTCCCCAGGATTTTCTCCTCTGCTCCTCAGGAATATTTTCCCTCTTTACCCCAGGGATTTTTCCCTTTGCTCCCCAGGGAATTTTCCCTTTGCTCCCCAGGGATTTTCCCCTCTGCTCCCCAGGGAATTTTCCCTTTGCTCCCCAGGGAATTTTTCCTCTGTTCCCCAGGAATTTTCCCCTCTGCTCCCCAGGGAATTTTCCCTTTGCTCCTCAGGGATTTTTCCCTCTGCTCCAGGGAATGCCCAGGGCACACCACCCGCTGCCACCCCACGGGGACATCCAGGGACAGCTCCTGGCACACACGCAGGGATGGATGGATGGATTTATCCCGTGCCATTCCCAACGATCCTTGCCAGGCTCACCCAGAGGAGAAAGGATTTTGCAGCTGAAATTGAGGAGAAGGCGAAGCTGGCCCCGAATTTCGGGAAGGGGCAGCGGGAAAGGGGGAACTGGCAGAATTCCCAGCTCCGGGCTGGAGCTGGATCCAGAGCAGCCACACATTCCTGCCTCGCTGCCCACAACATCTGCTCCAGCCACGCGCTGAGCTGGAGGAGACAAATCCCTCCCAAAGCCGGATCCAGACAGGGAATGCCCTTTTCACCTCGGGAAGGGCGCCCTGAGCTTCCAGGGGAACTCTCGGCTCGGGGAGCAGAGGCTCTGTCACGCTCCAGGAGCTCTTTTCCCAGTTTTTCCCCGGCTCTGGGATGTGCAGAGCTTGGCTCTGTCACTCCAGGAGCTCTTTTCCCAGTTTTTCCCCGGCTCTGGGATGTGCAGAACTTGGCTCTGTCACTCCAGGAGCTCTTTTCCCAGTTTTTCCTGGCTCTGGGATCGGTGGATCCCGAGCTGGGTTGGGAATGAGCGTGGCTAAAAGGTGACAAGGGACAAAAAACTGGGATTGTTTGGAGCTTTCCAAGTTTCTGGTCCCTGCCTGAGCATCCTGGGCCCTCACAGGACACGTCTGGATCTCCGGCCAGGAGCTGGATCCTTGGGGATCCTTTCCAGCCCGGGAGATTCCAGGATTCTGAGCTGTAGGAATTTTCCACCCCTAGCACTCCTATGATCTACAGTCCTGGAACTCTCCAGGACCCTTTTTCCAAAGGAGATCCTGGGAATTTTTTTTTTTTTTTTCATTTTTTTTCCATTTTGGCTTGAATTCAGCTGGGAAAATCCCAGTGCCATTCCCAAAGAGCCGAGTGCTTTGCAGCCGGAATCTGGGGATGGATTTGCACCAGCAGCAGCAGCTTCATCCACCCCTGCCGGCTTACACCCGTCATCCCAATCCTGCAATTCCATGGATTGACCTCTCCCTTCAAAGAAAGCATCCCTGTGACACAATAGAGCCTCAGGGCTCGGTTTATTTATTTTTTTTTTTCCCTGACTGCAATCGTGACAAAAAGAGGGAAAAATAAACTCAAAGCCCCAACCAATCCTTGGGATCCCCGGCACGTTCTCCTGATGGATTGAGGCGAACCTCTTTTTTCAGGACAACTGAAGCAGCTTTGGTTCCAGGGGCAGTTTGGGCTGGGCTCAAAGTTAAGCCGAGCTTTATTCCCAGCTGTGATTTCCCACTCTGCAGGGCAGGAATTCCCCAAATTCCCGGGAGCTCCGGAGAGACCTGGGAGCTGCTCCGGGATGGGGCAGGGGACGGAGAGGCCACGCGGGGTCCCTGTGCCAGGTTCTGGGGACAGAGGTGACGCTGGGATCATCCCAGAGCAGAGCTTTGGGGTCCTCACCCTCCCCAAACCCTTCACCTGACACCGAGGGCTTGAACACCCCCCGATAAATCCAGGCGGGATGGACACCTCGGGGTTTTTCCCATGAATGGGAAGGGCTGGACACATCCCACTGAAGCCGGGAGGAATCCCAGGGGCCCTGAACCCCAATGCTCGGCCCCAGAAGGGAGCGGGAGCTGCAGCGCTGGGATTGGGGCGCCCCCGGAGTGGGCTCCCCAAAATCCCCCGCCGGGACAGCCCCGAGAAAAGGGATTTCCAGGGAGCTGCTGGAGCTGAACCACCTGGAATTCCCGCCTGGGGGTTTGTTCCCGGTCACACAAACCCCCCTGTGTCCCTGCTGGAGCTTGGGGATTCCTGGAGAAGTGTTTCCCCGGGATTCCCGGGTTCTCCCTCCTCAACTGGGGCCGGCTGAATCCCCCGGGAGGGAGCGGTGGCACATCCCGGAGCAACCCCAGCACAGACACATTCCCACACATCCCGGGGACCTTCCCGTGGGATTGCCAGGCTGCTGTGGGATCCCAGGCGGATCCCGATCCTTAATTCCCTGGGTGAGCAACGCGCTTCGCCCCGAACGCGCCTTCATCCTCTGCCGAGAAATAAACGGAATAAAATCCCTCTCAGGCCGGCAGCGAAGCAGGGCAAGCTCCTGCTGGGATTGAAATTCCAGCGTTGGATTGATTTCTCCCTCCCTTCCATGATTTCTTCCTGATTTTCCCCATCTTTAGGAGCTGTTTGGATGCTTCCCGTGCTTCTCCTCCCTCTGGATTTATTCCCCTTTATCCCAGCTCTGCCAAAGGAAACGAGGCGCAGCTCGGATATCCGAGATATCCACGGATCCCACATCCAGCCTGCCCCAAAAATCGGGAATTGGGCCTGAGTGTCCTCCCAGGAGCTGCTCCGCAGGGAGGGGATCCTGGAATTCGGGGGTCAACCCTGTGAATCCCTGGATTCCTGCTGGAGCGGAACCTTTGGCGAGTTCCAAGCGGATTGGAAGGATAAATTAAAGAAATAAACGAATGAACAGATTCCCAGTGGATGAAGGATAAACTGATCCAGGGAAAGTGAGGTTACGGGACAGGGAGCATCCAACCAGGATCCTCCAGTCCAGCTGTGCATGGATCACCCCTGGATTTAGCTCTGCCACCAGGAGAAACCCGTGGACCCCCCATCCCTCTGCTGAAAACAAACCCAAGGAGGGGCCGTGCAAAACGATTCCTAAAATATATAAACTAATTTACAAAAAAATATAAATACACATAATAATCTATAAATATACAACAAGCTAATATAATTTAAAAAGCATTTAAAAATATCTCCAAGAATAATAAGTGTACGCTTGACTAAATACCAAACACCCGTTAACCCGTTACTTTCTCTCTATCTCCTGTTATTTCCTTATTAAAATTTCTAATTTTTACCAAAAAACGAAACCTCGTTTTTCACAAGCAGCAAGGCCCAGTGGCTGCTCCCTGACCCAGCCCCATCCATTCCCACTCCAGGCTGACACGTGGGATTCTCCAGACCCTCCCAGAAAATCCTGGAAGGGATCCAAGCTCCATTCCAACACTTATTCCAAGGGAATAAGCTCCAGCTCCGAGAGGTTTTGTAAACAAAGCGACCAAACAAAAGGCTCCCAAAGCTCGGGATTAATGGGAAAACTGCTGGGCTGCTTTTATAATTTACTTATTCCCCTTTTTCTTTTCACACAACCACAAAAGAAAGCTCCTGGAGAAGTCCCCCTGCAGCGTTCGCAGCCCAAACAAGCGCGGCTGTGGTGCCACGCGAGGAGCCGGGAGTGGGAGCTGCAGAGAGGTGACAAAATCCCTTTTTTCCCACCCTTTTCCCCGGGCTCTCCTACCTCAGATCCCTCAGATTCACCGGGATTCCGTCAGGGAATCCCGAGGGCAGGAGGTTCCTGTCCCCGGCAGGGGCTGCACCAAGGGCGCGGGAGGAGCGGAGCAGAGAAATGTGGGGCTGGAGCCAGGAGGGGTTTGGGAACAGCTTCTCCCTGCTCCTGCTAATTAAGGCTCTGCCGCTAATTAAAGCCCTGCTCGTTAGCAGGGGGCACAGAGGGGCAGTGCCAGGGCTGGGGGTGCTTCCTTAGGGATCGGGATTGGTGCCTGAAATCGGGGAAAACCCCCAAACCACCATTTATAAACAGCTCTAAAATTCCAGGGACGTTTGCCCTGGAGAGCCACAGGTCCCAGCCAGGCCTGGGTGAGCCAGGCTTTAAACTGGGACGGAAATCCCGTGGATTTTTTTTTTTTCCCCATCTTTGCATCCTGAGGGTGTTGCAGGGAAGAGATTTCTGCTCCCAGCACTGAGGGATATTTTAATGCCGAGCTGCAGCCCGGAGTGATGGCACTGAGGGTTTAGTCCTGGCTCAGGCACACCTGGAAACCCGACCAGAGCTGGCCCAAGCCCAGCAGAGCGCTTCACCCGAGGTTTTCCTGTGGGTTTCGCCCAGCTCTGGAGCGGGCAGGGCTGGAAATGGAAGGTGAGGGTGGAGCAGCAGGAGAGGAGGGCGTGATGGAGCAGGAGAGGAATTCCCAGGAAGCAAGGAAGGGCAGGAATTGGTGGCCCGATAAAAGATGAACCCGAATTTCTCAAGTTCTGCCAGGGCACTTTTCATTTTCTCCATTCCCTCCTTCCAAAATAAACGATGCTGGGGGTGGATTTCCAAGAGGGAATCACTCCAAGCCTCCAGCTGGAATTGGGGAATTCTGTGTGCAGGAAGAACAACCCAAATCAGGGTTTTTCCGGCTTTTTTTTTTTTTTTTCCCCTCTCAGTAAGAGAGCAAAGCTGAAGCAAGGCTTGGAATCAAAGCCGAAGGAATCCCAGGACTCCCGGAGCTCCGGGCTGAGCACAGCCAGCAACAACCACGAGCTCCAATCAGCAATTCCCACCTCAGGCTGAACTTGCTGGAGCTGCCTGTGCCAAACTCCTTCTCTTGGATACAAACCCGAACATAAGTCAGGTACGAATTCATTCCCAAGCACAGCCAGGCTGAGAAAAATCCGAGCAGACACCGGCATGAAGCCGCCAGGAAAATCCTTGGGAAGGCTTTTTCCCTCTGGGAGAACGCGTCTCGTGGATTTAATTCCAGCGTAACACCCGCGTCCCAGTCACTAACAAACCCAGGGAATCCCTCATCCCATTTCCCTGGGTTAATTCCGGGAGGTTAGAACTGCAGGGATTGCAGCTGGAGTTTTCCCCCCGGGAATTCCCACCAGCCCCGGGTGCTGGCTCTGAGCTGCCCCAGGAGCGCTCCCCAGCCTGGATTCTCCCAAAATCGAGGCCATTTGGGAGCGCAGGCCCTGGCACAGTTCAGGTTCTTTGGAACTCCTCCATGCGTGGCTCCTCTGGGATTTTCCAGGAGCTCCGGCTCATCCAGCCCGGATAACTGAGAACCCTGCAGGCCTGGGGGGGGGGCAGAACTAATTTAGCAGCGTTAATTGCAGCCCTAATGAAGGCAGATCCTGCCCTCGCCGGGGTTTGGAGGTCGCTGCTGTCCCTGCAGGCTCCGGGTCAGATATTCCAGAGCGGCTCTGGACGCAGGAGGAGTCTCTGTGGGATGGAACAGAACAATCCCGGTCTCTCCCCCAAATCCAACCTGTCCCCAGGAGATTCCCGGGTCCTTCTCCACGCCCTGAACAAGGTGGGAATGGCCAGAGACTCCTCCCGTCCCGGCTGGAACAGCAGGATCTGACTTTTCCACGTTTCCCTTGTCAAATTCCAGTTTGGAGAGCAGAGCAGAGATCTTGGAGACCTCCGGATCTCCTGCTCCTCTCAAGGGGTTCAGGCCCCAGCCTGGCAGTGTCCAGCTCAGAGAATCCCGGGATGGTTTGGGTTGGAAAAGCCCATCCAGAGCCACCCCCTGCCATGGGCAGGGACAACTTCCACCATTCCCAGGTTCCTCCAAGCCCATCCCGGCCTGGGATCGATCTGCCCAGTCCTCCTCCAGCTCCCTACCACACCCACGGGCTCCAGATCCCCATTTCCCGGCAGGAATCCAGCAGAAAATTCCCAAACCCTGCAATAACGGCACTGCCACCACCAGGAAAATCGGAATTCTTCCCCCAAAAAAATCCCCCAGCTCCAGCTGCAAGCAGCAGAAACCCCTCAGCCACTTCACAGGAATCGGCCGCTGCTTTTTCCAGCCGTGGGTTAGATCCCCAAATCCCCTTTTTTCCGCCCAGGATGCTGCAGTAGCTGTAACACCGAGCTTGGCAGGGCTGAATCCCCGGATCCCCCCATCCCTGCCGTGACCTGACCCTTCCCAGCCGGAATTTTCTGGATTGTCCCTCTCTGACTGTGCCAAACGACTTCCCCAGCGAGGAAAATATTTTGCTGCCTCCAGACTGAGTAAAAATAGCCCTCAATTCCCTCCTTAATTAGCCGAGGGCTGGAATGTGCAGTTAATTGGGCCTTTCTTGCCTCGAATGATCTCTGGGAAGCACAGCCAGGATGGGATAATGGGGTAGCTCATCCCGGAGGGGCTGCACAGGGAAGAGGAAAAGGGATTTGGGCGGGAAAATGGGAAAGATGGCAAAGGATGGGAGTTCATTGGATGCTCCAGCTGTAAACGACGTGGAGGAATCGATGGAATTTGGAGGAAGAAAAGATTTCTGGGGGGCGTTGCACAGGGAAGGGAAGAGGGGTCTGGGAGGAAAAATGGGAAAGAAAAGGGTGGGAAAGGCTGGAAATTCCTAAAGCGCTCCAGCTCTAAGACACGTGTCGGAATCGACTGAATTTGAAGGGAAAGGAAAAAGACGGGAAGAAAAAAAACACATTTCCGGGGAGGGGCTGCACAGAGAAGGGGAAAAAGGGATCTGGGCGGAAATACGGGAAAGAAAAAGGCTGGAATTCCACTGGATGCTCCAGCTCTAAAGCACGTGGAAGAAAAATTCAACCTGGAAGGAGCGAAAAACCACCAAAAAACTGAAGAAACCCCCATTTCCTTGCGGATTAGAACCCGCTAATGGCAGCGGCTCTAAACTCGGGAATGAGCCTTTTGTTTCCCAAGAAACTCTTGGAAAAACCATTGGCAGGGTCAGTGCCCGGCGGCCACCGCGGAGTCCCCCCGTGTCCCCTGGGCTGCCGCCCGGGCACTGCCGCTCCTCTTCTCCCTCCGGCTGAGGAATAACGGGAATAAAAAGCGGAGTGACAGCCCGTGACAGCCCGTGACAGCCCGTGACGAACCGCCCCGGAGCAGCTCCCGTCCAAAGGATCCGTCCCGCCGGAGTGCGGCGTGGAAATGGGGAAGCGAAGGAGCTGCTGGTGGATTTCCCTCTTTTCCGACGGAATCGCGGCTTCCCGAACCTCAATGCGCCCGGCTGGAGTCGTGAGGGAAGCCTGGATGGTGGAATGGCAGCGTGGATGCTCCCGGCGGAGGAGCTGCGAGGAGGAGCTGCTCCAAAAAGGGCAGGAATTGGGGCAGCGCCTCGGGATGAACCCAAAGCCAGGAGTTTCGGCAAAGCAGGAATCGGGGCTGGTGGCTGTGGTTTGCTGGAATGGGATTTTGTGGGGTTTGGGGAGGAATTCGGCCGGAGAAGCTCCATCCCTGGCGAGCTGGAGCAGCCTGGGACGGGAGGGTGTCCCTGCCCTGCAGGGGTGGCACGGGATCATTTTTGAGGTCCCTCCCAGCCCAAACCAGTCCGGGATTCTCTGAAGGCCTCGAAACCCCCCGATAATAAATCAGACCCCCAAACCCTCTCTGCACTGGAATTTCAGGATTTCTCCAATCCAGCTGAGGCTCGGCCGTGGCTCAAGAGGGAATTCCTGCTTCCCTGTTCCCAGCCCTGCTCCTGCAAGGATGAGGGTGACAAATGTCCCCATTTGGGGTTTTCCACCCTGGCGCCGTCCCACCCTGCTGAGTGAGGGCAAAAACATCCCCAGCTTCCTGAGAGCTGGGAAGGGATTCCTGGGAATGCTGAGAGAGGAGCGCCCCTCTCCTCCCCGGCAATCCCACGGAGGCAGAGCTGCCTCCAGACCCCCGTTACCCCTCCTCGTCTCCGTTATCCCACGCCAATTCCTGTGCCGGCTCCACCAGAGCCTCAGGATGGGGAGGAAATGAGGGTTTGATGGAATTGCCTTTGCGGCGGAGCAGGGACAGCAAAGGGCAGGCGCAGGTACGGATCCACCTCCAGCGCCGATCTCCCTTTTCCATCTTTTCCTGAGGCTGGTTTGCTCAGGGGCGACTCCAATGAAACCCAGACACTGCCTGTGCTTCCAGGAATAATCCCGGAGCCTGCGGAGAGGGAAGGGCAGCAGGGGGACAAACCTGGGCCGGGTGGCGGCCCAGGAGGTGGCCTTGGCCCGCTCTCCCTACCAGGATGGAGCTGCTCTTAATTCAGACCTGGGAAAGGAATTTTGGCTCAGAGCTTTTCCCCAGGGATTTGTTGCCCTGAAATCTCCCCCCCAAAAAAAAAAGCTCGAGCTCACAGTAAACCTCAAGTCCAGTTTGCCTTTAGGATGAGCATAAATCGCCAAATGAGGGAGTTCTAAATTCTAAATAATTCTAAATATGGCAAAAGCTGAGCTTTGCCCCTGGACGTTCGGGGCCCTCCACATCTCCCATCGATTCTTTGGGATTATTAATATTAATATTAATAATTAACCGAGCCCCACTGCCTTATCTCTCCTCCTCCCCTGCAGTGCCACGTCCCCGTCTGGCAGATCTGAAAGGAGCTGGGAGTGACAGAAAAATGGGGACGTTTGGGGACAATGTTGGAACAGACAAAAGCATCCCGCTCCTTCCTTTCTGCAGCTCCTGATTTATTCTGCTCTCCCATTTATTCTGCTCTCCCATTTATTCCGCTCGCCCATTTATTCCGTTCGCACGTCTCCTTGCAGCTGTTTCGCCATGACAAAGTTGCATCTTCCCTGAAACACAGAAACACTTTGAATCGGGACTGAACAGCCCTTTGAAGGATTAAAAAGAAAGGGAAAAAATCAAGGAAAAATCCGAGTGTTTTTTTCCCCCTCACAAGCGGTCTCTGCACGTTAAATCTCGGATGGAGGCCGCGGTGGAGAGGGAATATTTTGATATTGGGGAAAGTCGTGCCAAAGGGGACGTGGCTGCTGTGGGGCAGCCAGAGAAGAGCTGAAGAAATAATTCGAAAGAGTAAAGCCAGACTGGAACTGAATCGCCGCAGGGCAAATCAGGCAGATCAGGAATCTGCTGTGCCTGAGGGAAACGAGGAATTCCAAGCCTGTTCTCCCTCTTTGCAGGCTCCAGAAAAAGCATGGAGCACACCCTGGTTCGAAAAAATCCGTCCCTGGAAGTGTCCCCGGCGCCAGTTTTGGGGGCTGGTGGCAGCTCTGAGACACCTTTGGGTGGGGTCAGGTCTCCCTTCCCAAACTGCCTGGGAGCTCTGGGGATGCAGAGTCCTGATCCCAACCCTCGGATGTGCCCCGCTCTCATTTAATCCCTTTTTTTTTTTTTTTTTTTAGGGATTGGGGCAGAAAAGGCCTGGAAAAATGACACGTTTTTAGATCCGTGGGGAATTCGGACTTGCAGAGCTTCGGGGATGTATCAGAGCAACGCGAATTTACGGAGCAGACATAAATCCCATCCCAGGATTTCCTCTCACCGGGGGTGGAATTCTGCCTTGGGGCTTCCCTTGTCTGGGAATTGTGAATTATTGGGAGCCCTGTTCCAAGGAGCGGAGATTCAATATCCCATTTTCCCCCGAGGATTTCCTTTCCCTGCCGTATTCCCGGGATTCCGGCTCATCCCTGTGGCTCAGCACCTCAGAGCTGCCGAGGGGTTTATCCCACAGCACCCTCCGGAAAGCTCCTTTCCCGGATTATCCCCTGGTTGAGCACAAAGGGATTGGGACATAATGAGGTTGAGTGATTGGCACAAGATCACCCAGGGAACTAATTATTCCTAATCATTCCCGGAGGATCTGGCGGTTTTCCAGAGGGGAGAACCTGCAGGAGGGCGATGGAGGGATGCAATTCCAGGGGGATACACTTCCAGGGGGATGCAATTCCAAGGATTTGGCGTTCGCCGACGGACAGATCCACGGCCAGGACAATCCAGGTGACCCCGCTCCACCACATCCATCAACAAGGAGCTCCAAGCAAGGGAACCCTGGGGCGCAGAGAGCGGCACAAGCAGGGAATACGGACGGATTTAGACCCAGGGATGAGGCAAAACCGGCGGGAAAAGGCTCCGCTTTTCCACCCTGGAATTCCGGGCTCCAGGGAGAGCAGGGGGCAGGACTCAGCACTGCCCAGCCCAACCACCGAATTCCTCCTTCTGTGGCCCGGCAGCCTCGCTCCGGGTGAAATCCAATATTCTCCGGGAAGCGGAACTGCCGGGTGTCGTCACAGCCTGCCCTGGTTTAATCACGTTAAAAGCCACGGAGACGGGAATTATTCGGGATTAGGGATGAATAAGGCTTTTAAAGGCTGACTCCAACCCTCCCGGTCTGCTTACAAAAAAAAAAAATAAAAAAAGAAAGCAAAGCCTTCCAATCAGGAAAAGTCCAATTGCTGCTCCCAAATTGGGCTTTAAACCAATCCAGCTTCCAAATGCAGAACTGCTTGGAAAGCTGGAGGAGGAGAGGACTCTTCCCAATCCAGAGCATCCCTAATCCGAGCACAGAGCAGGTCATTTAGGTCAAGGCTTAAGACATTAAACCATTGCTCCAAAGCTTGGGATTTAATGAGCTTTGGGACTTAACGAGCGAGGGATAAGCAGCAGGAGTTTAAATACTTCCAGGGATATTCCTCTTCCATGGAAAGCTACACGCTGGGAAGTCTGGTAAAATGGAATCCCCCATCCCTTGGGGATGTTCCCTGGGAAAGGGGAACCGGGGGATTTGGGAAGGTGATGGCCACGCCTGCAGCACCAACAGGATCTCCCCTCAGCTCTCGTCTCTTCCTGGAATCCCAATGAATGAGGAATTCACCCTGAGCAGAGCTGCCAGCTTGGCTTTTCCTGGTGATCCAAATGACTGAAGCACTCGGAGCAGCCCCTGCCCTAAGTCCAGGGGGAGACAGAAGAGAAAAGGAAGGGAGGAAAAAAACCCCGTCCTCGTGTGTGGGCTGCTCATGCAGATCCCGGAAAAATATCAGGGGGGTTAAAGGAAAAATGTCATTGCTCCAAAGGGGCTCCTGGGGAGGAGCGTGGGAGGGAAATGCTGCTCCTTCCATCTGCTCTGAGCACGGAGCTGGAGCCGGCTCCTGCCGCAGATCCGGGCGGATCCGGGCCCTGCCTGGAGCGCGGAGCTGCTCCGGGAAGTTTCTTTGGGAGCTGCCATTCCACGGGATGTTTCCTGCCGGGAGCACGAGTTCAGGGGATGCTGAGGAGGCTCCCCCAGCGCCCTCCGGAAACCTGGGAAGAGCTGTCCCTGCTGAGGGTGAGACAAGGGATGTCCATGTGGAGAATTCCCACCAGAAAGCAGCGGTTTGGGTTGGGAAGGACTTAAAGCCCATCCAGCTCCCACCCCAACACCTCCCTCTGTCCCAGGCTGCTCCCAGCTCCGTCCAACCCGGCCTTGGGCGCTCCCAGGGATCCAGGGGCAGCCACGGCTGCTCTGGGAATCCGTGCCAGGGCCTCACCTCCTTCCCAGCCAGGAATTCCCTCCCAGTATCCAAATCTTCCCTCGCTGAGTTTAAAATGATCACCCCTCGTCCCACATGGAACCCAGCTCCCGCCTCTCACGGGGAATTTGACGCTTTGGGTCCAACGCTTCCCCACCCACAGCTCCCGCGGGCATCTCCCCGATGGAATTGGCTGCTCCAAATCCATCCCCTCTCCCGTGGGGAGACGGATGGGAAAACAAAGGGTGGGACCTCCAAAAGCCGGGAGCTCACCCTTCAGAGATGTCCTCTGACAGCCCCCCCGAGCTCGCTGCTCCAAGACCTCAAGTTTCCGAAGGTGGCTCCACACCAGAGGAAGGAGGAGCCCCCTGGAGAGCCCCGAGCTCGGGCTCTGTCCCTGTCAGCACCTCGGGAATGCCGCTCTCGGTGGGATCCTGGGATTTGCCCCCCTCCTGCTGCCTGCTGGAGCGGCTCCAGCCAGCACCAGCCTTTCCCAGACTCCCCCCGCGGCTGGCACCGGCTCAGCCACTCCGGTGACATTTACTCCCACCAGGATTTGGAGATCAGCTCGGCATTTGGGATGATTCCTCCCCAGAACGTTCCGGACCTGCTCACCCCCGAGGGCTCCCCGGCATGCGGCGGTTTAGGCTCGAGCCCACCAGGCTGAGCCCAGGATAAGCTCGGTTTATCTGGATCCCGCCCCGGCTGCCGCTGAGGGACGATCAGACAGCAAAGCCTTGATTCCCACCATCCCGGAATGGGCCGGGTTGGAAGGGACCTTACAGCCCATCCAGCCCCACAGGAGCTCCAGGGGAATTCGGTGGGATGTCAGGGAAGGAGGGAGAGGGGTGGAGCACTGAGGCTGCTGGGCACGAGGGTGGATCCAAGGCCACGGAACCACCTGGGATGGTGGGAAGTGCCCCTGCCCATGGCAGGAGAGGATCCTTCAGGTTCCTCCCAACCCAAACCATTCCCTGATCCCACGCTGCCACAGCACGCACGTCCCAGGATAAATCCTGCCCCGGGGATCTGGGAAGTTTTGGGCTCCTGACACGACTGAAATGACCGAGCAGGAGGTTTCCACCAGCGGATTCCGAGGCTGCAGGGAAGGGAAACAGCGCCAAAGCAGCAAAATCTGGATTTGCAGGAAGCAAAACCCCAAGGGAAAATCCCTAGGGGAAAAGCCGGGTCCGGGTGGCTTCCAGGAGCCAAATCCCACAGTGGGAGCAGGACTCCAAGCTGGACCTAGAGGATCCTGCAGATCCCTTCCAACCCGACCCAGTCCGTGATTCAACTCCCAGCTGTGTTTATCCCAGGATTTGGGAAGCCCTGGGGGCAGTGGGCACAGGAGCGGGGCGGACGCATCGAGGTCAGAGCTGTGGATCAATCACCAACAGCTTCCCCGTGGTTCCGGGCAGAAAAGGACAGGGAATCCCGATGGTTCCCGACAGAAAAGGACAGGGAATCCCGATGGTTCCCGACAGAAAAGGACAGGGAATCCTGATGGCTCCCGACAGAAAAGGACAGGGATTCCCATTAAGATCCCAACAGAAAAGGACAGGGATTCCCAGTGGTTCCCAGCAGAAAAGGACAGGGATTCCCAGTAAGATCCCAACAGAAAAGGACAGGGATTTCCAGCAGAAAAGGACAGGGATTCCTGATGGTTCCCAGCAGAAAAGGACAGGGAATCCTGATGGTTCCCAGCAGAAAAGGACAAGATAGTTCGCAGCAGAAAAGGACAGGGATTCCCAATAGTTCCCAGCAGAAAAGGATAGGGAATCCTGATGGTTCCCAGCAGAAAAGGACAGGGATTCCTGATAGTTCCCAGCAGAAAAGGACAGGGATTCCCAATAATTCCCAGCAGAAAAGGACAGGGATTCCTGATGGTTCCCAGCAGAAAAGGACAGGGATTCCCAGTAAGATCCCAGCAGAAAAGGACAGGGATTCCCAATAAATCCCAGCAGAAAAGCACAGAGATTCCCAAAAGATCCCAGCTACTGGGGTGGGACACGACTCACAGGGCTCAGCCGGGGGATCACCAGCCCCTGCCCCGGCCCCTCCAAGAATTCCTTCCATCTCCTGCTGCTGCTGCTGCTGCAAAAAAAAGGACCGAAATCCCAAATAAAGCTGTTTTCTGCCCAACTTGCTGCCAAAACCCCGTTACTGGAATCCTCTGCTTTCCCCTCCCTCTGCGCCCGCCTGTTCCAGCCGAGTGAACAAAGGAAAATCCAAATAAAATCAAACGAGCGAGGCTGAGACAGAAATGGGCCCTTTCAAACGAACCCGGCTCGACGCTTCTAAGCCCCAGACAGCGCCACGATGGGATGGCCTAGATTCCTTCCCCAGATCCCTTCTTTCCCCTCCGGAAAGGGAAGAGAGGAGTTTTTCCCTCCTGTAAACCCTTCCCTGGGAGCAGACGGACAAATTAATAACCCGAAGGGGAGAAGGAGAGCGGAGCTGGCAGGGAGCTGCCACCAGCCCAGGCCGCCACAAAGTTCATCTGTTCCCCCTTCTGCTGGAAAACCTTTGGCTCTTTTCCCGCTGTGTCAGTCATTCCTGGGCATGGGGAATGCCGGAGGTAACCCCGAGTTCAGCCGGGAGGTGAGCCGGGGGAATCCAACCTCCTCCTCGGCAGCCGGGGCCAGGCTTGGCTTACAGGGTAAATCCCAAGGGTTCCCCCGTGCCAATTCCCCGATCCCGTTGGATACCCGATCCCCGGGACGTGTCGGGGCTAAAAATAAAAATACCCCCCCGGCTGTGAAAGGAAAACCGGGAAAAAGCCTCGGGGACGGGGCTGGAGTGGCCGGATGAGGAGTTTGGTGTTTTCTCCCACACACCTCGCCATTCCCAGCTCCCGCCGTTGCCAGGGGAACGCTGCCGAGGCGCTTCCCAAGGACCTGGCGGCTGCCAGATTGGAAAGGGCAGCCCGGGGATGTGGGCAGGTGTGGGCGGCAGCCGCACCTGAGCATCCTCGGGGTGATCCCGGAGAGAGGCGCCCGCAGAGCATCCCAAAAAACCGCGGCGGGCTGAGCTTCGGGATCCTTGGCTTCTCCCCCTTGGGTCCTCCTTGCCGGCCCGGTTAAACACGAGGCTGCCCCGCTCCCAGGAATTCTGAGTTTCTCCTGGATTACGGTGATTAATCTGCTCGCCGCCTGGCGTGGTGAGGGCTGGGCTGCCCGCAGAGGGGTTTTCCTTGGAATGTTGGGCTTGGAAAATGAGAAGGGGCCAGGGAAGGCTTTGCTTGAACCTTTGCCAAGCTCTGGAAATTCGGGATAGTGCTTCCTCATGGAGCAGCCTCCAAACGAACCAACAGGGAATTAAGAGGATCCGGCCTGCTCCGGCTTCTCCTCCTCTCTGCCATGGATTTATCCCAGAGGGTGAGGAGTTTGCAGGATTTGGACGAGCTCAGGGGAAAGGATTCTCTCAGGGAAATCCAGGTTTTGGTCAGGAAAAGCCAAACCTGGGCGGAGGGAGCTGCAGGATTTGTTAAGCAGCAAGGAGTGAACGCAGGGCCGGGATGCCCTCAGGCACGGAAAACCAGGAAATCCCTTCAAAACAAATCCACAGGATTTCAAACAAATCCCGGGAGATGAAAGAGAGGGAGGGAGGCAGGGAGGGAGGTGATCCACCAGCCTCGGGAAAACCCAGCAGGAAAACCAACGCTGCCCAGGGAGCGCCAGGATTTGTCGGGACTGGAGCCGGAGGAGATTGGTCCGGTTTTCCCGGCCTTTCCCTGATCCCACACCTCCCAAAAGGCCGGTTTGGAAAAGCCTGGCCGCCAGCCCCCCACGAGCAGGGGGAACCCCGGGAACAGGGATCGCCGAGAACCATCCAGAGCCCTTGGAGCTGCGCCGGGCACGCGGCTCTGCCGACCCACAGCTGTCCCAAGGGCTGGGGAGCAGCTTATCCCGGCCATAAAACACGGGAAAAAAATCCCTGGGAGCGATATCTCTGCTGCCTTCTCATCCCTGCCGCTCCAGGGAACAGCTGAGAAACAGCTGAGTAATTGCTGGGAGCTGGGATGGAGGATGGGAGCCACGGAGAGGGGAAGCCCGGGAAGATGAGATGGGAGTGGGAGTCCAGCTCGTGGGGGGATGGATCCTGGTCCTGAGGGACGGATCCTGGTCCTGAGGGATGGATCCTGCTCCTGAGGGATGGATCCTGCTCCTGGGGGACGGATCCTGGTCCTGGAGAATGGATCCTGCTCCTGGAGGGGGGATTCTGCTCCTGGAGGGGGGATCCTGCTCCTGAGGGATGGATCCTGCTCCTGGAGGGGGGATTCTGCTCCTGG
>WBMY01014504.1:20269-32963 GCA_013397315.1 Donacobius atricapilla
CTCCAAGGGCAGGAATCTCCCAGCTCCAAGGGCAGGAATATCCCAGCTCCAGGGGCAGGAATCTCCCAGCTCCATGGGCAGGAATCTCCCAGTTTGCACAACGGAATCTCCCCCACTTTGACATCCATGGATTCCCCACACATGGGGAGCTCTCCCACTGCTTCCCCAAATCCCATTTAAAGTCACAAACGGAGCCGCTCCTTCTCCAGCCTCGCAGTGTCCCACGTGTCCCAGGCCCCCGTGTCCACGGACGGGAGCGGAGCAGGATCACAGCGGGCTCTGCAGCACAAAAAGGACAATGGATTGCTTGGGAAAAAAAAAATATCCCAGAATCCCAGGATGGTTTGGGCTGGGAGGTTTTGAAGCTCATCCAATTCCATGGGCGGGGACCTTCCGCTATCCCAGGTTGCTCCAAGCCTCGTCCGACCCAGCCTTGGACACTTTTCCACGATTTCTCTGGGAATTCGTGCCAGGGCTCCCGTCCCAGGAGGGAGAACCCATGGCAGACCCGGAATCCCACACGGATTCCCTGGATTCAGAGGTGGTGATGCCTCAGGTTTGAGCTTTGCTGTATTTCAAGTTCAGAGGGCGCAGCTCTGAGCTCACACTCAGTGTCACTCAGCTCTGCACACAGCAGGGACACAAAACACATCCTGCTCCTGCTGCACACCAGGGACAACCTTCAGGCCCAAAAGCACAAGCCAGGCTGGGCTGGGGAAGGAAAACAAGAAGGATGGGACCTCACAGCCCGAAGCTGTGACTGGACAATGAAACCCCAACGTGCAAATGGACCAAAACTTATAAAAGTGTGAGACCTCGTGACCGTTTGTCCATTCTGTGTCCATTTTGGGTCCATTTTGTGTCCATTTTGGGACCATTTTGGGTCCCCCCTGGGTGTATCCCTGGCCAGGCCCTGTCCTGCCCAAGCTGTGCCCTAAATAAATAAATCTCTCTCAATAAATCCCTGCCCATTCCCCAGCTCTGCCCAGTCCCTGTTCCAGCCCGGCCTTCCCAAGGCACCGCTGCCCTCGGCCCGTCCCACCTGAGCCCCCCAGAAGGGCTCGGGGAAGCCCCGGCAGGACCTCGGCCACTCCAACCCCTGGGATGGGCTCTGCTCCTTCCCACGCAGGAATTCCCACCCGGGCAGCATTCCAGGGGCCGGGAGAGGGGGGCTGCGATCCAGCTGCTCGCGGGCCGGGGTGTGGATGGTGGGAATCCCGCGGGGCTGGCATTCCCGGCGGGAGCTCGGGGACGCAGCTGTCCCTGCCGCGCTCCCTTCCCTGCCAATCCCGCCTGGAATCACGCACCGGGAGGGGGTTCGGGATGCCCCTCCGGGAGCAGGGATCCCAGCCCGCCCCAGCCTGGGCTGCCCAGCATTCCATCCCCTCCGCGTTTTCCCCGTCCGCCGGGGGCGCAGGCGGAGACCCCGGCCCGCAGGATTCCCGGCGCTCCAAGCCTCTCCAAGGTTTTTCCAAGCGGCGGGGAAAAGGGGAGCTCTGCTCATCCCCCCCCCGCCCCCGCCCCCCACAAATCCCTCGGGNCCCTGGAGTCCTGTCCCTCTGTACAGCAGAGATGTCCCATCTTGTCACTGCTGGTCCCCTGCCCCCAGCTCCCTCTGGTCTGCAGGTACAACCCCACAAAAACCCCCAAACCAACCCCAAATCCATATCAGCTTCCCAAATTATTTCCAACCATCCCATCCCATCCCATCCCAAACCCAGGTTCTCCCCAGCCTTTCCCCATGGAAAGGGGATGGAGCAGGGAGAGGGGATTCCCTGGGAAGAGGGAATTTCCACCTTCAGGATAAATTTTATCCCAGCCCGGCTTCTGCTCCTGGATGAGACCTCCCCCCAGTCCCTGCCCTTCCCCAAACTCGCCCTCCCCGCAGCGCCTCGGAATTCCATGGAATTCTCCGGCACGGGGTTTTCCACGCCCTGTTTTAGAAAGCAAGCCAAGGGAAAAAAAAAGGGAAAAAAAAGCCATTTTAGATCTCTTGGAATTCTCTGATCCAAGCCCGCTTCTCCCTCTGGCTCCCGGAAAAAAGCAGGGCCCAGCTGAGGGTGGGGAAACCCTTCTCCTGTCCCCGCGCAGAGATCACTCCGTAATTCCCACTAATTAACAGGGAATTCTGCAGGCGGGAGCCCCCCCTGCACCTAAACCCGGCTCTGACCTCATCCATGAAATCCAGGAGGATTCCTGGAATTTTCAGGGATGAACACATGAATATCCGGGCAGGATCCTGCTCCCGCCTCCCATTCAAATCTCCCTTTGGAGCACCGTTTCCAGCTGGGAGCTTTTTCCNATTAAAGCTCCCGCTCGGATTTCTGCGCCTGGGACGATTCCAGAGGCTCCGGGGCTGTGCCAGAGGGTGGGAATGTCTGCGCAGGTGGCGGCGGCGACCAGAAAAGCCTCGNTTTTAGATCTCTTGGAATTCTCTGATCCAAGCCCGCTTCTCCCTCTGGCTCCCGGAAAAAAGCAGGGCCCAGCTGAGGGTGGGGAAACCCTTCTCCTGTCCCCGCGCAGAGATCACTCCGTAATTCCCACTAATTAACAGGGAATTCTGCAGGCGGGAGCCCCCCCTGCACCTAAACCCGGCTCTGACCTCATCCATGAAATCCAGGAGGATTCCTGGAATTTTCAGGGATGAACACATGAATATCCGGGCAGGATCCTGCTCCCGCCTCCCATTCAAATCTCCCTTTGGAGCCACGTTTCCAGCTGGGAGCTTTTTCCAGGACGAGGACAGCGAATCCAATGGGAGGAGGAGCTGGAATGCCGGAGGTTTATCCCAGGCCCTTCCCACTTCACACCTGTCACTTCCCAATCCTCATTTTCCCAGGGAAAAGAAAAAAAAATGGGAAATGAAGGAAACCCAACAACATTCACAACTCAGCTGGGCTGGAAAATGAAGACGCTCCATGAGCCAGAGGGTTTGGAATATTTTTCCTTTTGCTCCGTTTGGCCGAAGGGAAGATTCCTCCTCTTGGGAATGGATTAAAAAAAAACAACAAAAAAACCCAACAAACAGGAAAAACCCTCCCCACGAATTCCACAAAGGAGGATCATTCCAAGTGTTGCCTTGAAAATCCCTGTTTTCCAGGAGTTTATGGCCTGGGGATGAACAGAGCCCTCGGCTGCATTTTCCTCCCTTTTCCCCCATTCCTTCCTTAACCACTTTAAAGCTGTGCCAGAGGAAAAAGAGGGAATTTGCTGCTTCCTCCGCTTCCAGGGATTCCGCAGTGCATCCCCACATTCCCAGTGGCGGGACATGGACACTCCTCACGCCCCTCAAATCCAATCCTCAAAATTCCCGGAAACTATTTTTCACAAGTTGCCTCGGAGGGTGATAAAAAAAAAATATTTTTCCAGCGTTTTCCCAGCGTTCCCCAGATTTCCAGGGCTCATTCCCTCCTTTCCACTGGGAAAGGAAAACCAGAGGAGATCTTGGACACCAAAGGATTTCCTGACATCCAAAATCGCTGGCTTTGGGATTTTTTTCCGGGACAGAAATGCTGGATCAGGCATTTTTCCTCCCCTGGATGCCAATCCAAAGGGATAAAGCTGACACAAATTCCGTATTTATGGCTCTGAGCAGCTGGGGAGAAATTCCCCGGATCCAGCAACTCCTGGAGAGCCTGGAAGTGCTGGGAATGGGGGATTAATCATCACCAAAATATTCCCAAAGAAACCTTGGATCATGGAAATGCTGGAATTGTCCCCGGCTCTTCAAACCCGCTCCAAAACTGCTGCTCCCTCCTGAAGATCCCGGGAGGGTTTGGGAATCCAGGCCTGGATTTGGGAATCCAAGGAGCTTTTCTGCTGTTTTCCAACCCCTTTGGATGTGCCGGGATGGGAGATCAGCCACGGAATCGCTGGGTGCCCTGGGGGACAGCGGGAATGCCGGGATGGGGGACACCACAAATCCAGGGAAATCCCAGCAGCTGCGAGCCTGGATGAGGCCGGAATTCTGAATTTCGGGGTGGAATTCGGGGAGACTCGGCAGCCCTCGGCATTCCCAGCCTTTGCTCCGTGGAAAAGGGGGATTTGGGATCCCTGGGATGTCCCAAAGGCCGGAGCAGCCCAGGTCCTGCTGCTCCCAGCCTTTGATCCAAGCCGAACATTCCATGCTCTTTTCCCTCTCCATTCCCCGTTCCTTTCCCCAAATCCCAAGAGGAATAAAGCAGGATCCCATTCCCAGTGATCCCATCCCTTCTCCGGGAAGGAGAGAGATTTTTTCCCCAGGGAAAAAACAACATGGAAAAGCAGCAGAGGAGAAATTCCCGCCTGCCAAGCGCCCGGGAAAACGCAGAAATCCGCGATTTTCCAGCAAACACCGGGAATGTGCTGGCTGTGTCAGGAATGTTTTCCGAGAGCAAAAAATATTCCTCGTTTTCCAACTGGGACAAAGCCTGGCCTCGTTTCAATCCTGCTCCGACCTGGCCGTGACCAGGGGTTGAACTCCCGGGAAAAGTGGGGCAGGGAAAGGCGGGAGAGGGGATGGAAGGATAAAGGGAAAGGAAAAAAAAAACCAAGTGGAAGCGTCGCAGGGGAGCAGCGACGAGAGATTTTCTGGGATTTAATGGGCACAGCCTGGGAAAGCAGCACGGAAAAGCAGAAATCCCACAGCGCCGGGGGTTGTTTTCAGGGACAAATATCCCATTTCCAGGAAAAATCACCCAAATCCAGCGTCTCCACAGCCAAAACCCGGCTTTTGCCCAAGCTGAAAACCAACTGGATCCAGTTCCAAAAGGAATTTTTGGAAAGTTTTGGCCTCCCAAGGGCGAGTTCTCCCCAGGAAAAACCAGGATCAGCGGGAAGCTCCAATGGCAAACTGCAAACAGCTCCACACGTCCCGGAGTGGGGATATCCGGAGCTTCCGAACCCAAATATTCCCGAAGGCCTCAGCACCGCCATCCCATGGGAGAGAGGAGCCAGCCTGGAATGAGCCCAGAGCAGATCCCAGCTCCTGCCCTGAACGGATCCCCCCCATCAACGACATTCCAGCTTTTCCCAAAGCTGGGAGTGGGGGAGAGGATGAGTCCATAAAATTGGATTTTAAGGCGCTTTTCCTTCTCTAAACCGGCCAGAAAATTCCTGAGAAGGGGA
Source organism: Donacobius atricapilla (assembly GCA_013397315.1). Classification (NCBI taxonomy): domain Eukaryota; kingdom Metazoa; phylum Chordata; class Aves; order Passeriformes; family Mimidae; genus Donacobius; species Donacobius atricapilla. The sequence goes on from WBMY01014504.1 coordinate 25,376, forward strand.
ATTTGACTGGAATTTAACTTTGGGATGAAATTCCCAACTCATTTTAAGCACTGAAGCCCTTTCAGCGCCCACTCCTGGGATCCGGGGAGGATTTGGGAAGTGATCTGAGATTCCTGGAGAACGGGATGCCGCATGTCCAGGGCTTCTGTGCCAGAGCGAAAGTTTAGATGGAATACTGGGGAAAAAATTCCTGGCTGGGAAGGTGGGGAGGCCCCAGATTCCCAGAAAATCTGTGGCTGCCTCATCCCTGGAATTGCCCAAGGCCAGGCTGGACACTCGGAGCAGCCCGGGATAGTGGGAAGCGTTGGGGTTGGAACAAAACGAACTTCAGCGACATTCCCACCCAAACCACCCCAGGATTCCAGGAATCCCTCGGTGCCAGCCAAGCCCAGACTCCACATCCCCACCCCGGGTGGGTCAGCCCGGTTTTCCCGCTGCTCCAGAGGAAATGATCCCATTATTATCCCCGGCAGAGCCGCCTTTCGGATGCCAATTCCCATTTCCTTCCCTGCCTTTCCAATCCCGGGATGCTGCCAGGATCGATGGCCAGGGGGGGGGCAGAGGAAGCCGCTCCCGGTCCAATATCCAATAATTATCGGATAACTCGGCCTCGGGCGCCTCCCTCGTGGGGGGGTTGCCAGGATATGCCGGCACAAAATTCCATTTCCAGAGGGGGAAAAAAATCTTCCCCCCGCGGACGGGGATTTATGGTTGGAGTGGGGCATTCCCAGCCTGTGAAAACAGGGACGGGAAGGGTGGAAAAGCTTTGGCTTTCCTACTGCTCTTCCCGCTTTTCCTCCTCTCCCGTGGGACGCGAGGAGCTGATATCCGTGGATACGACACCGACGCCTCCAGGGTCAAATCCCGCCCTCGTTATCCCGAACCCACCCTCGCAATCCAGGGGGTGATCCCAGGGAACCGGGAAGTTTCGGATGCTGCCGCTGATCCCTAATTCCAGCCTGGTTTGGAATTGGAAGGGACCTTAAAGCTCATCCAGTTCCAACCCCAACACTTCCCACTCTCCCAGGCTGGGCTTGGACAATTCCAGGGATCCACAGCTTTTCTGGGAATCTGTGCCAGTTTTCCTCCTGGATCAGCCCTTCCCTGCCCATGGAGCAGAGGGAATATTCCTCTCCCTTTGCGTTCCAGCCCCAGAAAATCCCGGAGTTCTGGCTGCACCATCTGACTCCTCCGGCAGGAATTCCCACCTGCAGGTGCCGGATTTTGGATTGCACGGGACACGGATCCACGGAGAGACCAATCCCAGGGGCGGGGGCTTTGTACAACCAGAAAAACAAAAAAAAATAAAAATTGGGAAAGAACTCCTAAAATGCTCCAATCCCAGGAACTCCTGCATTCCTGAGCTTTCTCCTTTCAGCTTCCCAACACTTCCGAGCAAATTCCAGGTGGGAGTTCGGCACGCCAAAAGCGCTGCTCGGGATTCCGAATTCCCGAGGGCTCCTAATTCCAGCTGGGGGTTGTTCCGGGAGCTCGGAGCCGCAGAAACTCTGGGATGCTGCCACTGTTTGGATCGGAGCCTTGCTGGGAGGTTTCTCCTGGAAAAGCCCCATATATGGACGACCCAGGGAGAGCCAAAGGCGAGGAAGGAGCGGGATTTGGGATTCCTCGGCCAGGGAATGGGGCTGGATGTGGCCCCCAGCTCCCTCCGGGCCATTCCCAGGGTTAACAGCTTCTCCCTCCTGCCGGAGCCCGACAAAGCTGCCGAAATCCCAAACTTTCCTGCGTTTCCCCTCGATCCCAGGATCCATAAATAGCTCTGGCATTTCCAGCGGCACATCCTGCCGGCGCAAATTGGATCGCGCAGGAAAATTGGCCGGAGCGCTTGCTGAATTCCCCTTGTCATCCGTCTTTTCCGACATCCTTCCCTGCAAACCCTGCCGGAGCTCCAGGCGGAGGAGAGGAGTGAAGTCGTTAGGAAAGATTTCCTGACAAACCTCGGGAACACCGAGGGGTTCCGGGCATTTTTCCCCTTCCATCGGATAAACCCTGACGTCTCCATGCTCTTCCCAAACTTTTCCTTGGGGCCAGTCCTGCTCCTTCCCTGCCCAGCACAGGGAAAGGCCAAGGCTTGTGAGGAATCCCGTGGTTTTGTCTGGGATTTATCAGATTTTGGAGGAATTTTGCTCCAAGAGGGGAAAAATTTGAAGCTTTCCCGGAGTTCTTTTTTCCTTTAAAAGCTTCCGCTCTCCCAGGAAGGGGGGAATGGCTTTAAACTGGAAGAGAGGAGGCGTCAATGGATTTGGGAAGGAATTCCCAGCCGGGAGGGTGGGGAAGGGATGGGACGGAATTCCCAGAGAAGCCGTGGCTGCGCCTGGATCCCGGGAAGTGCCCAAGGATAGAGTTTGGAGCAGCCTGGGATAGTGGGAGGTGTCCCTGCCCATGGAATGGGAGGAGCCTCCAGGTCCCTTCCCACTCAAAGCATTCCAGGATTTGGGAACGGAACAGGAGTTTTCTCTGTTAAACCCTCTTTGGCCTCTCCGATAAATCACCCTTTATTCCCAGCCACATTCCCAGATCCCGTTCCACATCCCCCTCTTCCCAAAATCCGCGAGCACGGACAGGAGCAGCCGCCTGCGAGTCTCCCTCAGCAAAACCGAATCCCTGGATTCCAGAAGGGTTTCCTGCCACGCTCATCCCAACATTCCTTCCCATTAATCCCCCCTGCATCCACATCATCCCGGCATTTCTCCCGCTGATTCCCTCGGACAATTCCCTCAGCCGTTCCCGGAGCATCCGCGGATCCATTTTCATCTTCCCATTAAAAACCAGGAAGTGTTTTCCGGGAAAAAAATCCCATTAATTGACGTGAAACGAGGATCATGGAATGTTCTGGATGTGCTCCCGGCCCCCAGGATCAGCTGGAAAGGGAGAAGGTTGATCCAGAGGATCCGAGGTGGGATTGGCTCTGTTGTTTCTCACGCCCACATGGAGATTTTAATTATCCCCGGGGAGTAATTAGTGTGGTCACTGTCCCTGTGCCGAGCCAAATCCATGGATTTCACATTTTCCTTGTACCAGCATCAGCCTTTCCTGCTTAACACGGGGAGGATGGAGCATCCAACCGTAAAAATCCAGGAGCAAAGGAAAAACCAACAAAATCGCAAGATCTGACCGGGAAATTGAGATTAAAAAATTTAAAAAATGATGGATTTTTCCATGAAATCCGTGGATTAAAAAAAGGCTTCTGGGAGTCCAGATCCACACCTGGGAAGGGCCGGAAGCTGCCCGGGATGCTTGGAGCCGGGATGAGTGACACGGGATTGGGGACACGGAATGGGATCGAGTGATCCCAATGATTTTCTGGGAATCAATGAGGCTGCACAGATTGAGCAGCACTGCCACATTCCAGGAACCGCAAACGGATCAGGAATGCTGGGAATATCCCCCCTAATTCCTCTAAATCCACTTTTTTCCCCCTCCGCTTAGTGCGGGAAAGCTGCCTTTCCCAGGGGCCTGGCCGGTTCATTCCCTCGAAATTAGCGGGAAAGGGAAATCGGAATCCGCGCAGGTCATGGAAAAACTCTCCAGGGTGGGAGGGGATGGAGCCAGGAAGCTTCTCTGACTCCCTTGATTTTTCAGGAGTTTGGATTCTCGATCCTTGGCCGAGGATATTGGGAGAGGGATGGGGGCAGGGAGCAATTCCCGGATTTATCTGGAATTCAAGCGAAGCCAAGGGGAAAGGACAAATTCAATCCAAATATTCCTCGCTTTCCAGTCCGCACTTCCAGCCTGGTTTTTAATTCCAAATCTCCCCCCCCCGCCAAAAAAAAAAAGCATTAAAGTCCCTCCCACACAGAATGCAATCGCCCCGGGGAAAAAAAAAAGAGGGATTAGAGCCGGAGGCACACGGATATGGATTATTCCATCCTTTGGCAAATGGAAAATAAATCATCCCATTGGAGCCAGAGCCACGAGGGCGAGGGAGGGGGGCAGAAAAATGGGAATGATCCCACGTGGATTCATTCCAGAGCATCCTCGGGATGGGGTGGATTCCCGCAGAACCGAGCGCTCCCCCCCAAAAAAAAATGGATTTAAAAGGAGGGGGGAAAAAAAAAAAAAAGGGAACAACCAACAAATTAAATGGAAAAACCCAACAATGGATAATTAGCGGATGGAAAAGCAAAGCTGCAATTTAGGTGTCTCCAAAGGGAAATCCCAACAAGTGGCTCCGTGGATTTATTTTCCCTTTTTCCTTTGATCTCGCTGGCTGGGAGGAGAATTCCGACAAAACTGGAGCAAGCGAGAGCGGGAAAAACCCGGAGCGGAGACGCTGGGAGTCTCCCCCTTCTCCTGACCCCTCTTCCCGCCCCCGGGACTCATTAAACAGGGAAAATCCCGCGGGATCCAAAGGTTCAGGCAGTGAACACACGGAGATGTTTTCCAGAGCAAACGCTGGGCCATAAATAATGGATCAGGAGCGGGGCTGGAATGAATGGATTTATCCCCTCCGGAGCGCCGCAGCCAGAGGAGGCCGGGATTTCAGCGGCTTCCAAGCAAGCCAAGGTTTTTTTAGGAATAACCTTCTTTTCGAGGCTTTTCTCTTTCAGGCTAATCTCTGGAGCCGGGTGTCTATTCCCGAAAAATCCCATGTCATCCCATTCCCTCCAAAATCCCAGCACCCGGGCCGGCAGCGTTCCGGGATTTGCGGGACAATTGCGGAATGTGGGAACAGCCCCCGAATCCAGCTCCGGAATGATCTCCCTGGAGATCACTGCTGCCCCATGCCTGGGCGCATTCCAGGGCTTTTCCCGTTTTTCCCAGCGGAAAAGGGGGACAGTGGAATCCTGGCCTTGGATTTTCAGCACAGGCGCTGCTCATCCCGGGATGTCAAACCCTGGGGACGTTGGGCCGAGGGTTTCTTCGGAGCGACCAAATCCGGGGATTTCTGGGATTCGGTCCGGTCTGGAGGCTTTGGATCTTTGCCAGGATTTTGCCAGAGCTCCTTTTCCCGACGTCCAATCCATTCCTACGGAATGTGGACGGACCTGCCACCAACTCTTCCCTTGGAGGCGACATCCAGCCCCGTGCCCGTGATTTCCCCTGGAATTATTTCCTTCTTAATGAACCAAAATTCCATCCCGGCTCTTTGAGTGGGGAGGAGGAAGGACAGGAGAGAGGGAAGCGGTTTTCCTGGAAAATCCCGGATCCGGCAGGTTTTGAGCCACCGGAATATCGCTGAGTGGAAGCTCATGGATCCCGCGGAACTTATGGATCTCACGGATCCCTTGGATCTCCCAGATCCCGTGGAGCTCACGCTGTGCCCCCCATCACAAATCCAGCTTGGATTCAGGGACATTCCCACCTGGAATCTGCTGGAATGAGCTGTTGGGATAAGGGAGGAGACGCCTCTTGTTCGCTTCCCCTGATTTTCCCGCTTTTCCCCGTCATTCCCGCCTCTCCTCGTGACCTTCCGTGAAGGACAGGCACGGGCGCAAGAAGAGCTCCCTAAATTCCATTAACTTCCCAAAAAAATCCCTCTGCCTTTCGATCCAGGCCGCCTGAATTCCCAAATAATGAAATCTCCCGTCAGGATGATATGATCCAAAGTGACATTGGAGGAAGAAAGGGGGGAGGAAAAATAAGGATTAAAGAGGGAGCCAGGGAGAAATGGGTTGTCCTGGCAACTGGCGATTCCTTCCCAGCATTCCCAGATTATTTCATGGAATGAATGTTTTCCAATTAAATTGATAAAAGGTGGAATTTAGCCGAGGGTGACCACTTAAGCTTTGGTTGGGAAAAAAAATTCCTTCTCCAGTAATTGGAATAACTTTTTTTTTTTTTTCCGCCATGGAAGGATTTAATCACGGCCTAGATTTGCCGGAAAAGCAATAATTCCATCTTTTTTTTTTTTTTTTTAATGGAGCCAATTTATTTTCCCTTTCAAACAATCCGAGAGGAGATAGGAAATGAAGCCTAAACCAGCCCCGCGGATTAGGAAGGAGCAGCTGTGAGCCTCTCCCATGGAATGATCTAATTCCAAGGTAATTATCCCGGATTTTTAACGCTCGGCCAAAATCCCGAACGTCGGCATTTTCGGGATTGACAGGCTGGGGATCCACGCCAAGGAGCCAAGTGGGAACCGGCAGTGCTGCCCGGCCTCTCCTCCAAGGTCAAGGATGCCGGAACATCCTTGGAAAAGCTGCCAGAGTCCATAAATCTCCCTCAAATCCAACCTTTCCTCCCCAGGCACCGCCGGGAATCCGGCACGGGAGAACGGTGAGACCACCCCGGCTGGGAGGGGCGTCCTGGGAATAATTCTGGGAAAAGGAAGAGCAGGAAGCATTGGATCGGGTTGTGAATCCCTACAAATTGGAATAGTTGGAATGGCGCAGATCCTTCCAGGGCGGATCGAGGCGGAGCCTCTGGGAAGGCTGGAAAAGCGTTTGGACTCCAGGAGCTCCGGAGATGAACAGCCTAAATTAGGATCCAAACATTCCCGGCGCCCTGGCAAAGCCACCCATTCGGGAGAGGCCTTTGGAAAACAAGGAATCCACCGGAGACGGCCACGGGACAGGAAAACTTGGGATAATGACTCCGAGTGACCTTCCCTGGACTGAGAGAGGAAGGATCCCAACTTTCCTTGGAAAAGCAGCTCCCCCAGAGTGCTGCTCACCCGGAGAAATCCATTCGGATCCAACTCCGTTTGGGTTGGGAAGAGGGAGGAGCTCAGGCTGGGAGGCAGGAATTTGAGGGAATCTTTATCATCCAAAGGCAACGGAAAACCAGCGCAGGAAAGGGAATTTTTCAGAGGAACGAGCAGTTCCGAGCAGTTCCCCCCGTGCCTTATTATCCCGCCACAAAATTCCCACTTTTCCCAGGCTTTTCTCCCAGAATTCCAAGGCCGAGGGGAGGGCGAGGAAGAGGAGGCAGCAAACAGCACACGGGAGCCGAGGGCTGGATTTGGGATGAAAAACTCCCAGAAAAAGACGGGACCAAGTTGGGAATTTTTGCTCCAAGCATTCAAAAAAAAAAAAAAAACCTCTCTGGAGTAGCAGGAATTTTTTCTCCCAATAAAAATTCCCGGGATGGAGGGAAAAGGAGCTTTTTGTGCCCTTCCAAGGCGGGATCAGCGCCATCCGTTGCCATGGGAATGATATTCCCAGGAAAGCGGCTGGAGGTGGAGAGGGAACCCCAGAGATCCATTAGCAACAGGTCGCCATGGCAACGGCTCCAAGCTCATTAATTCCTCCTTTCCTTCCCCCCCATCCCAAAAAAAAACCCCAACCCAAACCCCAAACAACTTTTCCTGGGCGTGGGGTGGAAAATCCGTGGGGAGTTCCAGAGGGAATAAGCACGGATGGAGAAACGGCACCAAAATTCCCACTCGTCTCCCCAAATCACCTTTTCCGACCGGGATTTTGAATGAAATGAGGATTTGAGGGATAATTCCCCCTTTTTTTTTTTTTTTGTGGCCTGAGAGCTGCAGCCAAAGGCAAAAATGAGATTTTTTTCCATGAAAAGCAAAAAATTCCGTGGTTTTCCCCCCCCAACTTGTGTTCTGGGATAAATTTGTTCTCCCTGGATTCAAACTGGGAATTCCCTCCTCATCCTAAAAAAAAAAAAAAAA
>WBMY01014521.1:8011-54110 GCA_013397315.1 Donacobius atricapilla
AATAATCTTATATTCACTCAAATGTATCTTATGAGTGAAGAAACAGTACTCAAAATCTGTATCTTAAATTCTCCTGAAAGTGGCTAGCATTCTTAATTGACTTCAGCATTTACACACACACACACTAAAAACAGATGTGCCACGGTCAGGACCTCAAGAGTAAATTACTACATTCACAACTCCACAACATCTTTGCTCTGCTTGATCTAGTAAAATAATTGGCTTTGGATACTTGCCTGTGCAGAATCCAGAGATAAATGCTTTACCATCATGTCTGTCACCAAGGCACAGCTGTCAGGGAATCAGCCTCAAAATAATGTCATCTGGAAAAATGCATCTATACACCCACTGTTGGCATAAGCATACCATCTGACCTTTCCTGTGCAGAATGTAGCATTTTATACACGAATTATTTCAGCAAACAGATGATCAGTGGGTTTGCATAGGTATTCATTTACTCACCTTTTAGACTTTTGCCCACTGGGCTAGAAATTAGCAAATGTCTATGTCCTTAACATCTTTATCTCTGACAAAGCCAAGTAATTACAATGTTTTTCTTATTTTTGTCAATATAAAACATTTCCTTAGAACTCCAAATGGACACGGTACATCACAGTCCTGGAAAGACACCTTCCCAGCTCAGAGAGAATTGAAAACTGAAATCATGCATCACACACACAAAACATTTTGGCCAGTACTGGACGACTTCTCAGAGCACTCCAGAAATACTGTTTATCACTCCTCCAGTTACTTCTTTAAATATTTCTCAGGCAACAGCAAGACTTAATTGAAGACCCAGAAACTACATTCTTCTCAGCAGCAGTATCTTCCAGTATCTGTAGCTTTCAGTCACTAGAACAAAGTCACACGTCCCCTGGTCATGAAATAATAAATTCAGGATTACATGAGTACACCCTACGCCACTGCACTGGAGCATCCATGTCAGTCTTATTACTCCTCTTCTCAGTTCTACCCTTTTGGTATAAGAAAACAAACTATAAGATGAAAGATAAACAATTGGGCTATTCCTTTCCTATTTATTTTGAGAATCTAAGTTTTTGGTTTTGACTGAGGACAGATTATTCAGACCATGAAATATCTGCCAAATTTATCATGAATGGCATTTAGCTGGCAAAGGGTGTATTACTGCCAAATGCGTAACACACTGGGCATATTGTATTTGTACCATCTGGGAGAGTAAACAGTGACAGGAAATAACCACAAACAGGTGTTAATGTTAGCCCCTTAAAGGGCATTAATGAAGTATGGCATTGAAAGAGCCCACACACAAGTCCTGGCAACTGGAGAAGGTGGGATTCCAGGGAGTGTAAAAGTTTATTAATTTGTCACACACAAAAACTCTGTTCTTGATTGCATCTCCTCTACATGTCCTTTTCTCTCTTGTCATACTACAACCTTCAGCTGATCTCCTTTTGAGTACTCCTTCCTTTTCTCTTCTAGGCAATGAACTCTATCCTTACCCCAGCCAGCCAAGACAAACACAACCCTGAATTACTCATCTTTTTCAGAAAGCCTATCAGCCTCTAAAGATAACTCCATGCTTTCATGCATTCCTCAGAAAAGAAATACGGTCTCAATTCCCCTCAAGACATTTTCAGAAACATTTCCACCTTCACTAAGATAAAAGGCCTCTGGCTTCTACAAAGCGTGCTCCATATCACACTACATTTCTGTTTCCCCAGTGCATCTCCAAGGCTGTTTCCCCTATCGCAGAAGAGACCTGAGAAAGGGTGCATGACAGTGACACTGCCGGCTTTTACAATAGTGTCACACAAATTCAGAATAAAGAAGGTCCAGATTACCACATGGAAATGCAACAGACACTGTGAGGTGAATCTATCCTGACACATGACTAGTCATATCCTTTTGAAAACATCAAAGCAGAATATATGGAGTATCGCCCTTCAAGGAAGGTTACTAGATTTCCAAAGCAAATGTTAATAATTACACAAAGTCATTAAAAAAAAGAAAAGAAAAGAANTCCACATTTTGGGATGCAGTATAAAGGAAGACAGACTAATCACCAGCAACTTCCCTATTCCTTGTCTCATCCTATGCAAAAACACACATTTTCCCAAAAGGACCCTGTTTTAAGACAAATGTCACCTGGCTAATATGTAGTGTTAATGACGCCTCAGAAGAACCTGAGAGACAGAAAAGACAGACAAGGAAGAAAAGGCCATGGAGCCTTTTTCTTTAGGAGGCAGACCCTAAACCATGAATTTCACACTGCAAAACTTCAGACTCCCTCTAACTCAGGCTATTAGTATTACAAAGAATACCGGTGGGCATTAATGAATTAGCCATCCACTAATAACAGCCTAACTGCTGAATAGATTAAATGTTTCTGAAGATACTCTCATTGATTCTAGCTAGTTTTTAAGAGTAGGGAAGGAGAATATTTTAAAGGCCAGAAAATAACTCCCTTTCTTTACTTCTTTGTTAAAAGAGTACATGAAACACAGTCATAGATACACTTCCCCAGTTCAAGAGTTGACCACAAAATTAGGCTGTGTAACAACTGTTAGCAAAGAACTGCTGTCACTGTTTAACTCTGCATGGCTATGTACAACACTCCCCACGTGCAGCAGTCCTTGGGCTTTGTACCAGTATGTGTCAGAGCACCACAGGATCAGAGACACAGCCATGCCAAATTCCATTTTGAGAGAAAAGAAAGTAAAAACAGTTGGAGGGTGTTTGGGCTTATTCGGGGGAGTCAGTAGAGCTGTGCCTGCAGAGATCACAGCCCCAGATTCCAGGAACTGGCCAGTGCCCAATGCCTTCTTATTGCTTGAACTAAACAGACTAAAACTAAACTCTTTTTTACACTGGTTGTTTTCTAAACTTTAAAAAATTAAGCCTGTGCCTTTCTATAAAACTGCAGTTCACCAGTTATTCATTAATTATAACCAGTGGGGAAAGGAAACAAAACTAAACTTAAAGGAAATTGAATTAACATTTAAAGGGAGAAATCTGTTTATATCACATGATTCCTCCAGTTCTGATATCTGGTTTATTTCCTCTTCAAACAATGTAAGATTATTCCTGCATCAGTATTTTGGTTTTCTTCAGTTAATCTTACAATTTCTTCTCTATCCATGAAGTTACAGTAAACTAAGGAAAACCAAACACTCTTCAGTGTAAAATCTTCAGATAGAAGCTAAGAATACTAAGGTTGTTGAAACTTGGCCCCTTTGTGCAGATAATACTCTGCTGTTTTTAAGCATGTGAGTGTAGTCTGTTTTTAAGCATGTGAGTATAGTCTGTTTTACTAAACAGCCTCTGCAAAATTCTGGGCAGTAAACAGATGGTTTGGGAATGCAGGAAAGCTCTCCACTAAATAAGGCTGCTGTCTCCAGAACCCCTGATTTATTTGTTGCAGGATCTGGAAGAGTCATAGAAAAGAAGGCAAGAGGAGAATGACTGCAGATCACAAATCTGGGAGAGTGGAGTGCTTAACTTTGGAGCATTAAATTTCTTGTAATGTGATCAACTTTGCTCTTTTGCTGCAAAAATAGAAATTCCAGACCATACGGATTCTCATTTGGGGCTAAAAGAGTCCTTGCTTATAGATGCACGTTGATGACCTTTAACTAAATAAGCCAATGAAGGAAAATATGAAACATATTTTGTCAATGTATTTTCATTTTCTGGACATGGAGGAAAGTACAGATTAGAAATTCCATATTCAACTCTCAAATTCCAGCAGAAAGCATTTTCTACCTGAGGGAATGGTTCTTCAACAAGGTCCTTATGCTGCTTTTTCCTGACAGTGATGAGAGCTATCCTGATTACAGATAATCTGGAAGAGGCCCTCTACATACCGAGTGAGGGCAAGTACTGAAAAATGCTCATCTTGGAAGTAAGTATGCTCTTGCTGTTCTGTGAGCCTCATACTGGTTTATAGTATGGGCAGCTGGAAAAGTGTGACAGATACAGAACCCCCAGTGAAAGCTGAGACCTGTAGGTGAAATTTAGCTGAGGGCTCCAAAAAAGATTTTATTGTAAGCACAAATCAAGTTTTTTCAAAGGCACAACCTGACCAGATGAAGGCTAGAGAAAGCACCATCTGGCAAAAGAGCAATCTGCCGGACACATCAAGAACTTTTCTACAAAGCATGAACATCTTCTCAATTCTCCTCAACAAAGAATGTTTATTTTCCTGTACATATTCCCAGAAAAGGCAGGACTACTTGAGCTAAAACTTCAGGTACATATCAGCCCCAGCCAGGTACATAACACAGAATATTTCCCCTCCTCAAGATGTGAACTTTCTGGCAACTGAAAACAGCATCTCAGAGAACAGTGGTAGTTACACTGGAAGTATGAGTAGCTGAAGAAACTACTATTAAAAATAAAGGTTTTTCACAACCTGCCACAGGCAAAGTTTGTGTATTTTAATGAAATTTGTGATACACAATTTAAAATATATAAGCAAAACACTTAAGAGTTAGATACTGAAGTATATCCCAAAATAAGTTTAAGCAAAGAATAAATGACTGTCAGCTTTTATGAAATTAGACCTTGTACACACTGATGCAAAGATAAGAAATCACTAGACTCCTGGTCCACATTAATCAATATTGACAGTGTGTTCTGTTTTCATCAATGTTTTGCAATATTCTCTGCGCACCCTTAATACATAATAGTCTTTCACACAGACATAAAATAAGCATTTCCCCTGTAAAGAAATATTGCAATATTCTCTGCAGAGAATTTGCTCCGAATTTCTCAAACAAGGGCTAACTCTGTCCTAAGGAGATATAGTCTTCTTGTTTCAACTTGCATAGATTTTTAAGCCACTGGAAATCTTTTATCCATTCTGGAATAGAAATTAATTCTTTGATAAAGCATATCAAGTGTCCCTCAGAGTACATCCACACAAATATCTTGTAAATATTTTAAGCCAGCTGGGAGAGCATAGATTAAAAACCAGGCCAGAGTGATTCTCACAGAACTGGCCACATCGACTGAGACCTCAAACTTATGCTGTCTGAAATTCTACTTTATAATTATGACAAAAATTTCTGGACTTATGCTGTTATTGTGTAATTAGGGGAGACTCAAGCCACACAAAGTAGTGACACTCAAGAAAAATCAAGACATACTGTTTTGTGAAGCAGCAGTTACTTTCCTCCATCTGAAATTAACAGTCAAAGAGTCAAAGCAGACAGAAAAGAGAATGCGGGAAAGGGCAGAAAGGCATGTGAGGGCTGATTTATCTGACAAGATAAAAAGAACTTGATTCTCGTGAATATGCAGCTGGTAAGTCATTCAAAGCTAAAGGTAGCCTAATTCTCCACAACAACCAACACAGCAGTAAATTTTAAAGGAGCAAGAGTAATTTATTAGAGTGGTACAGAATGGTATAAACAGGATTTACTGGTAATTGCTTCAGAAAGGTCAAGATTTTATGGGCATCAGAACCAAAATATTCTTCCCAGAGAGTTAAAGCGCCATGGCAGAGTTTAGATAAGAGCATGTGGTGGCATAGAGAAATTTGACCCAGGACTGTGTTTCTGCACAGTCATGAAATAGAGAACATCAGTAACCATCACACATGTCTCAGCTGGTGAGCAAGAGGGGTTACCCTGGCTCCTCCGTTTGGCTCCCCTGTTTGCAGAGCCTCACACTGTCAGAAGCCTTTCCAGATGGCAAAGTCTACAGCTAAAACCCTCAGGTCACACTTCCTCATACACTGAAGACAAAAGATGTGACAAGGACAGACAGTCCTCTCCAGCCCTGTACTGGGCCAAAGCACACTAGCTTTCACTTATAAACAACAATAACATGACATGAACCTGGCTGAAAACAGAAAAAACTAATCTGGATACACGGAATTGCAATTAAAACAGAAGTCTTATTGTTCAGAAAGGCTGACTGCCTGGAAAATAAATGTATTTTGTTTAAATTTTGTCCTCAGTTACAATGCCACCTGGACAAAAGTTTAGCTAAATTAAACAGTCTAAAGAAACATCTATATTCTGCTATGGTACATCCAGAATATGCCAACAGCACCACTCTGTGGATTAATGGTGAATGTTCTGTAAACTGACAAGTTGCCTTTCCAAGCCCTAGATCAATCATGCTAAAGAAAAATGCAAATACATTTATATATAAATATAATGCAACAGTTGCAGTGGTATAAACCTGGCATCACTAGATTTTAATGAACGATCTTATTTTTACAGCAGTGTAACTGAGAATATAAACTGGTTCGCTCAGGTCTACTCATTTCCCATAATTTGAGTATCAGTGAGAGAGACTGCATGTGCTGAACTCGTAACAGATGCCTTACACTGTATCAAAAGGAGAACTTGACTCTGAATCCCATCCTAGATTTACACCTGAAGTTTCTCCTAAGTGGTAGCTGCAGCAGAAACTGTGAAAGGCAGATCAAAGTATGGTAGGAAACCAGTAACTTTAAATACCTAAGCCAATCTTCAACTGAATTCTCTGGGTCTGCAAAAGAGTGTGCTAAAGGGAGTTTTGTTTCAAGGTCTGGGAAGGAATCAGGGCTAAGACTGGGGGTTGAAACTGTGGGGGACCCAGAGAGCTCCATCTTGGGCCCTGTGCTCTTCAACGTCTTGGACTAAGGTCTAAAAGGGATACTAAGTTCACAGACAATACAAAACTGGGAGATGTTGATTCCCTTGAGGGAAGGGAGACCCTGCAGAGAGACCTCCACAAACTAGAGGACCTAGGAAATTACCAACCATATGAAGTTCAACAGGAGAATGTGCCCTTAGATTCTGCATCTGGGATGGGGCAACCCTTGCTGTATGGACAGACTGGAGGTCCCGGTCAATGACAGGTTGAACATGAGCCAGCAGTGCCCTGGCAGCCAGGAGGGCCAGCCCTGATCTGGGGCGCATCAGGCACAGCATCACCAGCTGGGCAAGGGAGGGGATTGTCCTGCTCTGCTCAGAGCTGGGGCAGCCTCACCTCGAGTGTTGGGGACTGGTTTGGGTGTCACAATATACGAATTATTAAAATAATTATGACATTAAAGGTAATTATTAATTTAAGGTAAAGGGGAAGCCATGCAAGGTGTGGGTGTGATCACTTAGTCTGTTCAGCCTGGAGGAGTCTGAGGACAGACCTCATTGCAGGTACAACTTCCTCATGCAGGGAAGAGGAGGGACAGGCACTGATCAGTGACAGGACCTGAGGGAATGACCCGAAGTTGTACCAGGGGAGGTTTAGGCTGGATATCAGAGAAAGGTTCTTCATCCAGAGTTGTGGTTGGGCACTGGAACAGGATTCCCAGGGAAGAGTTCACAGTACTCAGTGTTCTCAGGCAAATCATGCGACTCCTGGGGCTGGTCCTGTGCAGGGCCAGTTGTATTCAAGGATCCTTGTGGGTCCCTTCCAGTTTATTCTGTGGTTCTGTGGACATAAGCAACAAAATTTTCTGTTGAGACCGTCTCTCACATTGGACAGTTCAGCCCAACAGCCAGCTGTTTGGACTCAAGATGGAGTTGAACAGATGTCAGCCAGTAATCCCACCTCACGAAGCTCAGTGGGATATAGGAAATATTTCCTACCTCCCCATCTCTGGCTACAGCAGCTTTAAATAGTGAGTCCATCAGAAATGAGTGCAGGGATGTGTGCTGTCTTGATGCTGTCTCTGTGCAGCCCACGGTGCATTTCACACCAAAAAAAAAGAAGGGGTGGCTACACAGTTGTTAAAAGGTTGTGCTTTTGCAAACAAATCTTACCACCAGTGCTGCGCACAACCATGACTTCACAGAGTGACAGAATATGCTGAGTTGGAAAGTACCACAAGAAGCATCGAATTAACCCCTGGACCTGCAGAGCACTAAGAGTCACACTCGGCAGAGAGTGTTGTGTAAATGCTTCTTGAACTCTGTCAGCTGATGCTGTGACCACTTCCCTGGGGAGCCTGTTCCAGTGCTCAACCACCCTCTGGGTGAAAAATCCTTTCCTAATATCCAGCCTAAACCTCCCTTGGCACAGCTTCAGAAGGCCATTCCCCCAGGTCCCGTCACTGGTCATCACTGAGGCTTGAGCACCCTGAGAAAACAGTGCAAAAATAGTGGTTCATGAGCATGTCTAAATTCTGGTTGTCTATCAAGGGCAGCGTATACTCATGTATCTTTTAAGGGGTGATTATCTCCTGGTCTCCCAAGATCATAGGCAAAAACGACAGGAAGGAAAATCGTTTGTACCATTAGATCATATATGGCCTATTAGTTTCTGTCGGTCTGAAGGAAACGGGAAAAACAAAACAAAACAGAACAAAACAAAACAAAACAACACCAAAAAAGAAAACACAGAACCCCAAACCCCACCGGAAAAACCCGACAACCGGTGCTTTGTTTAAATTGTTAAATTCTCTCGGCTGAGCCTCTCCCCGACACATACGACGCTCCGTAGCCGGCTCTGGCGTGCGCTGCTCCGGGCGGCGCGGAGTGGGACGAGAAGAGCGAGGAGGGGGGGCTGCCAAGTGTTGTGGCGCTCTTCCCCTTGTCCCCCCGCCGCCCGGAGCGCCCTTCGCCTGGGGCAGGTGCTTGTTAGCTACACAGCGCTCCCTCAGCTCCCGCCTCAGAGCAGCGCAGTCCAAGCCCCCTGTCAGGGCAGTCGGCGGGCGCCCATGCCGGCACTACTCCCTCCCTGCTCGCAGCTCGCCCGCCGCCATTTTAAGGTCCGTGAGGAATGCCGGGGAAGACGCTGCCGCCCGCGCCCTGCCCTCGCAGGGGGAGCGGGCCCGTCACCGCCTGGGTGCTGCGGTGGCCGGCTTTTTGTTTCCGAGTTCTGGCTTGGTTGTTAATATTAAATAGTGTGATTTCTTGTAGCGGCGCCTGTCCTGCCTTAGTGACTGGCTTGAAAGCAGCAGTGAGCTCCTCACAGCAGGTTGCCTGAGCAGGGCAGCACGTTCTCCATCGTGCTGATGTCATCTTTGCCTTTCCCTCCAGTTTTCGCAGTGTCTTAATAAAACGGGAAGCAGGGGGAGAGCACGGGACATAGCAGATTTCTGAATTGCTGCGTTTCAATCAGCCTTCCAGTTCTTTTGTAGATCGCCTCTGCACTCTTTCCTGATCAGTATCAGAACAAGAATACTACTGTTCAGGATGAAGGCACAAGGAAGTTCTGCAAATGTAGTAAGAGGCTGTTTCCCTCTTCCTTCTGTTATAAACAAATCCTTAAAATGTTCCTGATGTTAATGATTTATTGTTAACGTTAATGTTANGCTCCTCCACGTGGCTTGAGGGAGCAGCAGCGGTGTGCGCGACCCTGCAGCCCCCCTTCCCAGAGCTGACTCCTAAATAAAGGCCATATAAAAAGGAGCTGGTCTCCTGGCCCAATTCATTTATATCACTTCCATTAATGGACAACTCAAAAAGGAACATTTTTTGTTTCTGCAGATTCGTTGTAATACAACAATATGTTCAGTTGAGGTTTGGAGAGGAATGTGAAACACAGTGAGGGAGATGGCCTTCCCTACACCCCTGGAATAAATGGATTTTCAAACTGGGCTTCCTCTCATAGACAATTTTTCGTTGACCAGGCCAAATGTAATCACTCTAAATGTGATGGCTAGTTGTTCTTAGGTATCTAAGGAAGGAGGGCTAATAAGTCAGCAAAGCCCACCCTGTCTCTATAAGATTTTTTTTTCCCCCAGAGAGTTTCAGACTATTTAGTCTGTACAACGCTTGTATCACATGTGTGCAGGTACCATGTGACTGACCAAATATGAAAATCTATGCTACAATCTTAGACATCATTTGAATTACAGATTTACTGAATTTACCATTGCTATTAAAGTTCAGCTACTCTTAGTCATGCACCTGTTGTTGCGTAATAAATACCTGCAAGTGGCAAGGCAGACCAGAAAACCGTATCCTGTTAGCATGCAACTTGCAATGCCAGGGCTAGAAATCTCCAGTAGGCTGTATAACAATCAGTTTCACTTAATGGCTCAACCAAGTCATCTTGAAGACTATTCTGTAATTTCTGGCCCATATCCCTCGTCTGTTATCTTGCCACACTGTTCAAGTTCCTCCTTTACTTTCAGTATTATAGCCCCAAGTGTATTCTGTGCTACTTTCCACACCGCCTTTTCTTGCAGCCTCTAATTAAAGATCCTTCTGAAAAAAAGTCTTCTCCTTGGACAGTTAAGAGTGCCCCTCTGAAAGGCCTCTTTTGTGGGTGGCCATCTTGTGGAACACCACAAAGACAAGGCACTGCAGAAAAGACACTTTGTAGCCACTTCATTTGTCTCTGTCTCAAATTAATTAGCACTGCTCTATCTTCAAGTGTAATAGTACTTTGGTGAGGTGAATAGAGCTTTCAGGGAGTAAAACTGCAGCACACCCTCCCGCCACCCTTCAGCAACAAAGCAGACTACAGAGAGTGGTCATTAGAGGTGGTAGGTGATTAGGGGTGAGGTGGAAGTCAGGTGAATGGGTCTGCAATTCACACACACAACTCCCAGCCTTCTGAAGTACTAGCATTTATATTGTACATTATTAAGAAAAAGGTTCAGAGTGATCCTTGCTTTGGTAAATTGTAAATGAAATACCATTTATGGTTGTTTTGCCTGAAAAAACTCACATATTTTACTTGATAATCATTTCCTGATGACTGTTCTTTGTTTTGCCAATGCTTAAAATTTCCCCAGTATCCTTGAGCACCTTAGCATATGGATATCTGCATCAGTGGAGAAGAGGCTATGTCTACCTGAGTGCATATGTTGGTGTCCATATTAGAGCTGCTGAGTTTTCTCCGTGAATTAACTGCTCTTGAAAACAGTGCTACAGCAATGTGCAGGCAGAGGTTATATTGAAAGACTGCTGAAATCCAAGGCCTACATCTATAGGGTTGTATGGGCCAATACCTTATGTTTGTGGCATGAGCGTCATAGAAACACGTTGCCCTGGAGCTACTCCAGCTTCTCTGTTGAGAGTTCACCTGTGGAGCAGCCCTTTTGGAACCCTCCTGAGAGCAATTCTCCTCTTTCTGTTGCCATCATGTCTTGCTCACAGAAGCTAATGTGGGTATAACACAGTGAGTGCTGCAGCTTTCATTCATTCCAAAGGCAATTATTTCTGTATTCTCTTTGAGTAAATCTCCAGGGATGCATAAATTCACCAGAATTTGCGTTTACTCATGAACAGCATTCCTGTAGGGTTATTGAAATTGCATGTTATATTATCTGAGTCATCATGCTCTAGCTGAAGGCCACAAAACTTAAAAGGTTGCTTCATACTGGCTCTTGGCCCTCCTGCCTTGAGTCAAATTTTGCTGTTAAATATATAAAGTGCAACAACTTTTGGCTACAAATTAATTACACTTCTTCTTCTCAGATATAAATAAGAACAGGAATCGACCTACACCTTTTATTATCTTGTCCTCCATGTGTAAGTAACCTTTTGGAAAGGAAAATTCATCTTTGTGAAGTCTAAACTCCTCTCTGAGGCTTTGTTTTTATTTTCAGTGGGAGTACCCATGCTGCCCTGATTTGACTTGAGCATATGAATGCAAGATGTTTTTTATCAGGTCGGTGGTAATAATGGAGTAAATTTAGTTGTAGCAGGACCAGGCTTTGAAGAATGTCACTCTCCATTGCAAGAAGACAGAAAACAGGCATGTTTGTATGGTCGAAAGCAACCAGTGTAACTGATGAGTGCATACTGAGTGTTCCCTCTGTTCCCACTGATGACAAAAAAACATTACTGACAGAAATCAAGCTGGATCTTTTTTCACCTCAGAAAATTAAAAGGAAAATAATGAGGCTGCTGACAGATAGCCTGTGAAGAATGAGAGTAGTGAAGCACAGCATATTAAGTATTCAATATAAACTGTGCTGACAGTTTACTGTGCTCTTCCAGCAGGCACTGTCTTCTTCTACCCCTACTCTTTTTTGCTCTGCTTGCATCTGCCTGAAGTTCTACCTGGACAATGATGCAACTGACCCCACTGGAGCATTTTCCATCCACCTGTGCTTGTTGCATTCATGGTTTAATATTCAGAATATTCACAATTTAGCATTTTTTGTGCTTGTCTGATGTCTACAAGGGTAAGATGTTGAGAAATGCAGAAAATAGCACAACTGCAGGGAGTGGGGGGTGGTGTGGAGCAGGGTCACCTGTGTCAAGATGCAGCTGTCAAAAACTCATGGAGCCTGATCAACCAGTACATTTTTAACCCATACATGTGTCCCAAGAACTTCAGGAGGATAACATGTGTGATTATGTTTTTTCATATAATTAAGGGTGTATTGGATTTTTTAACCTCTTTTTAATCCAATAAAGAAAAAAAAATAAAAGCTTTGGTAAATCTTTGTGCTAGAAAAAATCCTGCAACCTAGCTGTTTTTCTCAAAAAGCTCTTTGCAGTGACTGATGCTTATGGTTTTTAAGTGTTCCCTGAAGGCCATTTATTCATCAGCACAGAGTTCAGCACAGTCAAATGAGAGACTTGCAGTTTGGAATTGTTTCTAAAAAAACCTTGCATGATCATCTCTCCCCTTGACCAGTTAATATGACTGATCCCAGTCATCACTCTGTTGCTGCCTGCTCTTGCCTACATGCCCTTATCAGCCATGCATGACATGAACTGACAGCAAACTTGGGTGTTGGTCTCTTCAGCAGCATCACTTAAATGAGCGACTCTGGCCATAAGACTTCTGTTTATCTTCCAGGTACAGATACTTCTGTGGTCTCACTGCACCTCGTGCTGCAATTTCATGGTTTGTGGCTACAAATAATTTGCTTTTATTTTTCCCTGTGAAGCCAGTCAGCCCTAAGTTTGCATGTTACAAGATGAACTCTGCCTTGAATGTAATTAATACTTAAGGAGGGATAGCAGTGTACACAACAATAGTGACAGATCGCTGTGTGATGAACAAAGACTTACCTCCAAATTGCTAGATGCACCAGGTGTATTTAAGATGTGGGTTTGTTTGGTTTTGGTTTTTGTTTTTAATCTCAGAGGTTCTAAATCTCTGAATAAAACCAAAATGGCCGTATTGATTTCTCCAGTGTTATAAGTTTACTTTCAGAAAAAGATTTCTCAGACTGTTTCCCTGTTTCCAGGCAACCTTGCTGAGGAGAAAGATAAATTGAACATTGTGCTAACAGATTGATATAAAACTTTGACAGCTATTTTTAACAAATGTGAATCTAAAATACTGCGCCAACCAGCTTCATTCAAAATCTGTGATCTCAGCTACTATAATACCTCTAATTTATTTCTTTTCACTTTTGGCTGACACGCAATCCACAAAAAGCAAGCCAGATCTACATGATTGGCAGGGTGATATGGGCAGGCATGGTGCTTGTTAAAAAAATACCTGACAGCTTCTTCCCCAAGTTGAGAATAATCTGAGCTAAAAAGACAAATTGATTGTGGACCAGAAGATAGCTAAGAGAAAGCATGTCTGGAGAGAACAGAAATACTGAAATGTAATTTTTTTTCTCTTTTATAGACACTCTGGAACTCAGTGTCTACACAAGTGTGATCAGTCATAGGTACAGATAGGAGAACAACTGTAAGTCCATTGTCAAGATCAAACGAAAGTCCTGCTTCCCTCCAAGACAGAACAAACATCAGGGTGTTCACTACATCACATGATTAAGACCTGAAGAGTAATTGTTTGTGGGTAACTGATAGCAAGCCTAGCAGCCATTTCTTGACCTTTCCGAGGGGCCAGGCAGGGCAAAATGGGGATCAGAATCCTTAGTTGCAGCTTAACTTCTCCGAGTTTTGTGACAACTAGAACATTGTCTTATATGAAAGTACCTAACTAGTAGAGTATACTATCCTATATTAAAAACACAATAATGAAACATAATACAATATTTTAGTCTGCTGAGTATTTGATTCAAAAGAATCAGTAGAATACTACTTTTGTTACCTTAGTGTGGGCCTGTGGAGCAAGTACCTTAGCACGGGTAATCACCGCCAAAACCAGTGAGTCTGATTCTCTTGCTTCTGTACTGGTGCCAAAACTCCCATGAAGTAAACTTAATTTGCACCCAATGAAATTTTATATCTTCTCTATGCTGATTTACATAACTTTTAAGTCTAGCTAGGGAGCAGTAAACACTGAATGCAAATGAGCTAATAAGGGTGCTGCTTGGGATCAGGAGTCAATGAGGATAAACTTCACAAATTTTGCCAATCTGTTTCTCTTAATGTCTGTTATTGTCTCCCTGGTTTTGGTTTGTTGTAGTAAAATCCCTGGACTTGTCAGTATTTCAGTGTCTTACCTTTGCCTCAGATGTGTTAGCAGAGATCTGCCTTTGGCCTGTTGAAAAGCAATTGTGCTCTGTTATATGTGTCATGTTTTGGTAGACATTAGCTACAGGGCCTGCATGGTGAATAATACTTCAGAAACTAAGGTCATCTTGTTTCTGAATTGCTGTGTATTCTGATTCCATGACATTGCATGGTGTACAGGTCTGCTCTTCCCTCTCCTGACACAGTTCACAGCGGCAGGTCCTGACAGCTTGGATGAGCCTCTGCTTCTAATGTGCAAGGGTTCTCCATTCACCTGGATCCCTCAGTTGGTGGTAGTTGACACTGCTCCTGTGGTCCCATCACTGTTAATACCTTTTAATTGAGAATTTCCCTTTTTTTTTCCAGCTCCTTTGTTCTGTGTTCATCAGTAGTTTGTTCATAGTAGCAGTTTTACGTGTTGATCTTTGTCTTTTCTTTCCCTCTATTTCATGGAAACTGATTTAAAGTAATTGCTTCCAAGTAACAATGATTGAGATAATCTCTAATATGGCCATCATTAAAAGAAACATGTTCTTCATTATTACAAGAGGAAAACATAGAGCTATCTTTTAGCCCTGGAGAATTTAAACCACTTAAAGCAAGGGTCAATTTAGTGTCTATGGAAACTGTAAGTATTCTGCTCTCTAATAAAAGGGATGAAGCAGGCTGTCAAGTTGGCTGAGTGACTGCAACCTGGTTCATTAATGAAAACAGAAGTGTAAGCCAGATGTGGGCACATGTACTTTGGCAAAGTTTGTTCAAAGGATACACTATCTAACAAGACAAGAGCAGCAACAGTTTTGATGCTATTTAAGAGTACTCTTCTTATAATGATCAGGACATGAATTCAGGAATAAACAGTCTTGCTTAAGTGGTAGGGCAGTATGAGTATCTGATGCCCATGAGTTATCTGGATGTGTGCTACAGAAAGGGTTTTCATTAATCATAGCAGAAAATTTGATGTCATTTACAAAAAGCTGTTTCACGTGAACATGGAAATATGAGGTAGCATAGTTGTGCCTTATATTAAATAAAAGATTTGTATTATGTTCTTTCACAGAACAAAATAGAAACCATTAAGAATCTGTTAATTGTTTCTAGTACAGGGGAGAGGTTTTACATTTTTCTGTAAAATGTAAAAAAAAAAAAGCTTTCCAAAACATTTTTGAATGCTTAATAATTCAGTTTCAGTAGTATCATTTTAATATTCAAAACATAAAAATAGCTTGTGAGGAATTGGAAGTGCAATAAGCTTTATTATCTAATGTTAGTGTTCCCATGGACAAGCAACGTGGTCTTTAACATGCAAAGCACAGCCATAAGACATTAACAGAGAAATTGCAAAGGCAAGAGACACCTTTCCAGTCTGTGGGAATTCCTCTTCCCACATTTGGTATTAACTCATATACGAGTAGGTAAGTAGAACTCTAGGCCTCCTAACTCTTAAGTTTTGATTTTAGAATATGTAGCCTCACTTTAGATAGCTATGTGTTCAGTCCAGAATGAAATACTTACTTGTCTTACCCTTCTGAGGCATGGGTCATTCATATTTCACTTTTAATACCGGTGGAAGTTACTCATCACTGTTATGTAAGAGTCAAAGTGCATGGAAAGTTCAATATCCCGGTGGTACCCAGGATAGGTAGTCTGGAAGGCTAGGTGGCCTATATCTCACTCCTTAGCAGCACTGCATTTAGACTGACTTCTTCATTTTGGAAAAGCACAGGTGGCACGTTGAAGTAATGTTTCATTTGCTGGAAAGATGCTTCAAGTGGGTCTGCTTCAAATAAGCAGTTTGAGGTAAGTATGAAAATCATATTTTTTCTTGCACTACACTGTCAGGAATAGACAGGCCAGTGGGTGGCAGAGCAGCACATCACAGGGCAGGAATCGAGTTGCGGTGATGAAAAATGAGGGAGCTCAGGCTGAAGCAGAAAGTCTGACATGAAACATGATGCTTAAATGCAGCTGTGTGTCTGGGATTCAGAAAAAATGGTACTTTGCATGGAGCATCCAGATTGTTTCTTCATTTTTCTAAGATGGCTGACTAATGTTTACATAAATTAGATTTTTTAAACTCATGGTTTTAAGAGAGTTTTCTTCTTTCCATGATTTACCTGCTTAATGTGACAAAGAGACAAGCATAATAATAGGTTTCCTGGCAATCTAAGGTAGAAAAATATCGGGATATACTGCTTAGGGCTTCTGACAAGTTGTTGTGTTCAGCTAAGTGTGAAGACTTCTCTCCAGGAGACGGTGCAGATAGTGTTGGGCTTTTTTGTGCTGAGTACAGTGGATTAAAGGTTTTCAAAAATTTTGTCACTGGAGCATTAGATGTTAAATTAAGTACGGATTTCAATGAAATAAATTCAATTTTTGTGTTAAACTCTGAAAATACTAATTTTTAAACACTCTGTATATCTACAGAAGGGATTTTTTAGTGGAAATATGTGTTTTTCACTGGTTAAAAAAAATTTTAAAAAAACTGCTCTAGCTTCCAGCATTAAAATATAAGCATTTCTTTCATATGTTTACCACAGACAACAGACTTCCTTCACGTCCCAAGTTCCATGGAAAATCTTACCTTGAGTCATAATTTGTCTTTTTCTGTCTTTGTCTTGCTTAAAGGCTCTTAGTCGTTCTTACTACTATTCTCTACCCTGAAATACATGATACCTGGCAATGTGTTTAGTAGCAGAAAGGAAGAAGTTCAGTAGAAAGACTGAACTGGATGCATGTAGCAGTCTAAAATGCTTTTTGAAGAAGTGAGAAAAAGCACCTTTACTTCCACAATTAAGATCATTTAACAGAGAAGTCTATTCTGGTTTGGAGAAAAATCAGTACTTGAGGAGGTAATGGAGCTACCTTTCTGCATGGCAAACTGACATTGTCCTTCGCTCTTCTGTACAAAAAGTGAAAACCTGTATCTTTACCTTTACCCTATACCTCTAGACAGTTGCAGTACACAGGATGCAGTGCTCAAAGCAAGACTGTGCACGTGCAAGTGGAAAATGCTACAAAAATTCCATTTGTCAACATAGATCATCAGTGAAAGCACATCTTAGTAAAACAATTTCAGTAATGCTAAATGATCCTTGCCCAAGATTGGTTTTCCTTGTTGTCTCCAAACAAAGAGGATGCTGGTTGTTTAATTTCTAGTGTCGGAACATGTCCATTTCCAGTAATCCATGCACTGAGAGATCCACTTATAGAGATCATTGTGAGTAAAATATACAAGTGTTCTTGGAAAGCTTCTGTGCCATGAATGTGTCTGTGCTATCTATTTAGGCTGAACTGTAACAAGAATTTCTAATTTCTCTTAAGTTCTTCTAAGAAATCATTATGAAATATGGAAACAGATTTTTCTGGTTTGAGATAAACAAGAATTACATATCAGACAGGAACCAGAAAAATAACAATAAAGACTATTAAAACCCTAAGGATAATAAGAAAAAAATCTGTAGAACATCACATACTATATCATATCATATTTATTATATTAATTTTCTGAAGGAAGACTGGATTATATGACCTTGTCGGTTGCCCACAGTTAGAGATGCAAGGACAGCTTTGAGAGCAGAATTGCTGTGGAAGTTCCTGAACAGAACAATGCATATTGATGATGAGAAAAGGAGACAGTTTAAAAAGCATATATTGATATTATTGCCTGGGCAGAAGTCTCATTGTCACTCTGACTGACAAATCAAGTGCACTAAGCCATGGCTGATTAATATCCATAGGAAGGATGCCGTTTTAGAATAAGCAGCAGAGTTTCTATTTTGAAACCAAGAATTCCCAATTTGTGCAGCTACAGCTGAAGACAGCTAACTAATCCAGTTACCTGGATCCTACTTAACCAAAATTCCCATGCTTTTCACTTTAAAGAGTACAGTTAACGAAGCAAGGCTTTTACCTTTGATGTTTCACTTCATTTAAGGTTCCTCAAACTCCTATGAGAAGGGAGGCAAAATTCATTGGTTAAAAACCTACATGGTCTGATCTGCAGTTCAGCTAAAGAATTCTATGCCACCGGCTTCCAGACTCCTAATAAAATTAGCGTATCTTACAATGAAGCATATAAAGAAAGAAAGCGTGCAACTTGAAGCCAAAAAAACATTACTATCACAAAATACATGTTTCTTTAGGAGTGAAATCACACTGAGAGACTGACATAATATAAATGTGCCCCTCTACTATTCTGTGACTTAAAAATTATTTGTATATCATCAGCTGCTATTGACAATGGCAAGGATATGTTGTCATGACATTTCAGTTATCTTTTTTTTTTCATTATCTTACTGCCTTTTGGCCATTTAAAAAATCTTCAGTTAAAAAAAAAAAATCTTGATCATAATAGCACACTACACTTCATAAATGTTGCCGTTTTCAGAGACAGATAATTACTTGTATCATTTGTTATTCCAGAATGTGTGGAATCTGAGCAGAACATTTTTTACTATCTGAGTCCTTTGGTCTCCAGTTTGTAGTATGTCCAGTTGTTAATACATCCAGTTTATCAAGACTGGAGATGCTCATACAAGAATTCTCTAGATTATATATTGGAAACTTTAGAAGTTTTGTATTTAATTCACCAAATGACTGTGGAAGGCTGTCTATGATTTGCTTTAATTCTAGATTATGAAAGCCTAGATATAAACCCCTCATAATTCCTATAGCATTCTTGTGTGTTTTTTTTCATGTTTCTGAGCTAACAAGCATTTTAACCTGTATTTTGCTAATTGAAAAAAAAGAGCTCTCTTTCCAAAAGTGGAACAATAGGAGGTATAAAAAGCCTAAAATGCTCTTCACCTTCAATTTTAGCCATTAATAAACAGCCCATAAAGCTCTTCATTTAACCTTTCCTGTACTCTGTCAGGTGAAATGCAGAGGATAAACATAACTGCCTTTATATTATGTTTCAGAAAACTTGCAGTAAGTTTCTGCATGGGTGTTGACTAGCCAATCAGAAATATTAAAAAACAAACTGCTGTGTGATACTAGAGAACAGACTCAATAGCTTTTGTCACCTAACAGTCTGCAGCTAAAGTCTAATGCTGAGATTCTATTTAAGGACTTGCAGAAAGTTATTGCTTGGATCTGGGCATCAAGATTAAAAGGGGCAACCCTGGAAAGAGCAGTCCACCATTTTGGTAGCTATTTCAACAGCTGGGTTTACTTTGTCAAACCAAGCCTTGTTTACATCTACAGTAGTAAGTAAAATTGGCCAGGGACCATCCTCTGGCACTGAGGACAGCAGGCATGACTTGCCTTAAATTCTTATAGCTGAGCTCTTTTATGCTTTTTATTTATCTTTATCTGTGGGACCCCTTTAGAGTTGGTAATGTCCTATGGCTTTTCCAAGGCATGCCAAAATATTGCTTTGGAAAGGACTAGCTGGTGGCAGATAGCTCATGCCAATACCCAGACAAATCTTCCCCAGCCTTGTTCTGTGTACAAAATTTGGGGCAGCTTTTTCATTCAGGTCCACTCTATATGTGAATATAATATATAGAGTGGTTACAGCAGAGGATGGTGGATATAATATAGTGTTCTTTTTATTTTCTTTTATTTTTTTAAGTGTAAGCTAAAAGGCTAAGTGTAAAAAGGAGCAACACCTACTAATATTTCAATTTCTAACCTTTATAGTCAGACTGAATGTCACAGAAAGGGCAACAAGAGCTTTTCAAAACATTTCCTCAGGGCAGGAGCTGCTTGGCTCTAAAGAGCAAGAGTGGATATCTTTTCCCATTAAAAAAAAACTCAAGGCAATCTTGCACAATTTTGATATATTAAATCATAATCTTGTGAACATGTAGAAGATTTCAGATGGGTATATGGGGTTCTGTGTAAATTCCAGCCCTCTGACAGTGGACATATTTCCCTCACTTTTTCAGATCCTTAGAAATAGTCCCTAAATCTTCAAGACTAAAATAAATTAATAGAATAGAATAGAATAGAATAGAATAGAATAGAATAGAATAGAATAGAATATTTCCATTGAAAGGGACTTAATACAATCATTTAGTCCCACTACAGACCAATTCAGGGCTGTATGCAAGTTATGAAGAACCTTCTGCAAGTGTCTCGTAAACACTGACAGGTTTAGGATATCAAGCGCCTCCCAAGGAAGCCTGTTCCAATGTTTGACCACCCTCTTGGTAAAGAAAAGTTTCTTGATGCCCAGTCTGAACCTCATGTGATGCAGCTTTGAACCATTCCTGTTCCAGGTTCCTGGATGACAGGAAAATATCTGCCCTCCCTCTCCAGGTCCCCCCTAAGGAAGCTGTACAGAGCAATGAGGTCACCCCTGAGCCTCCTTCTCTCCAAACCAGGCAAACCCAGAGCCCCCAGCTGCTCCTCACTGGATGTGCCTTCCAGCCCTTCCACCAGCTCTGCTGTCCTCCTCTGCACCGTTCAAGGACCTTCCCACCCTTCCCAACCCTTGGGGCCCGGCACTGAGCACAGGACTCAGGGTGAGGCCGCAGCAGGGCTGAATCCAGCAGGATGATCCCAAGCACAGCTGGTGCTGCTGTGTCTGATGCAGCCCGGGATGGGGTTTGCCCTCCTGGCTGCCCGGGCACACACTGCTGCCTCACCCTGAGCTGCTGCCGACCAGCACCCCCAGATCCCCTTCTGCAGGGCTGCTCTACACACACTCCTCTCCCAGCTTATACTTGTGCCCGGCTTTACTGCATCCCAGGGGCAGAATCTGTATTTGTTCTTGCTAAATTTCATGCCACTGATAGTTACCCAGTGCCCCAATCTATTTCAGCCTCCTCTGCAAGGCTCTTGTGCCTTAAGAGAATCAGCAGCATCTCTCAGTTTGATATCATCAGCACACTTGCTAATGGTGCTTTTAATTCCTGCATCCAGATCATTGGTAAACTTGTTGACCAGAACTGGTCCTACAATGAATTCCTGAGGAGCACTGCTGGTCATTACTCACCAGGCAGATGTAGCCTCACTCACTAAAACCCCTGAAATTCTAATGTTCAGCCAGTTCGTCATCCAGTGCACTGTGAAACTGATCATCTCACAGCTAGACAACTTGTCCAGAAGATACTGTGAGGCACAGTATCTGAGGCTTTACAATGATCTGGAAAAACTACATCCACTAATTATGATGAAACACAATCAAATCATCTAGAAGCTTAGGAATGTGTGACAACATTGTACTGACTTTTCAAAGTTTTCTGAATAGGCAAAACAAAGAAACCCTCGTGAATTTATTGCTCATCATGTTTTGTTAGGGTTTATTTCTGATGTTGTGCTGCACGGAGCGTCTGGCAGTATTTTTACCCAGTTGCCTAGCTTTCACGTGTCTTTTTCTCCAGAAGCTATTACTACCTGATTGTCCTTTCTGGATTGTCGTCTGTATTACTGACCAAACAGATGCTCTCAGAGCAACAGAGCAGCACTAAGAGCAAGATTTTTTTGTTGGTGTTGTTGCTGAGAGGGGAGATTGTCCATACATGTATCATTCAAAAATGGACAGGAGTTGATTTGATCTCAAGCATTAACTATGACACTGTGATAACTGCCAAGAAACTTCTTTCTGTAGGAAATAAGTCTTCACCCATGACATAATAGAAATGGCTTTTTTAGCAGTGGGCTTCCTTCATCTGCGCTGTTCTCCATGCTTCCCTTTCTGACCAAGCTGTCAGAAACCTGCAGGTTTCTTTCGTATTTTCCCTTCAGATGAAATTCCTGTTCTCCTATGTACTCCTCAAAATAAATTCCCTGAGTAAAAGTAGGTGGTGATTAAGATACTGATGAAAGAACAGCTTCAAAGTATAAACAGAAGCTTTTGTTCTGTTACTCTGACCAACGCACTAGAAATCTCTGGCAATATAAATTTCAATAATATATCATAGCATCTGGTATATTCCATTATATTTAAAAGAGCATCAGAAGATGCACAAAAAATATTGACATCATTCTCCACATGAAACAGTCATAGGAAAATTTGTTTCAGAAAAGAAACTCAAAGCATTTTTCAATGCTTTTGGGATCTGATCCAGAGTCCCACTGGAAGGATTATGCTAAATAGGCAAATAAAACTCTGAGAAAGAGAATCCAAGATTTAGAATTGCGTTGATACAGAAAGTAATAGCAGCCCTGTATCACTGATTAAAGGAATTATGCGTGCAGTTAAAACAAGGCATTCCTTAACTTTATTCTGCTGCTGATGTGTTTTCTACCTTTACTAGGGTTTGTCTAACAGAAGCTGGTGAATGCTTGAAATACTGCTCTTTTACTAGGTTCTCCACAGCTTTCTCTTTTTAACTTAGGCTCTTTTGATACCTGGATCCTCTCCTATGACATACACCACATGTCTGGAGAGGAAACGCTACATGGCAGCTCTGGCCCAGCACTTTATAGTGGAGCCCATGCAGCACAGCTCCTGGTAGATTTTCCATGGCTGCAGGGCAGTGTGTTACAGTTCTCTGTTGCTCCAGGTAGCCAAGGTGCGCTATTGACATCTACTGCATTTGCATTATCCACAGTACAGGAAAGACAATGTGAGCCAGGATGACTCTGGTCAAGGCCACCAATATTTCTAGCTATCTTCCACTTTCAAGAAATCAGACTGTATTTGTGTGGGGTACAAGGAACCTTGTCAATCAAAAAAGGCAAGGCTCTGAAGTGAGGCCAGAATGCATGATGGGTGATGGCTCTAGCTTCGGAAGAACAGGACATTGAACTGGAAATACAGAAAATGGAGAAAGAGGAACATACACTATATTGGACTACTTGTTTAGAGCAAGGCAGAAGACTGTTGGTTAAGGCTGTGGGGTCTGAGAGTAAAGCCTTAGTTTGGGAAGATGCTGCATATGTAGCTAGGGCTGATAAGTAGTGTCTGCTTTTTTTCACAAGTACCTGTGCAAGTTACATGGCTTAGCATCAAGGTTTGCTTCTCAGCACCTGTGCAAGTTACATGGCTTAGCATCAGGGTTTGCTTCTCAGCAAGGAGGTAGCTCTTGAAAGGATTTTTCTTCTGTGAGGTTTTGTCTTACCTTCTTCCTATTGTTGTAACACAAATCTAGAGGAGAGATGATGAGCCCTGCAGCATGAAGCCCTGTAAAACCACAGCTATTTTATAAAAAAGTTGTTTATGAAATGCAAAAATAGAGCAGGGACATTACATGCGGAAAGTAGTGCTGTATCCTTTAATCTCTATGGATATGCCTTCATGCTCAAGCTACATTTTCAGTAGAAAGAACAATTTCTACCGCGTAGAGCAGAAGCACTTGTAATGAAAGCAAATTATTTGTATGGCTTTCATCTCTCTATAACATTAGACCTATCTTGAACTTACATAACCTTACTCTTCTGAGTTGCTTTCTGTCCAGCAGGGTTTTTCCATAGCAGATCTCCCATCATAACATTTTTTATTGATGTGTACAAAGAATTAGTTTTTATGATAATATATATCTCTTGAAGGCAAAGCAGTACTGGGTTTTTTTCCCATTTGCCTGTGGTTTTTTAGCAATTAATAAACTGCAGGGGAATGTATGAGATTGGTAGGTCTTTAAGGAAGAAATCACTCGCCCAGTGAACATCTTAGTCCTTGCATAGGTCTAGTAAATAATGATTTACAATATAGTGGTACGTTGTGGTTGCAATTATATGTAGGATAAAACTCCTTGTAGATTATTATGGAGAAACATCCAGGTAAAAGAGAAACCTGTTAATCCATAAATAATTTTTTTAAGCAATCAAGCCAAAACACCTAGCCAAGAGATGAGCAAATGTGCGTCCATGCCAGTTGGTCACTCTAGACTTTGAAAAGTTAAAACTGGGCCAGAATACAAAGTTAAATGTTGATAAGGCACAGCCATAGTTATTGTTGCCATGTTTAAGTCTTATGGCAAAAGTTTACAAGGCTTTCTCACCTCAAGGCATGCTGTGTCAGGATGGTCAGAGGTCTGCTGCAACTCTTGGGATGCTATCAACCAGAAGCCTCTGCCACTTTGGTCTGTATGACCCATCTTGTGAAATGACACATTTCCATAAGGGCTGCTGCTGGTGTTGATACCATTAGGGCAAAAATCCTACCATCCTCAGAAGTTCTGTGTGATGGTTGACAATGTGATTCACCTTCTGTCATTTTGTGCATCTTCTGTGCTTTACAAAACAAAATGTTTCCAACAGCAGTTTGCAGTTACCCATGTCAGTGTACAACAGCCTCTAAAGTAAGAACAGCATGAAAAAACAAGAGCAGACCTCATCTAGTCTTCCAGTATTAAAAGATACAGGTTGGGCTTTAGTTAACCAGGTAATTAGCCTGCTTTGTGAGCTTGGTGGATAGGGACAGAGCCTAGTGTGCTAGCAGAGATCCATGTGAGGACACCCACCTAACCAAGAACTTTTAACTGGCTTGAGAAGTATATTACAAAAGCTGTTTTGTCTGCTAGCGTTTCCATCAGGGCACATTAGAAGCTGGACGTCCAGGCTGATTTGTAGACAGTGTGCTCAGATCTCTGCGCTGCCCTTCCCATGGCTTCCCATGGAGAGGTGGAAGTAGGTTGTAACTTTTCTGTGGTACTCCCCGACTCCCTGATACATGCACAAACTATTTTTTACCGGGCTGTATTCTGGCTTTGTGTCTTTGTAATTTTGGTTTTCTGGCCTTCCAGAAAAAAAGGCTGGAGGGTCTAAGGTGTTGCAGTTATTCAATCCTTTTGTGTTTTTAAGAGAGTATTCTTACCTGCAGGTTGTTTTGTTGGAGGTTTCTTTCTGGAGTCAACAGTCTCTGTCAATATTATGTGAATATAATTCTCTTCCCACCTGTTACCAAGATCTGACTTCAACATTACTACAGGCAGATGCAAAGACACATTAATCAATCAGGTCAGGTTTCAAAGCCAATGTTCCTAGACTTTGATTTATGTGGGACTGCTTCTGGCTACTGGGGAGACTGGGAGCTGCATAACAGAATTAATTTGTAGCACCGCATCTTTTATTTAATGGTATAGTTCAGTGAAAATGTTCATTAGCAAGCCATAGGTAAATCCTTCTTTGGATACAAGTGAAAAGCTGAGAATTTTATGAGGAGAATTCAGATGCATAGGGTGATTGAGTTCCCCTATTTAGATCATGGAATCATAAGAGTATCAGGTTTGGAGGGGGCCTCAAGATCCAACGTTTCACAAATGCACGGTCTAGACAAGATAGCCGAGCAACTTGCCCAGCTGAAAACTGTTCAGTGTTGGGAAATCCAACACTTCCCTGGGGAGATTATGTCAATGGCTGACTGTTCTCATGGTAAAAATTTTTCACCTTGTGTCATGTGTTAAAATCTCCCCAGGAGTAACTTGTACATTTTGCACCTTGCCTGTTCTGTGTGACTCCATGTAAAAAGGAAGTCTCCATTTTCTTTGTAGCCCGTGCTTGAAATATTGGTCCCTAATCCTGATACATTTCTCAGAATAGATAGAACTGCAGTATCTCTTTCATGACTAATTATAAAGCATGTCAGGAAACAAGGGATCTTCTTCTCTTTCAATATTAGCATGTGAGACTGAGTAGGAAACATTGCAAGGCAACTTTGGTTTTTGTTATCACATTACACTTACTTAAAATTTCCCAGTCTTTTTTTTCCCCTCCTCAGCCTCCTGGGTGTAAAATAAATTCACCCAGCATCTTGCATGACAAAACAGATACTCCACTATAATATGTTTCCCTACATTCTTATTTCCACAAACACTGCTCCCAGTATGGTGGTTACTATGGTCACCATCTTCTCTCTTAAAGGCAAGAAAAGTTAGTAAAAGAATGCATTATTCAATATCCTCTGTCTGATAATTCCGCAGGCTGCGGGATAATGGCTGAGGAAACAAGACATGGGACAGTGATGAATACAGCAAGAATTCTTGGAAGAGAAGGATTGCAAAGGCAGGAGTGCTGGTCCTGTCTTGTGCAATAACATGCTACATTTGTCAGCATTCATGCTGAATCAATGCTGTCTGCATAGTTGCTTCTCATGCTTCTCCTCTTGAGCTTGCACAGGGAGAAATCTTGACTCTTGAACTACTGGGGGAGTAAGAAAAATGTCTCTTTCTGCATTAACTGTGTATCTTAAAATAAACTGATCATCCCTTTGGTGATGGTATAGGTTATTGTTTCCAGGAGGAAGAAAATAAAGTATCTTGCCTACTTTAAAACTGAAGGTCTGTGATATAAGGAGATACAAACAACTCTAAATGAGGCCTAAAGTACTATCACCTTTCTGAAAAGAACAATAGTATAGGAAATTCACCATCATTGTAATTGAAGGAGACTGTTTTTCTTCAGAGCAGCTGCACTATATGGACTTATAGATCAAAAAATACCCATATTCTTCTATAGCTAAAAATGCTACCAGCTTCCCTCTCCATGAAAAGTGAGCTTACCTGAACAGAAAAAAGGGTACATTTTCTCTCAAATATTTCAATTTTATCAAATTGTGCTGAAGAATTGCAGGGAACAATACTTGAACCTATGTAAAATTCCCCTACTAATAAATTTTTAAAAACTGTAGCTTGTGTTTTCCTGTATTTATGTATTTATGTGCTACTCATCTTGTCAAAAAAACAGAATTAAGTGTGCTAAATACTAGCTCGCACATTGTACTATTCTGTTTCAAGTGTGAAAATTAAAGGGCCAGAATTAAAGCATTTACTTAAATTGATAGGAGTGTTGGCTATCAATGTAAAATACTCAACATAAGAAACAGAAACAGCAGTTGGCTGAGTAACTTATTCCTTCTGAAATATTCATCTAGAAAAATGGATTCAACAATAAGTCAGAAGAGTATATAAATTGTTTAAATGTAAATTTACTCACCCTCAGTGTCTTTTAGTTTTAGAAACGAGTTTAGAAACAATAATTGAATATTCACACTCCAAAGCAAGCACTTTTGAAGAGCTGGAGTAATGCATGTCAATGAACAATAATAGGATTCAAAGCATTTTCTCTGACACGAATTGATAATCCGGCCATCTTAACAGCAGAGTTACATAAAGAGTAAGAGTTGCATAGCTGGTACCTTAGAATTTACAAGATCCAAACTGAATTGCGGGAAGTTGGATAACTTCCATCTACAGGAGAGAGGCCTGAAAATGAAGAAGAGTATAAAGCTGCCTGGTATCTTTCTCAAAGAGATTCCTTAAGTCTGATGGTTGCACCGACCTCTTTGGTCCCCAAAAGACAATGAGCTGAGAGTTGATCTTCACATTATTTTCTTTCATTTAGCAAATGGACAATATCCACAAGACAGGGATCAAAGGGCTCCTTCTGCTCAAGCAGCAAGGACTGTTTATTGTGACCAGAGAGAAGGAGACTGAGTAAGTAGAAAATACAGTAGGTCTGGATGGAAATAACTCTTCCTGAGTTGACAGAGTACTTCGAAGAATGGGATTAGGGGTATTGCAGACCCCTATTTTTTTGCATACTTCTCATTTTTTAATGCATAGAGGTCAGAGCACTGTTTTTTATAAAAGCAAAACCTCACTCTCCAGTGGGGTTGACTCCATTTAAGTTAAATCTCAGAATCTTACCAATGAAAGAATTTTCTGAATTTAAGAATATAAAAGAAATCAGCATGTATATAAGAGTTTTCCAGTTTTACATTAGGCTTATTAATGAAATGCTGGATTTGCCAAATGTAGCAATTATAAGGCAATAATCCACTACTTAGTAGGGATCAGTCTGCCTTTGTCATTACAGTTCCTTTCTACTCATTTGCTCTGGCTTTCACTCAGGAAAAAAGGTTAAGACTTATTTTATGTACACATTTTCTTCAAATTAAGTATTTATATAGTGAAATTCATAGAAATACAGTATTTGAAAATTTAGCTACTTGTAAATGATAGTCTTAAGGAAGAGTCCAAGTAAGCACATAATACCAATAAATGTCTAGGTGATTACTTGTAATGGGTTAAAATTCAAAACCAGGCGGAAACACCAAAAATGTAGTGGTTATCACATTCGCAGAATTTGTTTTGTGAAACGTAGTGTGGGGATCTAACTTTCATTTTTAGTGGAATACAATCAAAAAGCAAGGCAAAGCAGGCTCAACTTAAAAATAGAAACAGTTAGATTTATTAACATACACTAAAAGGTAAACAAAAAAAAAACAACCACGAAAGCCTTTCAAAGACACCCACCTCCTCCCTAGCAACAATCTACTTTTCCACGAAACAATGCAAAGAGACAAAGCATCAGAACTCTTAAGGCAGTAGCACTTAATAAAATAGTCTTTCATTCAGTCTTTTGAGAGAGACAAGTCCNAGCCGCGGCATCTCTGAAAGCCTCAGATCCATAAGCTGTAGAAAAAGCTCAGAAACGGCAGCCCAGGTCTTCTGTCCTTTTCTACCCCTCGGTCTTATGGGGTGCGTTTTTAGCCCAGCCTGGGCTCGGTGCTGCTCCCCGGAGCCCCGGGGCCGGAGGAGGGGGCCGGGGCCGTCTCCTTCGGCGTCATCTGCTGAGCTCAGAGGCTCAGCTCGGCTTCCAGAGGGCTGGCCCCGACCCGGCCGCCCTGGCCTGGCCGGGACATTACCTCATGGCTGGGTCCGAGAAAAAGAGAAAGAATCTCCCAAGATTCCTGTATTTAAGTGATGTGTCCCAAGGGGTGTACACTTTTTACCTGATTGGCCAACTTGGCTGTCAGTTCCAAAACAGATCACCAATTGGTTTTTCTACCATTTATGCCAAACCAATACATTACTTTATTCTACTAAATAGTAATCTTATCCTGACAGCACATATCAATTTATTTTCAGTATGTAAAAGTATGACTGAAATAACCTGAATTGAATCCTGTTTCATTTTGAACTAATTTTGTCACTTTTGTGGACACTTGACTTAGATTTCAAAAATAAATACTCAAAATGAAGTTATAAATGAAATAGTCACAGAATAGATGCCTCGTCATAATAGTCCAATGTCTGTTTTCTGACCTTTGTATCAACAGTACTGTAGGAAGTGTTTTGGACTTACAATCACTTTTCATGTATGTAATTGTTAGACACACAGACACACACAGAGACAGACACACTCACTTTGGTAAGAAGGCATGAACTGTTTATTAAAAAAATCTGACTTCACTTTTATAGTATTTCTACAAAGGCCAGGGATTGGGGGAGAAGGCTGACACCTCTCCGACCATCCCATTGGTCAAGACAACCGTCCATCAGTTGTCCATATCTCTAAAACAAGAATGTAATCTACCTTGAATTAAGGAAAACATTGCTTCTATTTATAACATCCGTGCATGAGAAACAACTTAAGAACTGTGAAACTGTGAGCCACACAGAAGGCTGGAAATCAGGATGACACTTGTATTTTCTGCACTTTAAGAGCAGCTGAACAATGTTAGCATTATCTTCTCATAATCCTGCACATCAAGTCAGAGAAGAAAATAATAATTCTGAATCTCCAAGATAAATCCTCACTCTAGAATGTCTAGGACTTGTCCTGGACAGTTTGTCTGTATACTGTGCTATCCAGGTACACTTTGATCTGCATGTTACATCTGCAGTGGGATCCATAGCTACCTTGCATAGGAGAGATCACTTGTTAAAAGACCTGAAGCTTTCTGACACCTGCCCAGACAGCCTGTAAACTGCTGTCAGATTTGGACTTATGAAAAATTTTCTGTCTTGACACTTGCAGGACTTATAAGGAAGAAAAGCATTAGTTACACTGCTGTGCTTTCCTTCTTGGGCATGTTTGGGATAGCAAATGCCTCCCTATCACACAACTGACTGGAGGGCAGGGCAGCAGCCTTGCTGTTTGAGGTAGACGCTCTCATCCTTTCCCTTCTGAGATACTCAGGAGTGCCTTTTTGAAAGGAAACACACGAGCCAGACTTTTCACTGGAGAATTCACTGACCTAGCAGTGCTGCTCTTATGGCCAGCATTAACTGTAGATGATCAAATGCATAATAATTTGCAAAATACAAGTCTTGTTCCACCCTGCTTTGTGTCCTGAGCTACTAAACAAGGACTCATGCAGAGTTCTTTTAGAAACAGGGGACAGTTTTTTGTAAAGGGCATGCCTCAATTTTTTGAAAGATCTTAGAAAACAGTAAGTGAGCAGTGTATTTTTGCCTGCCTGCATAAAAGAGCTGCATTTGGTACTATATTTTATGTTCTTACAAACCCATACAAGCACAGTGGAGTGGGTTTTTTTCTTTTCAAAAGAAACACAAATTCAACAACAAGCTTTAAGCTGTGAGCTTTAAGGCATAACAAGTTTTGAAACATACTGTGAATTGTAAAAATAAAACATAGTGCCTGTTCCTCCTGCAAACCTAAGTTCAAATCCCTCCCTAGGCTACCAGCAAACACAAACGTGGCTCTGATCCTGTTTTTCCTCTTTTGCATACATCGCAGAGCTGTTGCAAACCAGCATGACTTGGAACTTCTATTAAAGGCGCCAAATGCTGGTGAAGAAGGGCAGTTTGAAAAGGGCAGGAGGCAGCTGTAGTGAAATGCCCTGGAGATGGGAAGTAAGTGATCAAAGAGCATAAAGGTACAGAGGAAGTGATGTAGAAAGTAAATGCATGTTTTGTGCCTTCTATCTGTAAACATTTAGTCCTCTTCACCAGTTAATGACCAGTTTCACAATGTTTGTATTTTTCAATCCTTTAGTCAACATCTAAACCTGAACATTCTGTGCTGGCAGAAAATACTGCAAACTATTTTGAATGACAAAAATTATAGAGAATTTCCTTTCAATTTCTGCCTCATAGTATTTAGCTCCTGCAGACATGAAGTCATATGACCCTTCTGCATCTAGACACAAAAACAAACTTGCAAACAACTTGCCTGAGAGCACCAGTGTTTTACCTTGATTCTTTATGTCCTGGGAAAACTGCAGGATGAGGACTTGTCTGTCCATCCGAAAGCTACGTCTGCATCAAAGCACATGTGCACTGCTTCATAAGTGACTGTAGCACACTAAAAAAAAACCAAAAAAACAATCTAAGCTTAGGAATATACATGTAACTATGTGGCCCAATACTTATATCTTTTCGGACTCCCACACCCAACTATTAAAGTTAGGCACCTGAAATGCATTGGAATGGGAATCTGGAACCCATAAGCATAGAATAGTTCGAAAAAGAAGAAAATGTTATTTCATAAAGGGTAAATGATATCCCATGGAAAGATTAGAAGGAAGTAATAAGAAATTTTTAGCCATTTGCCTACCACCAAAATTTTCTCAGAATCTCACACTTGTCAGTGGAGAACAGAATGAGCTCATTGATAATGGCTCTTCTTATTTCTTACCCACTTCAGTGGACAAAAGGCTGCTACAAATGAGTTTAATTCTTTTATAGCATTAAGTTTCTTTGCAGATAATCTCCACAAGGATGGTATACAGTGGTGAAGGAGAGTAAAAGAGATACTTAGATTCAGAAAGCAAAATGTCTTCATAAGACAACATGAGCAAATATCAAGGCCAGGTCGTGCCTTTCCCATCGCTAGAACTGGCTCTCTCTTTTTTTTTTTTTTTTTTTAATGCAAAACAACTGCAGCATTCCGTCTTGTGTCAATAGGTAATGGTGAACATAGAATATGATAAATATTTTCTTGTACAAGCTGTTGTCCTGGACTGCATAAAAAATGGGAGCAGGATGGGAGTTTCTGGAGAAGCAACCACCCTCTGTATATTGCACAATCTCATCAAGCCATATTTGGGGTACAGTTTCTTTGAAGTCAAACCAGCTCATGATAATCCCATGGCAGGATTGTGCAGCTCAAGTGCACCAAGCCAGCAGTGGCACACCTTTACTAGCCTGGATGCCAGTTCCATGCACAAACATATTAGTTGCAGATCTCTCCTTTCCCTGCTATTAGGTCTTCAGACTACATTGCCACTTTATTGCATTTAACCTGGAAAAACATATAAATTAATCATGCTTGAAACTCAGTAGGATCTAGCAATACTAAAAGCCCTGGAAGTGTTAAAAGCCAGGTTGGGTGCAGCTTCGAGCAACCTGATCTAGTGGGAGGTGTACCTGCCCATGGCAGGGGTTGAAAGTAAATGATCTTTAAGGTCCCTTTCAACCCAAACTATTCATGATTCTACTATATGGAAAGACATAGAGCTGCTGGAGATAATCCAGTGGAAGAACACAAAGATAATTATGGGACTGGAGCATCTCTATTCTAAGGAAAGGCTGAGGGAGCTGAGCCTGTCTCTCAAGACGAGACAAATGAAGGGACCTCATTAATGTCTATCAGTATCTGAAGCAGGGGGTTCAAGGGCACGGATCCAGGTTCTGCTTAGTGGTGCCAAGCAATTCCACAAGAGGCAACAAACTGATGCACAGGAAGTTTCAGCTGGACATGAGGAAGAACTTCTTACTGTGCAGGTGAACAAGCACTGAATCAGATTGTCCAGAGAGGTTGTGGGATCTGTGGCACTGAAGATATTCAAGAACTGGCCAGACACAATCCTCTGCCATGTGCCCTGGAATGAACCTGCTTGAGCAGGGAGGTTGGACCAGATGGCCCACTGTGGTCCATCCCAACCTTGTCCATTCTGTGATTTGGGGCATGCAGAGGGTTAACAAACCTCTAAATTAAGTTGGTAGATCCCACTGTCACTACAGCCTGGACAGCTGATTGTTTTCAGGTTCTCAGTCTTTTCCATTACACACATTTAAATAGGCCTTACACTTCCCTGTAACAGAGGTGGAGGCCCTTTCTGATCACTGATCATTTCCCCAGCAGGAAGTAAAAGTTTTTGGCACACAGAGTTATCTGTATTTACACAGTCAGACAATTTAATTACTGACCATGACAGCATTTCTTTGAAGGCTTCACCTTTCTTAGGTGGATTCACCTGCTCCAGCATGATGATGTTTTGCTGTGTATTAAGAGATGTTCTACTAATCTGGGACACAGGAGTTCTTGAGTTTGGATAGTAAGAGGCTAATGAGTGGCCCATTGTTTTTTATGACTTTGGCTTCCTTTTCACCTCCTCAGAAACAAATGTATGTTTCAATACATCTCCATGGAAGTCTGTTCCATTGCTCTTTACCACTTTTATGCTCCCTGTATCACACAGTGGGGGTTTTTTTTGTTTCTTTTCTTCAGCTCTTTTCAGCACAGAAGGGTACACTGCCATCCCCTGTTATTCTTTTCAGATCTATCACAAGACAGCAGAGTATAGAAATTTTGCTGTAAATAGAAAGACATTGAGTTCACTGCAAGTGAATAACTTTGCAACTTAATAAGTTGTAAAGTACTTGTCCCAAAACAACAACTAACATTAGCTTTCACAGGAGGAAAGAGCAGGGTGACTCACCACTAAAAGGCAAATTCTAACCAAAGGCAAGTTTAGCAACTTCCTCAGTGAGCAGTGTTCTCTCCTGTTGGGAGAGAATTACAGAACCTAACATAAGCTACCTTATTTGGAAGTGAACTCCATCTCACAATCTGAAATGCACAGAAAGTAGAAGAAAATGTAATGTTGAAATTGTGGGTCTAGCTGAAGGGAGAATGAAGCAGACTGAAAGGAGACAAAGTTGTTGTTGGACTAAAGGATCTAAACTGTATAACTGAGATACTAGTGGTGGTGGCTCCCCATTACTTCTAAGTACCCATAATCAAATGATGAAAAGATTGAAGCCTAACTACAAGAAGTGCTGTCTTCCGAAAACTCAGCTCTTGGGAGGAAAGAGTGGAAAGGGAAAGAATGGTGGTGATGAGGATGGTGGATTCACTCAAGTGACCTTACACACTGGGAATGCCAAGGTCTGGAGAATACCAGTGTGGGAAACCCTATATTAAACATACTGCTGTTTGTCCTCTATGTGTTTGGAGAAGTAGAATTTCTGTGCAGAGATAACATAGGTGTTTACAGAGACTTGTAGGCCATATCCCAGACATGCCTGAGTTCCCTGTTGGGAGAGAGATCAAAGCAGACGCCATAAAAAGCACGGGGAGATCTCAGCATGGCACTAAACTACACGTGCTCAGGCCCTTGGTAACTGGGCACAGCAGCAGCCCTGCTGCCCCTAGGATTGGACTGAGCCTGACAGTGCCTGTGCCCTCATCCTGCCTCCCAGCCTTGTTTCAGAATCCTCCAGTTAGCAAAGTAATCGAGTAAATTTATTCTTTGTATTTCAGATGTGGTTTTTTGTGGTTGCCCTCAGTCATCTGTGTGATGATTCCTCTTGCTGAGGATCTCAATGGCTAAAGTAGTCGAGTGGTAAATC
The DNA here is from genome assembly GCA_013397315.1 of Donacobius atricapilla. NCBI lineage: Eukaryota > Metazoa > Chordata > Aves > Passeriformes > Mimidae > Donacobius > Donacobius atricapilla. The sequence continues at coordinate 42,498 of WBMY01014521.1, forward strand.
CTGGCAACTATGAGTGTGACTTCTGTTATCTTGTTCTTTTAGCTGGAAACTGTATGGGAAGGCCTTCTCTCTCTTATGGTCTGCAAACTGGGAACATATTGTAGAAATACCAGAAGGAATCTCTTATGTTGAGATCATGGTGTTAGCCACTGGTATTTTCTCCTCTGTTGGAGGTGCCAACTTCAATGTTATATGAATGATTACATGAAAACCTAATGGTCCAATGTTTTGACTTCTCTGCAAATGCTTAAATGAAGTTACTCTTTGTGTCCTTTACAACTGTTTCTGAGGCGAGAGATTCCCCAAAAGATCTTTTGCTGTCAAAACATATTTAACCACTATGGAAATCTGCTTCATTTGATGGCTTTGTTTTTGTTACCAATTTTCTGGATACTATCTACTTTATTCAAGAGAAAGCATTTTTTTCCATCGTCCCATCACCATTACAATACCTGTTTGTCTCATTTCCATTTATCTGTCAGTGGCATTGTTCCTTTAGAGTGAAAGAGACAGGTACTACCACTGTTTCCTCATTTTGTGATCAAGGACAGCAGCTTCGTATAAGGCAAACAGGTTTTCATGAGATGTAAGCAGGTTACCAACTCAGAGTTACTGATAAATGTCAGAAAGAAACAAGGTCAGATGTCTGGTACTGCCAAGCACTGCAAGGTCATGCTAATGAGCCCTGTTAACAGAGGAAATCAGAGGCCAGGAATTCATTATTGTCTTCAAGAAATAATGACTGCAAAGTAGAATAAAAATAGGAAAGGTCTCAACATCCTTTTTACCAGGATTTTCACAGAAAATTCAGACAGATGCTAACAGTGTTCTTTCTAATTTCTAGAATCACTGAAAAGAGGATCACAGGCTAAGGTTCAAAGTTCCCTGATCCCAGATTTGATAGACCAAGCACAGTTCATAACTGATGGTCAAAGGCCAGAGGAAGGAAGCACACGGCTGTACTAGGCTGCAGCTCTGGCCCTGGTCTGTGGGATCAGGCAGCACACTGAGTCTCAGCTGCCTGAGACAGAGCCCATGTGCTGGAAAGTGTTCAAGGCGGAGAGAGCCCCTAGCAACCAAAAATAGGAAACCAAGCCAGATGAATGGATGCAAGGAGAGTAAACTGTGTGAAATGGATATAAAAACAAATGTACTACAGAAATAAATTAATAAATTTAAAACTAAAGGGGAATTATACAGTGTTAGGCTCCTCTAGATAGTCCACCAGTAATTCCAGAGAGAAGAAATCCCAAGGGTGTCAGCAAGGGCACAGCTTCCTCCCTGGAAGACTTCTGCCATCTCTACCATTTCTTCAGGATGCCCTTACCCTTTTGAGAAATAATATAGATAGTTCAGACTGTAAGGAACTGCGGCAGATAACTGCCAAAGCTCTCTACAATATTTAATAAACATAACTGATGCAGCAGATATAATAGACACCTCCATGCAGATAAATCATGTGAAAATAAAATGTTTCTTTTACCAATTTCACATTGAGGTAGAGGGAGAAAGAACTGCTAAAATATTTAGAGCTTTGACAATACTGGACTGCTCAGCAGTTTGTTTCCCTGGAAGCAAAACACTTGGTTCAGGCAGAAGTACAGCATCAATCATATCTTTTACCTCTCTGTTAACAACACAAATGAAAGTGTGAAGTGAGAATGTGACTTGACCACTGTAGAATGCTGGACTAATTTTTAACTACCAATAACCCAAAACTCCTGATATTCTGGTGGTTACTGCATGCACATGGAGCCGTCTCTGCACAAGAGTGCATGGAGATTCTTTCTTGTAGCACTGAAAAGAATTTATATTTCTTTCCAGGTTCTTTAGTTATGATCTGAATTTTTTTTTTCACCTAGAATAATATACCTGATCTTCATCTTTATTGTTAACTTCTGATCCCCTGTAGTTTAGCTCTACTGTCTGTAGTATCAAAATTAGTTTTGTCAAAGGCCACATTTTGAATTAGGATTAAAACTGTTCATGTTCCCAGCAAAACCAATTTTCTTCTGGAGGATGAAGAACCCTGAGGCTCTTTCGTGTCTACAGCACTCTTTGTCTGGCAAGGTTATGAGCTTTTAAGTTAGCACTCGCTTTGTCTTTGCAGTAGTATCTGTGTTGCCATATTGCAGAATCAGTTATTTAAATTTAAAATGTCTCTTCCATTTTATGAAAATTTACAAGGCATTTAATGTAATATTCCCTCTGTTTTATTGCAAAAAGTCAGTATGTTTTTGTTGTCCTATACAGAACATATTCTTCCTTTTCAGCCAATACCATCTAAGTGCAGTGGCTTTAAGAAGTGGTGTCCTGGTTCCTGTCCAGATCAGTGACAGCAGGTGTGACCAAGACATCATGTTATGAAATACCATCTTACATCATTGCCAGGGCAGAGGGAAAGGCACTCTCACTGCTTGAGAAAGAGTGGCCCTTTCCAGTCAGGAGAGCAAGCATGGCCATGCTTGTGGCAAGGGTCCTTCCACCATTGTTGTTCATGTTCCTGGGCTTGGTGAGCATTTTCCATGTGTATCACCCTCTCTTTGTGAGGGTAAGGTGCTCTTTGTGAGCACCTTGTACACTTTTGTTATTAATATTGTTGCTGCAACTCTTCATTTTCTTACCTCATTGCTGTTTCCCATAAATTGTTCCTATCTCAACCTGTGATTTTCACTTTTTTGTGTCTTCAGTTATCAACTCCATCCCCAGAGAGAGACAGGGAAGGGGAAGTGTTGTGAGCAAATGAGCAGTGTCTCATTTGGGAGAGTCTTGATAGGGGACACTAAATTGAGGAGTACCGTTCCTAAATCATGACAACTGGTTATTTTACACTTTGAACAAATGCATGAATGCCAGTGACAGCAGAGAAAATGAAATAAACAGAAATTTATGGTCACCCTGTCTTGTCCTGCTTGGTCTCCTCTCTGTGGAATAGTTGACACTGTGGTAGCTTATCACTTCATAAGGAAACTGTTAATGAAAGCATTTTCTCTTCCACAGAAGTTTCAGGGCCAAATGGAAACAGTAGTTTGACCAAAAGTTGTAAGACCAAGTACTCATGCCACAGTTATTCTTCTACACAGACAGCATTGTCTTTTTGTGTTGCTATGTACTAGCAAATTCCAGCACCACCTTCTTTGTGTTTACTTGCCAAAGCAGAGGATAGCAAAAGCTTCACTATATCAGTTTCACTCCTTTGCTTGCCTGGTAGGCCTGATTTAAAGTAAAATCTCTGTTCACTAATCCTATTGCATTTGTGAGAGAGGAAGTGGAGATTGGTGAGGAGTATGTAGACATGAGGTTCCTTTCTCTAGCCTGAGAAGAGCATAGGCAAAGCAAATCACTTTCTCTCAGGTGCAACAGGAATTTTCCTTCTCTGGAGTTGTGTTCTGAGCAGTGTGTACAGCGTGACCTGGTGAGCACAAAGAAGGCTAGCCATATGGCTGTACACTGTTCAGGCACAATAACTCCTTAAATTACTTCTTATTCTTAGGAAAACACATTTGGAAAGCATTGTTTCTAGTGTTATTTCTTTATTTCCTGTGCCACTGCAAAACCAAGCCTTTTCATTATTAAAGCTCAGTGCATGCTAATGTCTGTACAGGCACCAAGCACAAAGTGGTTCCTGCTACAGAGAACTCCCCCGTGACTCACACTGAAGCTAGTAGGACCACTTTGCAGTTCTTCTTTTCACAGTGGTGAACAGTAGAAGGGCAGGACTCATACTGACAGTGGTTTTTATACAAACAAGTCTCAGAAAAAAAGATCATCACTCATGATGTTGCTATGATACCAGAATCACATAGGCTCAGTGTCATTCCGGGGAGTGCAGTCCCTGAATATACACTAGGGTTTCCTGCAGCCCACTGGCTGACACAATTCCAGCTCTCACACCACAGTATTTATTAAAACCTACCAAGCTAACAATATGTTCATTTACTGAACCCTAAACAATAATCAATGCTGAAGTAGTGTAGCTGTACTGTACAATGTGGATTAATTATATCACTGTTTTGGAGTTAAAGACAATGAGCACCCTATTTCTCTTCTTTCTACCAGGTTAAAGTTGTGATGACACCCCACTCATTCCCCCATTTTTCCCCCCGTTACACTGGTACTGCTGTAATGCACCACTATAATGGAATTTAGATTTCAGATTGTCATTTGGTCCCAGAAAAATGACACCTGTATAAGGCAGACTAAAAATAACTGTTATTAGTCTGACAAAATGATGGTGCTTGCTAATCCTTTGCATCTACTTCCAGTCCCAATAGCTCAAAAACCTATGGAGTTTAATAGAGAATGACCAGCTTTCTAGAGAACGGTTAAACCTACCCAGAGAGCACTGTAACAGGGATGTAATTCTCCATTCATAGCTATTTGCTGCACTAAATTTCTATGGAATCTTTCTGATTTCTTCCTTGTTCAATTCAATAAGACTTTTCCATAGAAAAAATATGCACACTTACTGCAGCCTACACAGACACAAGGCAGAGTATATCTTTATTGTTTAATAGGAGGTAAAATTGCTACTGTTCTGTTACATACAAGGTGGGAGGTATCTGCTGCATAAATTCCAAGCATTTGATATTCAACAAAAATCAATTCATTCTAAACACACTTTGTTTCAAAAAATATTATAAGTTAGGCTTAACTAATAGCAACTTAAAAGTACTCCTCAGTATTCACAGAGGTCTCTCTAATGATTATCAGCCTTAGAAGAACAAAAAGAGTGGATTTATGCCTGCCATGTATTATTGCTAGGGTATAGTAATAACACAGGTGAATTTAGATGCTTGTGGTTCATACTCAAAAAAAAATAGTCAAGTGCAACTCTGAAAGAAACAATGTGAAGTTCTGTTTAAACACATAGGAAAGCCATTCTCATTTTAAGCTCCATTAGCAACACAAAGGGATAGAAGAAGCTGCTACTCCAGTTGACACTAGCAGAAGTTCCAAGGCTCATTCATATCAGAGTGCCTGGGCTTCCTGCCAGAGGCCTTGCCAGAAGGAAAAGTGGTAGTGATGTTGTGAGAGCAAGAAGAGCACGTAAATATTAAAAGCAGATACCAGGCCAAAAAAGCACACAAGGTTGTCCCTGTTCCTTGTGCAGCAAGAACTCTGAAACCAACTTTTACCTCTTCAGTGTCATGGACATGTAATTCAATGCCTTTCCATCCAGATACAAGTGTTACAGTTTCTGTGAGCAGTAATTCTGTCACTGAATCTTTGTCTGCTGGACAGAATTCTTTGATTGCAAATTCATAATTTATTGGCAAGACACTTGAAGAGAGAGTGAAAATTGGTCTCTGACAATTTCTCAACAGCACTGGTCCTTGCAGATGTTTTTTTTGTGGACAAAGGCTGACAGAGCACAATATGCCTTAAGAAGATTTCCCTCTTTGGCAGAGATTTTCATCTCATGACACTTAGCCCATGCTAGGGTTTGTTTGCAGCCTTGTTTGCCAACAAAGATGAGGAATTGTGTGCTCCATAGCTGTATGAGTAAGGTCAATGACAACCACAGATTTCTATATTCAACAACCACAGATCCTTGTACGCAACTCAGGTCCCCAACAGCTTTCTGAAATGGTCTAAAGGTGAGCAATGCCTGCCAATCTAATCTGCTATAAATGTATGCAAAACATAGTGAAAATGTGATAAATCAGTATTTCTGCACCTCCCAGCCTGGTAGGTGCTTATAAACAGTTTTTAACAGAACACCATCCTTGTCTCATTGGCACATTGGAGGGGAAAATCCCTTAGGGTCCTATATCTGTGTTTAGCTTTGTCGTCTGTCAAATTGAGTCCCTGGTTCTTATTTGTTCTTCTCTGTTCTTGTTTCAGTTTTGGGTCTGGTTTGTTTGTGTTTTGTATAAACTAGTCATACAGAGAGAAATTGCTTTGTTTGAATCAAAGTCTCTTGCCATAGGTGTGCTGTCTTTCTTCACTAAATCTGTATTTTAACTATCAATATTATTGGTGCTCCAAAAGGCTTTTATTCATGGAGCTCAGGGTATCTCACAGCAGCAGATACCTTTTTTGGAAGATCTATGTGTCGCCCTGATTTTTCAGCCTTCTCTTCTGTTTCAGTTTTCGTAGTTTAGGTTGTTTCTCACGCACGGGTGTTATAAACAGAAGCAATGTTTTCCTTAAGTCAAGCAAGTTTACATTCTTGTTTTACAGATATGGACAGCTGATGGACAGTTGTTCTGACCAATGGGATGCGGAGAGTTGTCAACCTTCTCCCCCAGTCGCTGGCCTTTGCAGAAATACTTTATAAAGTGGAGTCAGATTTTTTTAATAAACAATTCATGCCTTCTCACCAAACTGTGTGTGTGTGTGTGTGTCTGTGTGTCGAACAACGACAATCTATGTACAAAAAAAAGCTGTTGAAAAAGATCATTTTAATATCATGCAAAAACCTTGCATATATTTCAAATTACACAACTGATATGATGAAAAAAAATGGAATTACACCTGTTGTAGAGCTAAAATACTATTAAGATGAGTATACAATTGAAATTAACATCATTTCTGAGCAAATAAATAGCAAATGTTATTTCCATAGTTCAGGCATTAGGAAAACAGGGTGAGATAAAGCCTAAAGTAATGAAATGAAGATGTCTCAAAGGGGAAACAGGGGAGCAGATCTCCAGTTGAGGCTAATCCTTAGCTCATCTAGGTAGTAGATCACGGTGCTCATTTAAACCCTGAAGAGGAAAGAAACCCAGAACTGGTCATTCTTCCTTGTATCAGCAGCTTGTCTCCAGCAGGCGAGTGGTGATCCCAGGGCTTTGGCAGGCACTGCTGGCACAGAGCCATGCAATATTAATCTGGCATTCTGATAAAAGGCTTTACTTCTTCCTGAAGAGGTGTGATTAGCACTGTTCCTTCACTTAATTTTACTGCAAAGCTTTAACCTTTCTCACACAGAAAATGTAGAAAATTGGCTCCCCAAGCACCTATTCACCATCCCAAGCTACTGCAGTTCCTGAAGTGAAATGTTGCCGCCAGAGTGTCTTGTAATGGCCATCAAAACCTACTTCAGTAGCTTTAACCAGAAGTAATTATTTTCATTCATTTTTTATCTTTATAGAATAGAAAATGGTGCAGGCTAAATTCTGACCTCAATTACATCTTGTTAAATCTTGAAGAATACTTCAATTGCTGTAAAAGGAATGTGAACTCCAAGTGGTTTGTAGCCTAAACATCGAGCACATAAACAGGAAATTTGCTGTCACTTCACACCAAGACAATAAAGCTAAGACTAACACAACCATACTTCATTTCTTTTAAGAGAAATGTTAGTGACCATAAACATTTTTTCATATTTACAAATATTTCTGTACAAATGAGTTTCTGTACAAATGAGTACAAATACAAGCGAACAAAAAGCAAAGAGAAAAGGTTTGTCAAAAGTGGGATTTCTGCTTTTGTGATACTTTTGTGTTGAATCCTATTAAAAAAAAAAAAAAAAGAAAGAAAGCAAAAAAACCCTTTTCTTTGTTGCCATAGCAATAGATTCCCAGGGTGAAATTATATCATGCTGCCTTTCTTCTAGGTTTCTGCTATGTGCTATCACCACCCACTCTCCTTCATTACAGTCAATAATCAGCAAAACCGCCCCACCCCCAGCCGTTATTCATCTGCATGTTTTGGGATGGAGGATGCAATAGTTATTGTTTTGACAGGTGTAGAGAAGCCAAGTGAATTCTCAGTGTGCTGAGGAAGCACAGGATGTGCTGCCTGAAATGTTTCCAGTCTGGTCCCCTTTGACAATACCTGTGAGCAGCTGTCCGTCCACAGTCTCGTATCTCTTCTGCACATGCACTAACTGCTGGTGTCAGCTCTACAGCACTGCACTGTGTTTCTTGGGAGGGATGGGAACAGGCAGCTACGCTAGCCTGGCATTGCCAGAACAATGTCAAATTTGAAGTAGAACCCCGATTTTCCTAGGTAAAGTGCCATTGCATTAACTCAGTGTGTCACCTTTCCCTTGCACCACAGCAACTTCAAAATTAACAACTACGTCACAGACCAACAGGCCAAGAAGAGCTTGCAAGACACACTCCAAAGTCTGAACACTGGAACACAATGTAATCTAATTTTAACAGGCTTGTACCAGGGAAAGAAATATCCTGCCTTCCATGTAATTATTCTGAAACAATGTTCAATTTCCACTCTTAAGCTCAGTGTCTAGCCCGGCATTTGAACTGTATGGATATTTCTCCAAGACTGGATTCACACATGACTTTTCTTTAGCACTAAATCCCCCCAAGACAAGTGGTTAAGTTAAACTGTTAATTCATGTTAAATACTGGCCTTATTTAAATTATCCTGGTTCCATTACTTTAGAGGACCAAACCAATTTATCATACTGATTAACAGCAGCTGAAGAACTAACTCTGGATAACTTTCTGACATTTAATATTACAGACCAGTTTTCACTTTATTTGGAATAGAAGTTAGTGTTCGCTGGTATTTCTTCATGTTCTCACTACTCACAAAAGGCAATGCAGCTGCAGATTTTCCTAGGCCATGGCAGAGACATGAGCTTCCTCCTTCCTCCTCTCCTGGTCCCAATCCTTTTCCATCACCACTGCTTTTGCTCCAGAGTCAGAAGTCCTGACTGTGCACCTGAGTCACCAACCCACCCATCTCCGTCACGTGAATTCAAGATAGTCTCTCCCCTTGAGCAATATTCACCAGGTTTTAAATAGTAATTTCTAGTACTTATTCTGAAATTTCTCGTATGTCTTTGTTATTCTTTCATGCAAGAAAGAGTTTTTCTCATTGGCCAGATTGTAAAATATGTTTGTTTGTTTAGATATTGGTATGTCATGTTTAAATAAGTAAATAAACAAATAAGTAAGAGGAAGAGAGAAAGAAAAAGAAAAAGGTGCTTTGAAAATGCTTAGCATAGTATTATGTATTAGGTCTTTGCAACAGCCTGATAGCTGAAGGTCATGTCTGCATGGCAGAACTCTTTCTCCTTGTCTGTCAGTTAAATTAGTTGCTAAATATGGTTTCAGGTACAACATCATTGTTAATGCATGTCTTTGTTAATTTAAGAATAAGATGTTCTGGCTGCTTACTTCCCATTTAGTGATTCTTTGTGGATACAATGGTATCTATCTGAGCAATACACATATAAATAATGTATAATTTTTGTAATGTGAATAGGAATGAATCATGATGCTACTCTTCTTATGAGAATATGAGAATGTCATTCTGTATTTTAATCATGGACCCATGCTGCTCCCTATTTCTTGAAGTCAGGGTGAGATTCTGGATTTGAAAAGCAGTCCCTTTATTTCAGCCCATAAGTTTGACTTCATCCTTCATTCTACAGGATGCTGCACACTCAGGTGCTCTCCTAGCAGAATGATTACAAACTCTCCAGCCTGTAAGCAGTGTTTTAGTCCACCAGATTAGGAGTTCATATTGTTATGTCTAGCATCTAGATCTGCTTTGGTGAATTTCAGCTTCAGATTCTTGCAAGAATGCAAGGCTAATGGGGGGCTATGACAATCACTAATAAATAATAAAATATGTATTTCTTTTTGCAATACAGCAGTACCTCCACTTGTCACACCTGTTCTGTTTGTAGCTGAGAAGCCTCTAGGGTATAGGGAGAAGGAAAATCCTTCAGGGACTCAGGATGTAAAATCCTACTGGCACAGTTGAGTATGTGGGTATATGGCTGCTGCTTTTCCTTTGAAAATTGTACAGAAAGGAAATAATCACTAAAACATACAACATCCATCCTAGTACCTGAACTCATGAAATCACTTGTTCAGCTTTATTTGTGATACAATAATAAATCAATTTAAGGGATAAAATACTAAATTAATTGAAGGTATGCTGGAAAGGATTAATTCAGCAGAGAAAAATTGTTTTGACCCTTCTTTTTACACACTCTGAACCACAGAACATGAGAAGTGCTCACTACTGACCCTCAACATTACACATACACCCTGTCTTAATTTGGAAATTATTATTTTGTCCTAGAGTACTTCCTCCACCATTTTTACTCTCAGCTACAACACCAAAGAGGTGCTATGAAGTAAACTGTCAGACTCTCTTATGTCACCCTGATTTTTCAGCCTTCTCTTCTGTTTCACAGTTCTCATAGTTCAGGTTATTTCTCACGCACGGGTGTTATAAACAGAAGCAATGTTTTCCTTAAATCAAGCAAGTTTACATTCTCGTTTTAGAGATATGGACAGCTGATGGACGGTTGTCTTGACCAATGGGATGGGGAGANTGCAGCTGTGGGACGCAGTGAGGTATCACCCATTCCCTTTCCCCTTTCCCGCCCTGGGTCTGGCGGACCCTGTTTTTGCGGGCATAGCCTGCGGATTTTAGTAAATATGGTAATCTCTACGCTCTCCCTGGACAACACCCTTGTTTTAGAGATTTGGGACAGCCTCTTGGAGCAGCGCCACGCAGCCAGNAGAAGCGCCAGGCAGCCATTCCCAGGGCCAACTTCCGGGCATTGTATCTCTGGGGCAAGTAACAGCACTTCTTCCCGGATGTTGCAACTGCTCTTTCCAGAACTGCATGGCAGTTACTGGGAGACCGTTTAATGGACATTTTTTCCTATGAGTGGGACGTGGGCGTTGTGAAATTTCTGATAACCTGGAAGTGTGTTGACATGAGTTTTCGGGGCTCTGACAGCTCGTCATGTTCTGAGGCTTCTGTGGATGCCAGGTTCTCCTCCGGTGGCAAACCCTGGTCTGACTGCGCGGTGGACCCCCCGCTTCTTCCCCAGGGTGCTGCCCTGGGAAGGGGTTCCGTTCACGGGGACCTTGGGGTTTCTGGGAGTCCCCTTGCGGTGGACACGCTGGCAGTGCCCGCCCCTGCACCTCGGGGGCTGGGGAACAGCGGGGAGCCGCCTGATCACCCTTTGCAAGGCCCGGCGAACCAGCCACGGCCCATCCCTGCCGCAGCGGCGGGGCGGCGGTTGCGCCTGGCTCCGCGCTGGCTGCCGTGCCTGCGCAGTCCGGGGGATGCCTGGAGGGCAGGGTCCTGAGCGATCCTGTGTTGGACTGCACCCCCGTGGGCAGGGAGCCCCTTCTACCCCGCCCAAGGCTGATGGGATCTGCTTTGGGGTCCTGCGCCACGGGGGGAACCCTGCTGGGGGCAGTCCCGGCCACCCTCGCCGCTGCACCGCCCAGGCCGGGAGCTTTGGCATCCGTCTCCCTGCCTGGGCCAGGTGAGAGGGGCTCTGCATGGGCCCCAGCCCTCCCTGAGCTGGCTTCACATGCCTCACTGGGGCCCGCGGGTGCTGCTGGTGCCCCTGTGCTGCAGACGGGGTCAAACCTGACTGTGGCTGGAGAGGTCCTGCCTCCTGTCTCACCCCTGCATCCCGCTAATTCCAGGACTGTGGCAGACCGCCTCCTGAGCTTGAAAGATAAGTTCTGTGGCCCTGTGAGTGTTGAATGGGCTGTGATATCGGGTGGACCCCAAGCTTTCCCTGTTACTGGAAGTTCTCCTGATCACACCCCTCGTGTTTTCTCGTCTCAGCTTCTCCCTTTTGAGTTTTCTGCTTTCAGGACAGAGGACTGGTTTGAGGGGACAGCTGCTTTGGGTCTGCTGGGCCGCCTC
>WBMY01014537.1:3691-16002 GCA_013397315.1 Donacobius atricapilla
TTAAAAGGCTTCTGCACCACTGACCTTGCTGGAATTAGTTACTTGTACAGATACACGAAAATTCTCTTTCAATACAGGGTAAAATATGAAGTCTTTATATCCTTGGTGGATACTTTGGAGGGTGACTGAAAGGACTTTATTTCCCGAACAAACTCTCTCCATCGACTATGTAGGAGGTCTGGATTAATAAACTGGCTGCCTGGATTACTAGCAGGAAAAGCAGTAACCTTTGCCCACTTCATTTAACATACACCTGTTTGTACAAGAGTGGGCCAAATCCACACAGAGAACCATACCATCAAGGAAACCAAGGATTTGCCATTTAGTTCTTTGTTTGATTTTTTTTTCTTGGCCTAACATCTCCTTAGCTTTCTGTCTACTGGCAGACTGGCAGTGTTTAGTTGCCTACATTAGATGCTAACACTGGACCACTGAGGTCACATCTAGACTGCCATGTCAAACAACTCTGATCTGCAGAAAGAAACACTTGGAGGTGAAGGTCCGGAGTTCATTGTAGATACATTTCAGATATTTTGTTTGTCCATTTTCACTTTGGATTAAGTAGAGTTCTGGTACTGTAAAGGCTTCCAGCTTTGTATCTGGAAGGAAGGAATCCAATTTGTGCTTTCCAGTATGCCTGAATTCAAAGTGACCTAAACTGATCAGGAGATTTGCTTTAGAAAGCTGACCTGTCATTAGATATGCATATATATTCTTTATTCTTTTAACTTTTAATATAATTAATCAACCATATTAATTGAAAAGAACAAACAAAAAAAAAGTACTACTGTTAAAACTAGTTAAGTACTATTGATCTTAATAAGGTAAAGACTGAATAACTTTTTGGACACACCCACTGAATATATTTGATCCTAAAATGATGCAACATATGAATTTTTCAAATACATAAAAACTGAAATGAATAGAAAAGTAAAAAGTAAAGTAAAAGTAAAATAATCAATTCCTAAAGATTCATAGTAGTATTTTCAAAAGGTAAGGTTTTTTTGGTTTGTTTTAACTTTTTCCACCAAATAAAAAAAATTAAAGTATTATTTCAGCTCAGCATAAGATTTTTTAATAAAACCAAAAGATTTTGAGTGTTTTCACTACTAAAGGGAAAAAAAGTAATCTTAGAATGGGAAGTAAGTTTACACTTAAGTAAAGACATAATTCAGTTTTGTTTTAAACCAAAATATTTCACTGTATTTTTACACTTGTGTTCACACAAAATGGGAAAATGAATTCATATGATGCTTTATTAAGATCTATCTATGTTTTTCAGCAGACAGAAAATACATTTCTTGTTTTAAAATCCATAAAGGTTGAAAAAATATAAATCAAACAAACTTAGATACACTTGTAAGCACATAAAGAGTTTACAATGGTCCTGGAACATCACAAAGTAAAAGCAGTCATATTAAAGGCCTCTTTTAAGTAAAGAATGACTCACATAGAAATCTAACTAAAGAATGAAATAACTTAAAGAGTAAGACACCATACCTGTCCATTATTTAGTTTCTTACATTCCTCTTAATCCATATCATCAATGTAGTTTGCTGACTAAACTGCATATTGGTGTAATGGGCAGTCAGCAAATTAAAAAAATAAAAAAGATTTTGAATAAAAATTCTTCATCAGCTGCCTCTGCTGAACAGCCTCTATTGTCTGGTTTTTGGCAACAGCACTGTTCCATGCAATAATGTGAAAAACAGCACATTTAATCGGAAAAGAGATTGTCACATTTGAAAATAATTATTTTCATGGTATAGGACATCAGTCACCCATTAAATGTATTGAAACATAGCAAGAAAAATGAGTACCTCACATCAACCAGAAATTGCTATGCAATAGTTTTGGCACACACCAAAGTAATACCAACAAAACTAGAAAGCTGTTTTCTGGTGAAATGCTAAAAAGAGATCATTAAGGAATGAAGAATTTGACAGGCCTTGTATAAATGATTAAAACCATCTGTAAGATGAAAAAGAAATATATGTAGCCTGAATTTTTCAAAGTTGTCTGTGAGACTTTAGAGGGGGATAGGTATCCAACCTTCATAGGAAGCTTTGAAAATTCTTCTCTTTGTGTTCCTGGATATTTTAGGGAGGGAGAAATAACTTTCTTACTGTGTTTTGTACTTTCGATACAAAATAGAGGCGAAGTAGCTTTTGTGTACCAACGTGATAACTCCCATGGAGTTAACTGCAGCAGGGGAAAGAGACTGTTGATGCCTGCTTTGTGAGATAGAATATATCCAGTGTAAAGAGAAAATGTAAAATGTGAAGATACACTTCTTCTACAGGAAACAATGCTGTGTGCTACTGCTAATTTTATCACAATACAAATAAAAGCACTTCTATTTCCTATGTGCTGTGGAAGTGTTTTCAAGCAATGCATTGTTTTGAAATACAATAGATAAAGCATAAAAGAAAACATAGAAAATTACTACAGAATACATTTCAGTGAAAAGATAGCTTTGGAAAGCAGCTATGTGGACTTAACAGAACCAGGTTCTTAGATCCCAATAAATGAAACAATCTTTGTCTTTATCGCATTTGTCATCTCCTTTATTAGTATCATTCAAGTCAGTCTTAAGATTGTTTGTGGTCTGTGTCAAAGAACAAAGCCATTTTTATCAATTCTATTCTCACTCATTGCACGCAAAATCAAGTAACTAACTTGATTCTATCTAACTGCAGCTTATCTAGTTGTCAGTTTGACCTGGCAACCAACATGGCAGACTTGGGTTCCTTAGGAACAAGAGAATAATATCACCTGCCAAAATGACTTAGAAAATAAAGGAAAAAATGTCTAAATTCTTGAGGAAAAATTATGTGCTAGGAACACAGCACCTGGCATAGGCCGTGTTATTTCAGCAAATGATCTGAAATCAGGCTAGAGGTACAGGAGAAAGACTGTAAGCACAAGGAAAGAGTTCAGCTTCTACCATCTCAAGGAAGTACCTCAGAATTCTGGGAAGATTGTGAATAAACCTAAAGTATCTTAATCTTCCTGAAACTGACATTACAACCATCATAGAATTCTGTCAATATCTAATCATATTTTGAAATGCTATATAAACTATCATTTTTCCATCATCCTGTATGAGGCTCATTATTTTAACAGTCAAATCCCAACTAGCTGAGTGTCCTACAGAATGCCTATCAGATTTAAGCGCTGATGAAGAATTTTTTTAAGCTATTTGATAGCTCTTGGCAGGACCTGTGACCCCATGGAGAGGGGAATCAACACAGGAGCAGGTTTGCTGGCAGGACTTGTGATAGTTCTATAGGGGACCCACACTGGAGCAGCCTGTTCCTGATGACTCTGTCCTGTGCAAGGGATTCAAGGTGGAGCAGTTAGTGAAAAACTGCAGCCTGTGGAAAGACCCACACTAAGATCATGGAGGAGTGTCTCCTGTGGGAGGTACACTACACTGGAGAGGGAAAAGAGTCTGAGGAATCCTCCCACTGATGAGGAATGAGCAACGGAAACAATGTGTGATGAACTGGTGCTAACTTCCATTGCCCATCTTACTTTGTCACTCAAAGGAAACAGAGAGAAATTGGGAGTTCAGTTAAGCCAGGGAAGGTGTTTTTAAGATTTGGGTTAATTTCTCATTACCCTACCCTAATTTGATTGGCAATTAACTAAATAAATTACCCAAAGATGATTTTATTTTGCCTGTGATAGTAATTGATGAATGATCTCTGCCAGTCCTTATCTTGACCCAGGAGGCTTTGATTATATTTTCTCCTGTGTCCAGCTGGGGAGTGGAATGTTAGAGCAGCATTGGTGGACACATATTCAGTCAAGACCAACCCACTAGGTAGGTCTATTTTGAACACTTTTTACAAAAGTGTGCCTATTAGAGACAGTAAGCTAAAGATCCAACTGTACCACCACCATCAGTTTACCCAACAGTGAAAAATAACTGCTTCAATAAATGTCTTCAAAATACAAGGCTTGTAAAAGCATAACAGAAAGAACTGGAACTGTAAATCAATAAAGTGGAATAATACACTTCTGTCACACCAACTCTTCAGTGAAAGCAGATCATTCTATATTGTGTATATGTCACTACCTTTCATTTAATGCTTAGTTATCATATTCTAAAGAATTTCTTGACAATTATGTCTGTTTACCAAGAGTATCTTTTTTTAATTTCCAATTATATGGAGTCTATGGAAGTATTGTGTTCTTCTAAGCTGCAGAATCACAAAGCACCCATGTTTACAAGCATATTTTTTAAGGACCATGACCAGAAAATTATTCTTTTTTATTTCTGAATTATAATTCTCTTTCTACACCAGAGATTTGTATCATTTGAGCATACTGAAACATTATCTTAAGATGTAACAAATCCATGAATAAGGTTCATATTCACATACTGAAGAGAAAAATCTCTAATGAGAAAAAAGCAGAGATACTAAGTAAATTGGGTATGAGGCTACTGCCATGTGCTGAACAATATAGAAAAATAGGTAATTAAAGAAAAACCTTTCTTTCAAAGTCCAAGAAAAAGAAAATTTTAAAACATAGATGGAGCTGAACTATTTAATATATAATACCACACAGTATAATGAATACATTTAGTTAACATAATTTATTTGTAGTTAACAATTTTCAAACATTTATTTAAATCATTTAAATCATATGTGTACCTTTAGTTAATTATATCACACAAGTATACACTTAGTAATCTCACTTAGCCTAACAATACAAACATAAAAAGAATGTGAATAGAAAGAAATATTTCAGAAGTACCAACTCAAAAAAAACATCTTCCTTATATTACAATACCCTTTTCTGTTTTTTGTCAGTGGGACATTAAGTTTGTACTTGTTTGTGCCTGTTACGCCTTTATCACAGAAATAATTTACCTATACCTTATTTATAATGGACGGCAGTTTCATGGTAATTTTTAGATGTTTTCAACATCATGTCTGGATCCTTATTATAATGCATGTGGCATAAATATATGCTCATTCCTCATTTAATTCTCTGTTTCAAGTATTTTCAGTACTACATGCATATGAAGGTGTCCAATAGTTTTTGTAGAAAATTAACCTCTGCTAGGAAAGAAGCAGAAGTTCGAATACAACTTTTTTTATTATTATTTCTCAGTGCAAAATACACCTCATCATTTAATTACCATTCTTTTCCCAATTGAATACTATTCAAAAATTTCCATGGGTAAATGTCAGTTTTCCCTGTGTCTAGGAGCACAAAACAGAACTATGAAGAAGTATTTGGTCATTATTTGACTTCCAAAAGTGTGATCACTTTTCTCAACTGAATCTTTAGTCAGAGAGCTTGCAAAGAGTGTCACTGCACCAGCTAGCTTACATTACTTATAACAGAAAACTAATACATATCTGTCCCAAAACAATGGTGCAACCCTCTAGATTAATTCTACCTCTTGCCAATTTTGTATTTTCATTGACAAGAGGATTTCCAAAAGCACATTTTCATAGCAGCAAATAATGCCTCACATGCATTTGGTCCATTTTGGGACTACGATCTTCTAAATAGATGTACCACTCTGTGTATAAGAAAACACAAAAGGGAAAGCACATGTACTTGGAGCTGACACATCTTCAACTTTAGAACCAGCTTAAAGGTATCAATTTATCACTTTATTATGATGCATGAATAACTTTATAAACAGATTAGTGGACTACAGATGTAAATAAATCGATTTGCACGTAATCCTTGCAAATGAAATTTTGCCTATCACAATGACTAGCTATGCAGTCAAATTTTGAAAGATTAGTCTCCTAAATGAATGCCTAAACCCAAGTGTTTTTTCAATTAAATGTTGTAATAATTTATTACTAACTACCAAATAATGAGAAATCAGCAGAATTTATAAATGCATTAACTAAATAGAAAACAGAGGGTATTATTTATTGGAGGCCCACAGTTATCTCTTGGGTTTACAAAGCTCCTGTGGATGCTTTGCAGACTTTTTTCATCTTATTTTAAGATTCGTCCACCTTCTGGGAAATGTTTCCATATTTCCATTTATAAAATAAAGAAATTAGAAAAGTGTATAACATATCAACAATTGACCACGCTGATATATAAAATAGACAATTATTAATTACCAAGGTACTCAATGTTTATAAGAATTTAATACAAACAATTATTTAGGGAAATCTACATAAGAAAACACCCTCAGATGGTAATCTGCTGTTTTCTGGAATTTGGAAATTATTAAGCTAATTTTTTTCAAGACTCAATTTTATTTTCAGTACAGAGAATTTTTCATATATTGAACAGACACACATACACACACACACACAACACACACACCATCACACAAATCTTCCCTAGCTCTGAATACTTTAATGAACTAAGATAGTATCAGTTTAGTCTGTTTTCACAGGACTTGGTGTAATGGTCCACCACCAGTTCTCCAAAAGCCAAACTTTTGGTATCTAGCCACTTTCCACTAAATATAAGAGGAGTCTTTCCACTATTTCCTCTCTTGGTGTCCTGTATTTGCCTGGATAGATTTACATTCTTCTAGTAGTTGGTATAGTGCTACATTCTGGGTTTAGGATGAGAAAAATGTTGATAATGTGATGATGTTTGAGTTACTGGCAAATAGTGCTTACCATAAGACAAAGACTTTCCAGCTACTCACACCAGCCCTCCACCAAAGAGACTGGGAGAACACACAAAGCTGGGAGGAGACATGACCAGGACAGATGACCCCAACAGACCACAGGGATATTCCACAGCATACAATGTCATGCTCAGCATCTAATCTATGGGAAAAGCTGCAGGGGACACTGCTGAGGAACTGGCCGGGCATCCATTAGCATGGGAAGTGAGCAGCTGCAGTATGCATCCTTTGTTTTGATTATTATTGTTACTATTTCGTTCTTTTGTTATTATTATTATTGCTGCTATTATTGCTATTATTAGTATTTTCACTTCCTTTTCTGTCCTATTAAACCGTCTTAATCTCAGTCCACATTTTTTTATTTTTGTGGCGTTTTCATGGTTCTGTCCCTTTCCCACCGGGAGCAAGGGGATAGTGAATGGGCAACTGTGTGGTGTTTAGCTGCCAGTTAAAACTATGGCACTTCTTTAGTCTTCTCCTTTGTCCAGACAGCAGAATCACACAATTTGTCATTCTTATGAGAAGGAAATGTCACTGCTATGTAGGTGCCAGAGCAGATTAAAGTATGTAGCTATTGTTATCTTTTGGTTTCAAAGCATTTCCAAACAAGCATAAACATCCATATATATTTATATATATACAAGTTGATATATATATATGTAAAAAATCAACACAAAAATTTTTCCTCAGAAATAGAATAATATTCAGCATTTTGTCAGGAATAAAAAGATGTAACTGAAACTTTGTATTAACTTTATTTTTGCCTTGTCTTACCAGTCAACAGACAGCCAACTTCAGATTTTTTTATGCTTAGGTAATTCAACTTGATTCCCAAAGGGATTGCTCAAGTCTCCTTCTATTTGTAAGAAAAGCTTTCAGACTTTGAAGTCGAACAGAATGCTGACAAGGTGCTCAAAGGGCCATATTAATTATCAAAAGACTGTGTTAGTTAGTTGAGACTTTTCTTTTTTGTAAATGAACAAAACATGTGTTATAGGATACTCTGTGAGGAAAAGCTTCTTTGTATGTTCTCCTACAGGAAGGTAACTCTTTGTCTTGGTCTGCGTATGGGTTTGTTCAAGTGTTCGTTTTTATATTTTGTCAGTTACTTTGACTTTGTTTTGTACAAACCCTTTTTCATAAGAACACCAGAAACTGAAAAGACCTAGAACAGCAGTAAATTCATTAAGAATTTTATTAAGTCAGCTAGTCATCAGGTACAATTCATCAATTGCACACAGCTTTCTGTTCTATTTTTGCTAAATGCATCTTCTTTGGAATTTAAATTATTACAAAAAAGTAGCTGACTAATCCGAATTTTTCAATTTATTCATGTTCAATAAAAAGCTGTTCATCAGCTTAAACTCAGCTATGAGTTCAAATCAAATTTAAACCACCTGGGAGTAAACAAAATTGCTCTTCTTCCCTAGCATGTCAGCCATGGATAAAAATAACAAGCATATTTCCAAGGAGCTGAAGATTCTAAACCTCTGTTTCTACCAACAGATTTTACTGAAATGATTTAACAACTAGAAAGAAGCATCCTGGGTGCATTTTAGATTAAATATTTTGATCCATGATTAAAGAGAATAGAAAAAAAAAATAGAGGTAGGCTCCTGTTCGGAGATTACAAAATGGGATTGCTTTTCACTAAAGTCAGTATTAACTAAATATCCATTGCAAACAAATTTTAAATATGCTGTCACATTTGCTTGACTATCTTTCAGTATCTTCATCATACTCTCTCTCTTTTATCTTCCTTTCCTTTACAATGCATGTACAAAGCTTTAACTGGAAGAACAAGATTACTGAGATTGCTGGAAAAACTGCATGTGAGATGTGAAGCCTTGGCTATAATATGTGCAATATAAAATATTTTTTAGCTAGTTACCTATCTAATTAAATATTATTTTGGTTGAGTTCAGTTTAACTTTGACAAGACAGTTCTGTTTAAAACCTTGGTGAAAGGCCTCTGGGATTGGAAAAGCCCATTGTCAGGACCATTTTAGGCAGTTAAGTTGTTTATTCATCAAGACGCCTCTGATACAGTGCAGCACTCTACACGAGACTCTTGCTGCTAAGAAATTGTTATGTGTGAAAGAGGCAGGAGGTGCTTAGTCACTGCAGGAGCTGCTCTCAAGCTCAGACCATTATTCTTGGGACTTGCCTGAACTATATTGAAGGTGTGTCTGCGCTCCATCAGTCTGAATTGACACAGACAGCTGAACTATTTTGAGGCTTGACATTGGATCTACTCTGTCTCTACAGAACTGGTTAGCACCAAAATTGTCACCAGTCCTGCTTTGCTCTGCATTTGGATGTTGTAGAACTCTGCCCTTGATCTTAGAGGTATTGTCCTGCTGCCACTACTTGCTCCTGCCTTTTCTTCACTTCTTAGTAGCCATTCTTACTGATGATGTATTGTAGTTTGTTAAGTTGCAAGTAATGTATTTTTAGGTAATGTATTGTGATTATGAGATTATGTTCTTGGATGGAATACACATGTGATGAGAATCATTCCATCTCTTGTAAATAATGCAGTTTGTATGTCTTGGTATAGGTAATGGGAGATAATGAAGTCCGCACTAGAGCTGCTAGCTAGCACATGAAAAGATGTTGAACATGAATTGCAGAAGACTCTCCTTCATACCTGATGAAGATGTAATGCATATCCTTCGTTTTTATCTGGAAGGCTGTGTCTGCCCCAAAATTAGTCATAATTTTTCTTTGCTAGGTAGTCATATTCTTAGAACAGAATAGAAAACACATTGCTTTCTAGGAGCAAAATGTGAGCCAAAGTTGCAGTAGCTTTACCCTCTGTCTCCTTGAGTGAGGACTCAAGAAAGGAACAGGATTTATACTGAGCAGATTATATAAGAGATGGTATGAAATGAAGAAAACTCCCTCTTTTTTTTGCCTTTTATAAAATCTTCCTGCTTGAAAATTCTTTTAACAAAGATGAAATCTATTACGCTAGAGATGTAAATCTATATTTCTAAAGGAGTTCATAATACTGCATCTCTGAAGGTTTCTAGTAAAGATATCAAATCAATAATCACTAACTAAATGCTAAGGGACATTGACTCTTATACTGGAAAAAAATACAACACAAGGAAGAGAAAGAGAAGAAAAAAATTCATTGACCCATCAGTTACTTATCAGATAAATGACAGAGATAGAATCAGATTTCATGTGATACTAAGTATAGTTAGTCAAGAATTTAGATAAATTATTTTCTTTCATCCCGAAATAATCAGTGTCAATAAAAATTTTATCAGAAGAAGGAGTTTTGTAGTTAATAAACAGAAAAAAATGATTTTGCAGTTTCACAGTATTATTGTCATCAAAGCCAATTACCCCATTGTGGACATGAGANTATTTACTTGAGTGTTTTTATGACAATATTTAAATAGAGACCTAAATATTTACTAGGATCTGTAAATTATCTCGCTCATTATTTTAAAAGAAGCCAATTCTTTATGATGTTTAACTCTTCTAAGCCCAGAAATCAATAAAAAAACAATTAGGAAAAAGATTTTTGATCTGAAAAACAACTATTATTTTGCAGATAACTGCAAGAACAGCTAGCATCTATGTGATTATTCAGCAGAGTTTTACTTAATTTTGAAGCTAAACCTGCTTACTTCTAGACCTGACATAAATGCCAATTGAGTAAACAGTAAAATACATCTTAGCTTTCTCCTGAATTACTGATATTATGATCATATATTAATTTTATAACAAAACACAATTTTAACAGACAGCACATACTCTATTGACATCAACCTTCTTCCCAGAGAACACCAAACTGAAGACCAGCTATTTCTTTTTCTCTTCAAGAAACAAATAACAAAAAGGTAACAAATGTAGGCACTCTTACAGAGAGGCCAAGTAATTCACTGGAAGTTATGATTTGTTTCCTATTAGATTTATTTCCTATTAGAAAGGTGTTGTAGAAGCTCCACTGCGGTGACTTTTGAAGGATAATGTTAACTCACAGCCGGTGGCATTCAATCTATTTGATCAAATGGCTACACATGTGACCATGGCTTGATCTTGAAAATGTTTTTGCTTTGGTTAAATGGTAAAAAGTAATCTGAATTTGGTAAGCAATGTTCTCATTGAAGTTATCTTCAGTTAAGTTTCCTCAATACACTTGTTTTGATTAGTAACAGAGTTCTAGGAATAGCTAATGAATGAAATACTGAGTTATCTTATGACCATGTTTTTTTATACATATTGGAAATTGTTTCATAAGTGGCCCACATGCACTATGCATTAATTCAAAGAATTTCTTAATGGCTCCCCTTTTTTCCCTATTCTTTAATATTTTGTGGAAATATACAGCCATCTTGAATTTGAGTAACAGTCTTACTTATTTTTTCTTAAAATACATCTATTTTACAGGTGTCTTGAGTAAACTGTTGGCCTACACAGCAAATATCTAGCCTAATATCCACCCCTATCCTCTTTTCAGCTTCAAAGTATATGCCAAAAAGTCACCACGTTTATGAGTTTAGATTTTATAAATACAGCCTACTTCAGTAGGTGAGCAGACAGGCTTTCTTGAAAACACATCATTCTGAAAATACATATATGAATTATGTCAAAACTTAATACTTCAGCTTGCATTACCCAAATAATGCATCATATCCCCAAAATGAGGTGTCATAAAGCAGAAATAGCCTGTAATAGAAATGCGGAGATCAGCCATCTTAGAATAGATTACATTACAATATAAACACAACTCCTTAAAAATGCATTCATAAATTTGTCTTGTTCCAATTTTAAATTATTATCTCTATTTTGCTACTTCTGTGGATGAATATTCATAAGGAACACTAAGTACAATCATATTACTTTACAGTGATAGTAGAATTGCATATTGAAATTTTTTTAAAACCAAGTTAATACTTTAAGCAAAAATTTATTTGTTTAACCCACCAAACCACATTAATGTTCCTGTTTATGTACATAATAGAAATTAATGAGATATTCTTGCAAGAAAAATAATGCTTCTATTACCTCTTTTACTATTCAATAAAAATATGTTTCTGTCTGGGAGACCAGCAAAGGAATGGATGCTTCTGATCCCCAGACACCATAATCTGAACAAGTCAAGGTGATCAGGTGTCATTTTGACACATCTCAGAGCAGGTAGGTACCCTGTATATGCACCTCTGAAGAGTAGAAAGTGGATGTTGATTAAAGTTCTGTTACATGTTACACTGCCAAGATAGATGCGCCTTAATCCTCCTTTCTCCAAAACCTCTGACTCTGATTTATACCCATCAGGGAGTCAAGAGTATTCTGTCCCTCTTGTGCATGTGAAAAAAAATTGAAGAGAATCAAGTGAATCTTGGAAGCTCACATACAACAATGCCAGTTAAGAAAACTTCCAAGCAAAACCTTTGAAAGAATACATGTTTTTAAGCTAGTGGGTTTCTTGTTAATCCATTTACAGGTAATGTACACTATAGGCTTTCTCTGCATATTGTGATAGAGAGGGAAAAAAAAAAGAAAAAAGGAGTTCTACAAATCAACATATTGTTAAAGAAAATGTTCTTGGGTTTGTTATACATGGAGGGAATTCCTTCCACCCCACATCCAGGGAATATATGGAATCATGTGCTGGTTCCAAACCCCATCAAATCAAAATAGGATTTTATTTCAGGGA
>WBMY01014537.1:25423-53636 GCA_013397315.1 Donacobius atricapilla
AGCTTGTAGTGGATAATTGTTTTATTATTTTGCTTGTTTTGTTTTATTTTGTATCAATGCTGGCTAAAATCAGCTTCCCAGTTTTCATAAAAGCAAAATTTAAAGGAGGCTGTGAAAGTCATTCTTCTCTTACTAGCACATATTCAGAACAAACCAGAATTTATTTTATGTTCACACCTCTTCCAGTTTTGTAGGCACTTGTTAATGCAATAATAATTTAATTTATCTCCAATTAATTTCAGGGGTTGAGGTTTTTCCCCCAGATAAACAAAAAACTACCAGTAGTGAATTCTACCAAAAGAAAAAGCAAGCGTTTTGGTGTCATTTTTCTTTCTTCTTTTTATTTGTCTTTAATAATTAAAAGTCTTTTAGACTGATATTCTTGCAGGCATTTCTACTGAAGTCAACAGAAATGCTCACAATTTGTAAACTAATTTGACAGAAGGATTTTTGATTGATCTTCACAGGTTATGCATACCTGGAGTGTGAACTTGTCAGTGTTTAATCAATGTTTTACTACTGCAAATGATGAAAAGTGCCACTTTTAAATCATGATTTTATTTAGGAGTATAAACTTGTTGGACTCACTTCTATCACTAGATTGTGTTGTAATTGGTGTAAGTTCACAGATGGTTTTTAGTTGAATACAAAACTTGGAAACATTTTGGTAGTCAAAATATTATCTAATCAGCATATCTCATTAAGTAGAACTCTTATTTTGATAGCTGGCATTTACACAAAATACATTTTAAACTGATCTTTTAATTGGATTTTAAATTCGTCATTGATTTAACTGGATAGCATAATCTGATCTAACATTTTAATCACACATTGTTTCAATTAAATGGAAATTGAAGACATAGAAACTGTAAACATATCAATTACAAAAGGTGAGAGCCTAAAGGAGGTGGGGGGCGGATCCACAAAACAAGTAAGACCTTTATAGGAGTCACAATTCATCAGGGGCTAAGGAAAGGCATTTTTTTTTCCTAGGAAGAAAGAGATTTACCTGTGAGAATCAACAAGACTACAGATAATGGTTAAAAAAATATATTTAGTAGTTATTTCAGACTGATTGTACCTGAGAGAGAGAGAGTTGCAACCACAATACAGCAGCAGATTGAAAAGAGTAAGAAGTTCAAGAGAGAGTTAAGGTAATAGAGGATGAAAGGAACAATGACTGCTTGAGGACATGGGTTGGAGTGAATTCAGAGAGAAACTGATTCCTGAGGGTTTAGCATTACAAGCATTGTGGTGAGCTGAGAGTGGCAGGTTACCTTTGGTGAGATAGAGATTTAAGAGATGGCTTCACATGGGACATGGCAAATTTAAGGCATAGAGGAACAAAAAACCAGATTTAGATAAATTGTCTTTTGGGCTTTTTTTATTTACTTTTTTTGGTGGAGTTTTTATTTGTTTGTTTATTATTAATATTACAACTGTTCTTCAAAGTGACAACATTTCTAACTGTCAGGCAGCCTGGATAAAGGGTAATTTCCACAGGCACAAAGAAGTGTACAAGTAATGTTGGCAGCAGAGGTGAGGGCAGAATGCAATGAAGGATCCCCAAGCATACACCCAGAGTCAGAGCAGACTTTGTCCTGTGAGTCCCAGGTGAGCCCAGCAGCCTATATGTATGACCATATTTACAAGTTTACACATTTTCCACTAATGGTCTTCCATTCTACCAGTGCATACTGACTTATTCAAATGTAAATTGATTCAGAGTAAGCTTCTAGGACTCTATTCTTTAGTGATAACTTAAGATCTAAAGAGTAAGCAACAATGGTTTTCATCAGATAACATCATTCTAACAGCTCAAGAGGCATTTTTTTTACCCAAAAAGATGCTGAGTCAGTTGCTGCTGACATCACTTTAAGTTTTCAAAGCTTAAGCAAAAAATTTTATATGGTTTTCTCTGAAATATGAAAGACCCAGCAAGTCGCATAAGGACCACCAAAATTCTTCATGCTGGAACGAACTGCAAAACCAATTGTTGTAATTCTGTACTAAAAAAAGGAAAACATTTCACAGATTCAACTGTTTACTGGATTTGCAAAGGAAGAAGAGCTGGGCATGTGAAGCTACTGAATTTCTGATTACAAATAATTTAGACTAAGATAATACTGTGATGAATATTTTTAAATTACATTCCAATTATAGTGAAAGAAACCTGATCAGTTTTGTTTGTTATTATATATATTGTGTACATGTATGTATACATATCATGACTATGATTTTATATGTACTTGTATCTTTATATACCTAATCATATATGTTCTTATTAATGTATGTGCAGCATTCCTAGCAAGTCATACCCATGCTTTCCTCCTCCACTATTCCTTACCCCCACCTGTCACACAAGTTATCAAGTCAGGTGTTAAACAAAGATAATTTTAAAAAATAATATGACTGGAAATAGGAGAGATCAATAGTTGTTGTCAAGAGACAAATATAGTAACTCAGTAAATCTGTCAAGAAGAAAATTTGCAGCTGGACAGGATTTTTTAGCATAAAAATATCCTATTTTTCAGCTACTTAAAGATAGAAAAAATTAAGACCAGTCAGTTACTGAAAAACAGTTATTTTTGAACATATAATTTATAAAATTATCATTTTAAAATCACATCTTAAATACTTAAGAAAGGAAGAGATTAAATGAAATACCTTTTAATTTAAATACTTTTCAAAATCTTCTGAAAAGATGATCTTTTGGAGTATAATACAGACACAAAGAAATGAGAAAAGACTATGCATTATTTTTCTAATAAATTAATAATAATGAATTTCCCTTCCACATGATCGAAAACTGTTTCACATGTTTCTATGCATTCTAGCACAGAATATAATATTCAAATCTCAACAAAATACTAGGATTCCTATGTATCAAAGCTGAAAAATTACAGGGTTTTTCTTTCCATAAATCATCAAACTTTCTTTATCAAACTGAATCTTTACTTTCTCAGTTTAAACCAGAACAAGCAGTATTCTAAACTCTTGCCAAAACATTGTAGGAAAGTAATACACATGCACTTATTACATATTCTTTACCAAAATCCAGGTTCCCCAGAAACACTATGGAAGAAATGGAAAATAGTTAAAAAGAGGGGGCCATCGTCCAGCAATCTGGGGGGAATTTTTCTAGTTCATACTAGGAGAGCAATGAAATAAAGCATAAAGATGGTTAACCTTTTTAGTAGGTGGTTTTCCTAACTTCAGGGAACTATTTTAATTTGGAAAAAGAAATGGCAAAGTATTCTAAGGCTGAGGAGACACAGAGGTATCAAAGAAGGTAGCAGAACGCAACCTAACGGGGAATATAATTGTCTTGTCTAAAAGACAAATGAAGTGTAACTGGAAAACAAAGGCAGGAGATTGGAAAAAAAAGCCCACAAATCCTGAGGGGCTTGAACTGACACTGGATGAATGGAATTGATTGACTTAGGACAATTTAATACATAAGATTTCTACAGGATTACATAAAAATTCCAGATTATGGGGTATACAGGAATTGACAGAACACTCATATAAGAGACTTTTTTTTTTTTTCTTAGTTGAGAGTGTAGTCTTGACCAATAGGTTTTTGGATATCTTTAGTGGACTTTAATACCTTCTCAAATCTTAGTAACAGTCTGGAGTTCAATCATTAAAAGCTAAATGCTGGCCATAATTGTGTATAGCACAAGCTACTACTGTATACTAATATTGAAGAGAAATACTAAAGCACTGAATAAATACGATTTCAAATTCATGATATGGATAGCTTTCTTAACACATCACCTTTAATTCCAAATAAAAAATCAAATCCATAACATTAAAATAGTATGCTCATGTAACTTTGTGAGCATAACTTGTGGAGGGGTTAATTTTGTGTATGGGTTATTTATTTAGACATGGAAACTTTATTAAATTTTAATAAGTAGATGTCTGCAATTAGAATTTTTTACACAGCAAAGTATTAGTTTGACAGGTAGGACACTCAGATTCTTCAGGATTTTTTTGCATTATACGTGTTTAACTTGCCATGGAGTGGTTCATACTTGTTCAAAAGCCTTAAGGAGGGCAAAAAGTCCTGTCAATTTTATTCCCTTGACATCTAAAGAAATCAGCATAAAAATAAAACTAATTCCCACCATTTCTGAAAAAAAAAAATCTTTTAGTGAAATACTCACCTTTTTCCCAAGCACAACAGCTTTCTGTACCAAAGATTATACAAACCGAACTCAATTGTAATTCTTGCTCCCAGGGGAAGCTGCTTGCTATTTGTCAGCTCTTTGATTTGTGAAGCTTTGATTTTGTAGCCTCTTATCTGTTTCATAATTCACACTCTCCTTGCCTTCCCTAGCAACAAATATATTTTATCTCAATGGCAGAACATGATAAAAATGAAAATACAAAAAAAAAAAAAAAGAGTAAAAGAGTCCTTTATGTTTCCCCACTTCCAGTTACTGCTTTTATGCTCTTTTTTATTTTGGATGGTTAGTACTCAGGTAGTGTCACTCTGTATGCTTTTTTGCCCAACACAATATGGCACTTGTATTTGTCCCACTCTAGGTAATTTTGAACTCTCCATGCAATTTTGCCTTTTCTTTCCTATGGGTATGTAGACAGCAAGATTGAGTGTTACACCTTGGAAGCTTAGCATGTGTGTTGAAGTTTGATGGGTATTTTGTAAAACATGCTCAGGCATCAGAATGTGTTGCAAATAAACTTTAGTTCCTTTCTCTCTATCAGTTGTGAACTTTAAGGAATTGCTATCCATACCACTTTTTATTGTCTTCTCATCTGGTCAGAACAAAAAGCCTGCTTGCAACTAAGCAACTGTTTTCAAAATGTTTCCTTATCACAGAGTGAGAACAAACAATATCACTGAATGATTTTGTCCTTGCTGTTACAGAACGAGCTGGGAACTAGGTGGCTATTGAAGAAGTGACAACTTTCTTAGAGACAGACACAACATTTTATTGAGGGAGAAAACAAACATTTTCTTTTCTCCTCTTTTCACTCCTAATATCACAATATCCAAACTTAAGAACCAAATGGAAACTTTAATTACTTTTAAATCTAGGAAAGACAGAGCTTTTTATGCTTGAGCTCACTGTTCCCCAACTACTTATCTTGTTATACACATTATGAAAACAATTATTCTAATTTCCCCTAAGAAAATTCAGCCATATATGGATTTGTTTTGATAACTACTGAATTAATAATAAATTCCTAGCAATGACACCAGAAGAAAGAACTATGTCCCTGGTGTAGTCACAAAATGGTTCTGCTAACTCATTTATGATATAGGAAAGATCAAGAAATACATGAGTTCTGTGGCTTTTTGAAACAAATAATCTACTCATCTTGAAATAAATACTCTCTCAAATATTCATTGCCACTTCAAACTGATTTTATGAATCTCAGCAAAAATGTATGGAATCTTGTCCTGATATTATTTTCAAACCCAACCAAACAAAAAGCCCAACAATAGCAAAAAGCACATCAAAAAACAACACCCAAATTTCTAAAGGTCAAGCTTTCAAAAATACAAAAATAGTTTTGTAAGCATTAATATGCTATACTTTCACCTTTCATTATTTAAGTATGGATTAATGCTAGGGTGATAAAATCTCAGTTACTAGAGAATTCTTTATATGACAAATTCTGTAATTTCTTCACAGGGAAACCATGAGAAACACAAAATTTTTTTTGCTACTCAATGCCACGATTCTTGGCAACACTTTTCAATTAATGACACAGAGCTCTCAACACTGAGCTTGTGATGGGAAAGACTATATACATGTGCATGAAAGCTATACAATATGGAATAAGCATTCTTGCAATAAAGCTGTAATAAAATTATAATAATCTATCACATGTACCTGTGTAGCCACTAGGGTGATGTAGAGATAACTTAGCATTTTCCTAGATAAATGTTATATTATTAATATTTTTGTTTGTATCCACCCACCTATTGAGAAAAGTGCAAAAACAGAGCAAGTTACTAGTCATTAGCTTAAATATAATTCCATTGTGTCAGATTTCATGCTCCTCACTGACCAGAAATCAAAATATGCACACATCTTCCATGCTTCTGAAGAGAAATAAATTTACTTCTAAATGTAATAAATCATGTCAAAGTAGTTATTCAGATAATATTTTTTTTTTTATTTATACCATGAAACCATGCATTTTATTTCTTGAACAGAGCTCTACATTTCAGTGTAGGTTTTTTTAATATTCACAGTAATAATTTTTGAAAAGAGAGAGGAAGCATCTTGTCACAGACCTAAAAAAAATCAGGCTTATACATTTTATTTTGTGCCTTGTGTGAAAACAAGAATGAACCAGATGTGTATCAATTAAGTGTGGGCAGATGACAACAAGGCACAATGATACATTGCACCAGCTGTGAAGACTGCACACAGCTTTTTTTTTTTCCCCCCCATCAGGCCATTTTCATATTATCGAGAAAACAGTCCAAGTGTCAGAAAAGGTGTTAAAAGATAATAATAGTGAGAAGTAAGAATTCATCATTGCTGAAGCTTCAAAAACTTTTACTTGGTTTACATTGTAATCATACTTCCAGGTGCAAGAAAAAGACATTTAAGAAGTTTTATAGCTATTCCAGCTATAGCTATTACCTTTTATCAGTCCTCATTTTGCAGACAATGGATGACTAAGATATTTATGAAATTGTATCACAAATAGTATGCCACCATGAAAGAATACAATGTTTTAAGTTTAAAGGACACATGTACTCTTTACAAAACGGCCATACTGGAATAAACATTTTAAGGTTTAGATAAAGTAAAGGCCAAAAATATTAAAACAACACAAAAAAGCCAAACCCAAAACAAAGCCAAGGTTTTCCATTAGCTAGAGTGGATTTTTTCTTCCTTTCTCCTCCATTATGAAGTAAATGTACCCTTTGGCCAAATACAGTACCATTTTAGGAAATAATGAAGATAGTAAGATGGGGACAGGACTCAGATGTCATCATTAAGGAGAGACAAGAAAAGAAAAAAAAGGCTAATTCCCCCTAAAAAAGGAAATAGTGAAATAGTAACTAGAAAACAAGTAGTTTTTGTCAGAGTTGTTCTTCAAAATTTTGAAGTTTTGCACATGAAAAACGTTTTGGTAAGTCTAATTTCATAATTCAATTCACTATAATACTTAAAGAAATCAAAAACGCTAAGACACTACTTAACAAATACAGGAAAAGAGATCAGATTCAGGTACTTACAGCATATATTTTAAATATTACTCCTGCTATAATCTGATTATTTTTGTGATGACAGAATGCTTCATAGAACTCATTGACACTTTTCCTTCCAGAACCTTTCAGAATTAAATGTTCTTCAGGAATTTGGCTCTATATAAGCTTTCCCATTAGCTGCAAGCAAAATTAAGGCTGCATAGCAGAGAAAAACCAGATTGAATTACTTCTAAAAATTCCTTCTGCAATCAATAGCACCACAAAATGCCCTAGTAAAACAACTTTTAATCGAAGTATATAAATAATATCAGAAAATGTTTTCTGATATTACCTCATTTACTTGGCTTAGCTGTTTGGGTTTTTTTTCAGAAACTTTAAAAGGCTCATTAAGCTAGTTTTGTGTAATTTTATTGGGTTTGGGCATTTAACCAAATGATCTTGAATTCCATTTTACATGCACAATAGAATTTGCTTTAACTGCCACCCTCTAAAGAAAATTAAAATTTCAATAAAGTAATCATTTTGATTAGTAGAGACTCCTAAATGTACTATGGTTATTGGTAAGCAATTTTTATTTATATTTCTTTTTATAAGGGTGCTGTATATTTAGTAAATAAAGCTAACATTTTCTTTCTCAGTAAATGGACAATTAACACACCTCTAAAAATGCATTTTCAGTGTCTCTAAAACTATATTTGCAAATTCAGATCAAATGGGCCAAAGAAGTTTATAAAATCAGGTTTGGTAAGAAGTAGTCTATGGACAGTTCTGTTTTCAGCTTGCTCCCTGATACATACCAATTTTGTCTGTGGTAGATTTAGATTCATTAATCTTGCTTCACTATTGTAACCACCCCTGAAATTTCCACTTTCTATGGAAATATTTATCCTCCACATGTCTTTGAAGCTCACTGTTTTGAATTAAACTGGCTATTGAATTATACAAAATCATTAAAGAAAATAAATATTCGGTGCAATCATTCTGTATGGACAGACTGTGGTCAAAATGCCCACGCTGATGTCACATTGAAGTGACAAAATCCAGTTTTCTCACCTCCTTGCCAAGATACCGCCTTGCCAAAGAGCTGTGACATATTATTGGAATATTTCTTTCTACTGTTTTCAATTAAGTAAGCTTCATTTTGCAAAAAAAATATTTCGGTGAACTAGAAAAACATTGAACCATAAGAATATGGCTTCTCAGACTGTCCAGTAAGATGCTGTTCTTGGTTGCTGGTTTAAATCTCCTGAAGAAGAGGAAGATCACTGTTGGTTTTTTTTTCCCTTCTTTAAGGAAAAGGTAAAGGAGAATAAAACATCCACACAGAGACAGGACAAACATTGAAAAAATTCTGATCCTGCTCCCTTTGTTGAAGAGCACTCAGACCTTAACTGTGATCTCCCCAGCTATGAAATTTCAGGGACCATAGCCTGTCCTCTAAGATGACTCATTTTGGATCTGTGGCATTATATCTGCATGATATAATTCAGTAGCATATTTTTAAGAGATTACTACTTTATATATGTAGTGATCAGAATTGATATGGGCCTGATATCGGTCAGTCTTGACCATTCCCCTAACAACAACTTCTCAGTCCCAGATATACTTAGACAGTTTTAAATATATATATGTATACATGTATATACACACACATTTACTTGTAGACATATATACATGTATTAAATGTAATATAAGTATCTGTGCATATTTTTGTATATATATTCAATTCCAAGAGAGGTAAAATGAACAAATACATTATTCATAGCTCATACATAGTCCAAATTCTAGTTCTGTTGGGACTCTTAAATATACAGACATAGGTTAGCTATAATAAAAAGATAATATTCTGTCCACTCCTTTGCACATACAGAAACTTGCATAACACAGAGCACAGGGATTCTGACACTGCACTGTGCATTTTTCCTTTCTATTCCATCTTCATCCAAATTCAGTTTTGATGTTTTCATAGAAAAATTAACAGTTTAAGGACTCAGTTAATATTGCAACAAAAACACAGTGGTAACCTCAATCTTCTTGTCCATGCTTTTTCATCTTTGAGGAAGGCTGCAACAAGAGCAATGGTTTGAGTAATTTGAAAGCATTGCTCCTTCAGGAATCATAATGTCAGTGGCCGACCTAATAAGGTTGAGCAAAAGAATTATGAAATTAATTATTCTTTGTGCCTTCTGGTTCCAATAAACAAGTCGAATCACTTTTTGTTTTTCATGTTGAAAAGATCAGTAATCAAAAAGAAATGTGTTTTTCCAAATAGGGAAAAGACTAGCTTTAATTGCCAACAATCGGTGGGTAAAAACTTAAAAGTCACACGTCATTCACATGTGAAAAAGGACTGATACCCTATGTAAGGTAAGTATCCTATGTTTCTACTATTATGACAGGAATTATATTACCTTTTCTAAATTCTAAAACAGATTTTTATGAAATTGTATCCATTAGATTGCAAATCTCACATTTTTGGTAGCTTCTTCTTTCTTACTGACAAAGTGTGAAGGATTGGACGACTCAGATTATTAAGGAATACCATCAGACGTGAATGATAAAGCTATTTATTTATCTGCACTGCTCTTTCAGGAGCAGTATAAAGAATAAAGCAGAATAAAGGTATTACTGAAATTTCAAATGAAACATAAGCCTTACAAGACTTTTTCTAATAACTACTCTTCAGAAAACTATTTTGAAACCTCTTGATAAAATGTTTAGCTAGGAAATATTTGCTAAAGAGACACTGATATCAAAGACAAGCACTTAGAACTTCACATGTTGTAGCACTGTGTGAATTTAGTAGAAAATATTCTTCAGTTTGTGGTTGCTTACACTAGATGCCACTGACAAAGTATTGCCTGATTAACTAATCATCTTAAAATATTTTTCTTTTATTTGAAATATTTTATTTCATTATTTAAAAAAGAAATTAAATTAGATAGCAACATTTTTTTGCCACAAATAAAAGTAAAAAGGGATAGTAAAGGAAGAACCAGAAATAATTTAAGATTGCCCCTGCATATTTTGTAAACCTAGCAGTTTCTGAAGATTGTCTCCCTCTGGCAGTTGCACAGACACACTACACATACTGTGAGAGACCTAGCATTCTTGCTCCAAATGGAAGTAGCCTAAATTTACAAAACCATGAAAACTGAGGTATGAGTGGAATTTTTTTTGTTGTTGTTTTCCTTGGGCTTTGTTTCGTTTGTTTGGTTTTTGCTTGTTTGTTTTTTGTTTTACCCTAGAAAAGGATGGTATTTAGAAGAGTGATTTCTCTTCTAGTTCATTAGGTCAATCAAAACAAAGCTTTTTGCCATTCTGATTTCTATTGAGCAGGGCAGGGGCTTAGTGCAAGACCCTCATGCAAGAAATGCACATCTCATTTTGTGGTCTCTCCAAAAATATTCAGAAAAGTTATCAGGACTGCAGATAATACATCTGTAAGGCTTATCTCTGCTACTGCAGGGAGAGACAGGTTTTTCTGGATGTAATTACCAGAGGAGGAAACCCAGCTGAAGGACTAGTCTCACATCCCTAAAATTGGTCTCTGTGACTCCTGCCTAAAGTATACATCTTTGTATGGATTCAATCAACATACATCACAATTCCTTTTAAATAGGATGATCTCCAAGAATCTGAAGGAGGACTGCTGTGCACATAAATGTGAGTCATTACCTGTTGCATGTAGTTACCTTATTTGCTAAGGACAGGCAAATGCATTACTGAATTTCTTGTCAGAAAAAAACAATTATTCATAAACTAATATTTTAAACAGTAACATAAAAATATGACATGATCTCTAATTTTTGAGGGTAGATAAGGAAATAACTTAGTCTCTGAGGTCTGTTATTTCCCTATGCTTGTTTTTACTCATTTTAGCATAAACAATGAGACATTTCAGAAAATGTGTGGAATAAGAAAGCAGTTATGCTTTGTTTTTAATAGGTTTTTTAAATTAAAGAACAACAAAAACCCCCAAACCAAAACAGCTGAGCTGTAACTTCAGTGATTACATATTTAAAAGCTTTTTTTTAAAGTATCCCACAAAATATTTTTTTTAACTCCACAGAATCCACTTTACACATGCAGCTCTCAACACTAGGCCAGTTTTATATGTAATAACAAATAATTATATTTCATGTAGTGGCTAAACGTATTCTTGAAAGAATATGATTCAAATTCTCTAACACACTATTTCAAGTCTTCACCCTGTCATTTATTCTTTTTAGCTCTAAGCACTGGCTAACTGTAATTTTCATTGTTGAAGAATTCCTGAAGACACAAGAAAATAAATATATATCACGTATTATTAAACAAAACAAAGAAAATGTCATGATGCCATGGTGCTCATTTTAACTCACTCCACATCTCTGCTTATACAGACTTTTTGGATACAAAACATTCTCTCAGAATAGGTGGTATAAGCCAAAAATATCATTTCAAAGCCCTAATTTTTAATCCTTTGCCTTCTATATTTTAAGCAGATGCTTTAATATCTGGTCAAATACACAAATCAGAATTATTCATATGCTCAGCATTGCAATTGAGAAGGTTTGTATGATGACTTCAGAAGCATTTCTTTTTCAGCTGTTGGCATCTTGGCTCATTCACTAGTTAAAATAAACTACATGTTACTACTCATCCCTCTACTGGGAAGTGATTGACAGCATCTGCTCTGGAAAGCACAAAGCAGCAATATGGAATTAAGTAAATATAGGTATATAGTTGTAGAAAAAGTCAGAATAAATATCATGTATTTATTAGGTATATGCAATGTGCAAAATTTCTAGGTATGTATCTAGAAAGTCTATTTCCAAAGAAGCATGAAGATAGAATGTGTCTCAGGGAGGTTAATTATTCTTTGAATTTCCTTTACAACGGACATTAGAATTCATTCCATGTAATAGCCCTCCTCTGTGTCTAAGCAAGCCATTACTATAGGCCAAACTGGAATAAATAAAATGAGTAATTATTGTACATGGATATTTAAAGTGTAGGAAAAACCCCAACCAACCAACCAACTAGCAAAAAAAAAAAAAATTCCAAGTATAAAGTATCTCAATACAGGAGTCATGTGCAGATCCTAAACTCTTGTTCATTTGTCCTGATCCAATACTACAGGTCTGGGAAGACTCCAGCACTATCAGTTAGCTGATAATAAAGCTGATAGGTAAGCTTGGTAAAATATTTTTTGCAATTACAGAGTTATATCATGGCTATAATATAGCCTGGTGTCCTGGGGTGACTTCATGATGCCTGTATCCTCAATTGTCTGTTCTGTTTATGCTGGATATTAAGTTCTGCACCTTTATGACTGGCTCTGAGAGCGAAGGTGGGGAGAAGAAGTGCACAGTTTGTTTTCGGAAATGCCAGGAGCTCATACCTGTGGCTCACCAGGGCCTAGGATGTAGCATTTTCCAGACTAGGATGGACTGATGAGAGACTGACCAAGCTGAGCTACACTCCATGACAAAAACTTTCTGAATTCACAATCTCTTCAAAACAGCAAAAAATTTTATTGCTTAATATTATTAATTTTAATGCTTCAAAATACTTGTTAAATAAACAGGTTTTTTTCATTTTTCTCCAAAGAAATCTTTTCCCAAACCAATAAAAGGAGGGGCCATTTAAATCTGCGTTCTAAAGAATTACTCCCAATTTTGCCCTAAACAAAGACACCTGGGAAATAATAAAATCTTGTACTAGAAAAAAGATATTTTGAAAATGTTAATTAGCTTTGTTGAAACTGCTTTAAACTAATAAGAAATAGAACCAGAATTTTTTTAGAACTTTGAAGAAAATATTCCATCATATGGCCGGTTCTCTTATTTAATTTTCCCATCAGCTTAAGAGTTACAAAATGGGTTCCATTTCAGCTGCATACAATAAAACCTTGTATTGTATTTGCACTACAGCTTGCTTATCACATCAACAGGTTTATGGTTTTGCGTTACAGTTCATACATTGACTCAAGAATGAAAAAATTACTAAGATTAAGATGTTCTCTTTGGCCCAATACTCTGAACCTCTCAGAGGTCTTTGTACACAGTACAGAAACTGAGCTCTCAGACTTCAATCAGTTACTGTATCAGGAACCAGGTAGTTTTGTCCTGAGCAGTAAAAAGAAAGGATCATTATCGA
Source organism: Donacobius atricapilla (assembly GCA_013397315.1). Lineage (NCBI taxonomy): Eukaryota > Metazoa > Chordata > Aves > Passeriformes > Mimidae > Donacobius > Donacobius atricapilla. The sequence goes on from WBMY01014537.1 coordinate 38,775, forward strand.
GAGTGTTTTCCATGTTTTTCAGGAATCAGAGCATGCTAATTTGGCCTGTCATGTTGCTGGAATAACCACAGAAGCAAATATATGTTCTATCCAAGGATATACTAGAAAGTATGGCAGAACTGGCAATAAAGAGAACAACAATAAAATTAAACCATAAGCAAGAAATAAAATAAAACAAATAATGAACAATTTAGCACAGAGATTTACACAAGGTCATATATTTTGATGTGGTTATATCAGTGTGAGTAGCAACTGTTTCAATAAATAATATGGACAGGGCAGCAAGGAGGGCACACAGCAAGCTGGTTACTCTGGACTTAGACAGAGAAGACTTTGGCATCTTCAGGGATGTGCTTGCTGAAGTGGATGGGATAAAACCCTGGAGGGAGCAGTGATGCAGGAAGCCAAAATAATACTAAAAGATCACCTATTTCAGGCTAAGGAGTGATGTGTCCCAACAAAAATGAAGTCAGGCAAAAACACCAGAAAACCTGCATGGATGTACAAGTTCCTGGACAAACTCAAACAGTAAAAGGAAGCCTACAGACAGTGGGAGCAAGGACATGTAGCCTGAAAGAAATACAGAAAGAATTTCCCAAGATGCCAGGGATCAGTCTAGGAAAACTAAAGCACTGACAGAATTAAATGTGGCCAGAAATGCTAAGGGCAACAAAAACAAAAAACAAACAAACAAACAAAACTTCTATAGATGCATTGGTGACAAAAGGAAGACTAGATAAAGTGTGAGCCCTCTCTGTAAAAAAAAAAAAAAAAAGGAAATCTGGTTATGCAGGACATGGAGAAGGTTGAGGTATTCAATAACTTTTTTCCCTTGGTCTTCACTGCCAAGTGCAGTACCCACATCATCAAAGTTGCCAAAAGCAAAGGCTGGGCCTGGGGCAATGAAGAGTGGTCTGCTGTACAAGGCTGAGTTGGAGAACTCCTAAGGATCCTGAGGGCACACATGTTGATGGAAATTGATGAGCTGCATTCTTGAGCTCTCGAGAGAACTGGCATAAGCAGTGTCTAAGCTATTATCCATTATATTTGACAAGATGTGGTAGTCTGAAGAAGGTTCCACTATCTAGAAAAGGAGAAAATAACCCCCATTAAAAAAAACCCTGAAATATGAAGACCCAGGGGAACTATAAGCCAATCAGTCTCACTGCTGTCCCTGGCAAGATCATGGACCAGATGATCCAAGAAAATTATGCTAAGGCACACGGAAAGCAAAGAAGTGATTAATGAAAGCCAACAAGGCTTCACTAAGCTCAAATTGTGCCTGAAAAATCTGGTGGCTTTCTATGATAAGGTTACAGAGATGGTGGATAAGGGGAAAGAAACTAATGTCATGTACCTAGACTTGTGCAAAGCGTTTGACACTGTCCCATAGGACATCATTGTCTCTAGAGTGGAGAAACATGATGGATGGACCACTTAGTGGATAAGGAATTGTTAAATCACTGCACTCAAAGATTTGTGGTCAATGACTCAATGTCCAAGTGGAGAACAGAAATGAATGGCATTCCTCAGCAACTGGTATTAGAGCTAGTACTTTTTAACATCTTTGGTGACCTGGAGAGTGGGATTGAGTAAACCCTCAGCAAGCCTGTTGACAGAACCAAGATCTGCAGTGCAGTTAACATACTGGAGGGACTTTGATGTGTTTGAGAGGTGGGCCTATGCAAACCTCATGAACTGCAACAGAGCCAAGTGAACTGTGCTGCGCTTGAATGAGGGAAATCCCAAGCAAAATATAGGGTCAGCTAAGAACAGATTGAAAGCCATCCTGAGGAGGAAGACTAGGGGGTGTTGGCTGACAACAAGCTCAAACATGAGCTGGCAATGTGCACTCACAGCTCAGAAAGGCAACTGTGTCCTGGGCTGCATGCAAAGCAGTGTGGCCAGCAGGGATGGCAAGGGGATTCTGCCTCCCTCCCTGCTCTGCAGTGCGGCATCCAGGTGTAGGGCACCCAACAGAAAAAAGACGTGGAGCTCTAGGAGTTAGTCCAGAGAAGAGCCATAGAGGTGATCCAAGGGCTGGAGTGCCTCTCATTTGAAGAGGTTGTTCAGCATGGAAAAGGAAGATTTTGTGGAGATCTTATTGTGGCCTTCAGTATCCAAACAGGGCCCACAAGAAGGCTGAAGAGCGACTTTTCCCAGGGGCCTGCAGCAACAAGTCAAGAGGAAATGCTCTAAACTGAAAGAGAATAGGTTTGTATCAGATACTAGAAAGAAATTCCGTACTTTGAGGGTGGTGAGGCACTGGAACGGGTTGCCTATTGGAGCTATAGATGCATCATCCCTGGAAGCGTTCAAGACATGGTTGGGTAGGACTCTAAGCAGTTTCATCTGCTGGAAGTTGTCCCTGTCCATAGCTGGGGGCTGGAACTAGATCATCTTTATTGTTTCTTTTAACCCAAACTATTCTATGACCCTCTGTTTCCTGTGGAGGACACAAAAAATATCAATAATCTTTCATATAGTTCACTTGGGCCTTTGACATTCTTCAGGTTCTGACAACAGTGACAATCCTCAAACGGTGACTATTTCTAAAACAGATTTAGATTTTTTTTTATAACTAATCTGATACCACCAACAACTGATATGTTTTTAATTAAACCTGCAAATATGATGTTTCATATTGATGTCCATTTTTTCTACCTCAGAACAGGATAGTACAGCTTTATGCTTCACGATAAAAACTGAACTTAATATGTCCTGACATACATATGTTTCATTTTTACATTCTGCAGTTGAATTTATTTTGTCAATGGCTTGCCAATTACAAAAATTTTAAAAAAGGAAATAAAATCCTAATCAGAAAATACTGTATATACATTTAAAAGTATATTTAAACAAAAAAATTATTTAAACAAAAAATAGATTATCTCCATTGCATTTCAGCTCTGACAGGCAGCTATTTTGAGATAAAGAATGGTTAAGAATTCTGTAACTAGAGTTTTAACTTTAGCACAGCTCTACTTGCATTTAGACACAAGTGGCTAAAAGAAATCCTGCATACCTAGAACAATAGTTTTGAGATTCTCAGAAGGCAGGAACCAATAGCTTCAATTACTAAATTATGAATGCAAAAATGAATTAATTTTTCAAAGTCTTAAGTGCTTAAGGAACTGCAGATATTTTTCAATACAGTGCGTAAACACAGAAAGATGCATTTTCAGATATCTATAGACATGAATAAATGTTTCAAAATATTTTGCTGCTCATTTCTTATTCTTGTGACACAACAATTTTAGCAATTTTTACCTCAAAGATATACTACGTGGAATTAAAAAAATATTAAAGAGAAATGGTTTGCAGACACTGCATCTTATAGATACTTGAGAAAAATGCAGAGGAGCTCTTTTAATCATTAAGGTATAGTTAGAATAAAGAAAAGTACTATCTACAAATATTTATTTTAGAAGACAACTTAAAATACTGCTATTGAAATAGCACTGTACAAATGCAATATTATGCAATGCAATATTTAATTAACACAGATTAAATGAAAAAAAAGTAAGTATTTTATGTATAATCACAATATTTATCCCAATGTTCATTTTTTTCCCTTTGAATAGGATAGCATAGCTTTGACCCAATAGGAGAAAAAACTGGCATAATGGGATCTAGTATATTTACTCTTTGAGCATTTTTGCAGTCTGCTATTGAACTAATTCTATCAATTTCCTTATCTAACTTAAATTTTACTTTAGTTAATGAAAACTGTGAATTAATAGTAGTTTTTGCTTTAGTTTAAGTCCTTGAAAAATTTAGTGAAGCTGAAAAATTTCAATGTACCTTAACATAGTATAGTGGACAGCTCAACTAACATTTTATAGTACATCCAGTATCTTATTTTCATACCACTTTTTTTGACTTTTTATTTTATATGTTAATAAAGGTAAATTTTAGAGACCATGATATATTGAATATTTCATGCTATTTTAAAACACAAAGGTCACATGCCTTTTGCCTTAACTGGAGGTTATTTAGCTTGGAATGAAAAACTACCACATTACAGAGCTCATCCATTTAAATTGTTATTCACAAACCCGGAACTGTTATTTACAGCTGAGATTGAAACTGTGAGAAATGTCTCATGACTTTAAGGCAATAAAGGTGCAAATTGCTTACCCTAGCAGTACATGAAACAGAAAAGAAAGGGTTTAATTTTAGTGAGACTTATTTCAATAAAATCTTTTGAAATTGGCAACAAGGGGTAGCAGAGAATATTTTTCCCTCTATTAAAAAAATAGAAAAAACCCAAATAAGAAACAATAAAAACATGTACTTCACATTTTTTTATTTTTTAAAAAACACACTAGTCCAAAAAACACTTAAAATTTAATTTATTCATATGTTTAATTTCAACAGATTATACTCATCAGAAACGAGAAACCTCACTTCTTTTTATTGTTAGGGATAAAGCAACAAAATAATCTCAACAAAACACCACATTAAAAAGTCTGATGCAGTCTAAACACCAGTCTTTACCAGACCCTGGAGAACAGGCAAAAAGCCTGGAATGAGGCTGATATACATTCATTGATAAAGAATATATAAAGCTTACTGAATACTCAAGGAAATTGGTCATAAATAAATCTATGTGCCCTAAGGAATGCACCCACAAGCCAGCAATGCAGGGCCACTAATTTTTTAACAAACATAGCAATTGGAAGAGGCGCTTGAGAACTGAAGGCACATCCCCATATCTTCAACAGGGGCACGAAGGATGATTCAGGGAACTACAGGCCCATCTGGCCTTACCTCCATACCTGGGAAGATGGTAGAGCAAGAAATCCTGGGAATTCTTGAAAGACACAAGAGTTATCTATAGGTGATTGGGAGTAGTAAACCTGGATTCATCAAGGGGAAGTCATGCTTGGCATATCTGATAACCTTCTACAATCAAATGACAAGCTTCTACATGAGGGAAGAGGAGAAGATATTGTCTACCTTGAATTTAGTTAATTTTTTCACCTCCTCCAATAACTTTCTCATGGTAAGAGGAAGTTGTACAGCCTGAATGAGCAGACAGTGAGATCGGCTGAGAGCTAGTTGTGTTAACAGGCCTAAACAACAACAAAATGTTGGACTGTCATGCGCACCATACCCCAGGGGTAAGTACTGGGTCCAGTCATGTTCAATATCTTTACAAATTATCTGGATTATAAGGCAAAGTATAGCCTTAAAATGTTTGATTGTGATGCAGGACTGGGAGGAGTGGACAACATGCCAGAGGGCTGTGCAGCCATCCAGACCTCATAGGATTAGAGAAATGATCTGATAGCAACCTCAAATAGTTAAACAGATAGCAGTGCCAGGTTCTGGATCTTAGGAGGAATACTGTCAGGCATACAGGACCCATGATGGGCATCATTCTTCTCTGGAACTACTTTACAGGTAAGGCTATAGGGATTGGATATATATGTCAGATTTGCACATGGAAACAGCCATGTCTCCGAAGAACTAAGAAGGCCACTGGTGAGACCACACCTAGGGTATTCTGTCAACTTTTGATCTCCCCAGTACAAGAGAGACATGCAGCTACAGAACTGCATCTAACAAAGGGCCACAAAGATGATTTAGGGGCTCAAGAATCTCTCCTGAGCAGGAAGGCTGAGAGAACCGGGAATGTTCAGCCTGGAGGAGAGAGGGTTTAGGATGATGTCTTTAATTTGTGCAAATATACGGGATGCCAGTGTAAAGAAATTAGAGCTAGGCTGTTTTCAGTGGCAAATAGTCACATGATATGAGACAACGGGCACAAACTGAAACAGAGATACTTCCATCTGAACACCAGAAGACACTTTTTTTTTGCTGTGAAAGTGACTAAGCACTTGCACAGGTTGCTCAGAAGGGCTGTGAGCTCTTTTTGAAGATACTCAGAAGCTATTTGGACATGATCACGGCCAACTTTCTGCAGGTGACCCTGCTTTAGCAGGGAGGTTGTACAAGGGCCTTGCTCAACCTTCAACTATCCGTTTCCATGATTCTCTTGCTTAGTGATTCTGTGAAACCCTATGATTTTAATAATTACAATAAATTGATCAACATTTGTTACATACATGCCATGTGAACCTTGACTGATTTTCCCATACTGAAACTCAATATATTGCTAAGTGACTAACACAAGGGATAAAAATAACATGTTTCAGTATCAAAATATACACTAGTTCCCCCAGTCACTTTGAATATAGAATCTAGGTTACGCATAATAATAATGCATAAGCTCGGTCAGATACACAGCATCTCACATCTGCTAAAGCGCTGTATGAAATGAGTTTATGGAAGGTTATTTCTCCCTGACATACTATTTTACTTTCTGGCAATACAGTTTTATCTTCTGGCAATTGCCATTTAGGGACAGAGAATAGCTAAAAGTTAATAAAGCGGTACATAGGGTTATAATTTGGAAGAGATACCTGGTATTTGTTGTTACTTCTATCCATTATTAGTAACCAATATAGTATATTGAGTAGTGTGTAATTTTTCTGCTTTCTTTTACTTTAAAATATTTGTGCAGGTTTCAGTTCTAATTGTTAAAATCTTAAGTCATTAATGGTGACTGACAAGCAAGGGGTATCTAAAGATAGTTTCCTGTGAATTAGGGAACTAAGTTTCAAAATGAAGCAATTGTTATTTTTTCAGCAAAATGGCTTATTTTGTCCCTTATCACAGGAATAAGGGATATTAATTGATTTTGCTGGTATTATGCAAGGTCCAATATCTCATAATACAACTTACACTCAGAGACAGGAAGAAAAGCAAATTAGAAATTTCATATATATGGCAACTCTTTCATACTCGACGCTGAGTTGACCAACATTCTTCCAGTATCTGATGGGATTTTCACCCCGTCAATCCCCTAATTAAGGATTTTCTGATTTCAAAGTCCTGTACCAGGGTTTAAAAGATAAGATGGAACCTGTAGCTTTGGTCTTCAAAAGTGTTTATTCTATTTCTTTTCTCAAGGCCTCACAGCAGTTTCAGCGCACTAAAGCAAAAGCAGCTACAGGAACATGGACAGAAAGTCCAAGGTAATTTTTAAAGANGGCCCAGGAATTTTTCAAATAACAAGCAAAGCACAATATGCAATAAAAGATTTTTCCAAAATGGTATCAATATGAAAGATTTTATCAGTTCTTTGAGCAGTATTCTGATGCATAAAATAAAGATTTTTGTCAGGTAGGGGACAAATGCAGGGTCTTTAGGCTCTGCAGGTGAGAATACATTTTTGAAGGAAAAATGTTCAGTGGCTGCTTCTTAAAAATAGGGGTTTTTTTTGGATTCTATCCAGGATTTATACTGAATCACTAGTATGCTGCACAAAAGAACAGTGGAAGTCTATTACTAATAGAGCATTAAGGGCTTTAACTTTGAATTCATCTCAATTCTTATGCAACCTCTAGAACACTTCTGCACAGCTGTTTTATACAGAATTGTAAATTTTCTAAAATTTGTTTAACTACTGTTTGAGGAAACAGTAGATCAACTTGCTTTCAATTTACTTTTTGGATCAAGATTAGGTCTAGTGAAGAGTGAAGTGAATACTGTTTTTTTTTTTTTTTATATCCTGGCAATTACAACAGTAAAAAGGAACTGCATTTTAAGAGCCTCAGCAGATTTCTTAACATAGTGTGCATGATCAAGCAATTCCCATGAACAATTTGAAAGTCGTATTATACAAAGGCCCCAGTGCCTTTTTCAAATTTTAAAAAAATCAATCTTATGCTGTTGCTTTTGAGATATTCATCCACTATACTTACCACATGCTTCACAAGACTCAAAGACATAGCCCTGTCCTGACCACTGATAAGCATGTCACTTTGAAGAAATGGGTGTAAATTTATGTTTTCAACAAAATTTTTACTTTATGTAACAAATTATCTTAAAAGACTGTTTATTTTAATTAATTCAGGTCTTTTCCATATGGATAGTATAGTATTGTTTAGAGTTCAATTTAGAACCGTGTAACTATACCCCAAAAAAACAGATGCGCAGATATTGGTTTCTATAAAAATAATAATCACATATTTTTACTTGGATTTATTATCAGATATAATTATTGCCTATTACAAGCCTTGTATTTAGAAAAAAGAAGTGACAACAAAGAGTTACAAAGAAGATACCCATTTATGGAATGCAGCGATTATACATTCTAATTATAAAAGTCCTGCTCTTTCACCACAGAAACTCAAGAATCTTACTGTGCTGTAATTCTGACTGTATCACAAACAAATTATTATTATGTTACTTACTACATGGGTAAAGGTACTGTCTTTCAGAAGTATTATTTACAGATTGTGTCTAATCTCATTAACTTCAATGGACAATGGATTACATCAGATCCATATAGATAAAGGTTTATTTCAAGTTTGGTGTTCATATGTTCTCATAAATATGTAAAAATGCACACACACTATAAAAAAATCATTCATGGAAAATCTGCAAGAAAAGCCTTCAGATGGTTTTCAGAAACTGTACTATTTCTTCAGGAAATGAATAATACAGCACACAAAATATCAGAGCATCTTTAGTAATCTAAGAATGATAAGGAAGTTGTCCTGGATCATTTCACTGATGTCTCCCACGTTAAAATCTAGGAAATAATAAGCAAAAAAATCAATAAACCAACACCACACACATACAAAACCAAACAAACAAACAAACAAAACCCCCAAACAAACCCAACCCAACAAAACCCCAGCAAAACAACCAACTAACCAACCAAAAAAATCCCCACAAAATCAAACCAAAACAAACCAAAACAAGCCAAAACTATTCAATACAAACAAACAAACAAAAAAAAGAGAGCCATAAGTCTCCTAGTTAAATTGGAGCTCATGTTTATCTGGACATGTATATTTTCAAGAGAAAANGGATAGAAAAGGGAAGTAAATTAAGAATCTATACTTCAGTGGAGAATATGGTGTGTATTGTAGCAATAGTCCAAATACAGTCTTTCACTCAGAAGTTCATTAGTGCTTAATGATATTCTCCAAAACTAACGACATGGAAAACCAGAGTTTCTCTGTTTATAAACAAATAAAGTAATGAAAAAAATGAACTTAAAAATGGATTATTTAAACTCTCAGTGTTTGGAGTAAGATTAAGAGCTAAGTATTTTTCCTGCTAAAGCTAAACACTAAAACTAATATACTTTGGTTTTTTAATAACCTCTTTCAACTACAAGTCTTGATGTATCTTAGAAAGATATATGTTAAATATAAAGGTAGTCAATACACTAATCTTTTGTGAAAAACAGCAGAATGTTCTGCACTGCACTATTTTATCCGAAATCATTGCTGTTTTGCTCATTCCATTAGCTGAGCTTGCTAATTTAGGGACTAACATTGGTACTTTTAAACAACAAAATAATCAGTGTGGAAGCTCAGATATATAAGGTGCCATTGGTCACACACGTACTGGCAATATTAGACGAGAGACCCGAAAGTTTTAATAATGAGGCAAATTCCTACCGCAGTAGAACTACAAAATTTGCAGTAATTGCTATTTGTCTAATTCAGGAAATAAAGACTGGAATATTGTATAATATTCTAGATAAATATACAGAGCTTACCTCTCTGTGGAGGGAAAAAAGTAAACAAATATAAAGGAATGACAATCTGCAAAACAATTAAATGCCTCTAACTCTCCTGAATAGGCTTTCTCTTTTTTTTATTGCTTGTTAATATTTCCAATTAGTTTATTTTTTCCTTAAAGAAAATCGAAACCCATATATGCAAAGTCTAATGTAAGAAGAAAACCCCACATTTTCCGCTTTCACTCAAGGTTTTACCAAATGGCTTCAATTTTCTTATTCCTTGTGCCTGCTGTTGATGCTGGAGCACAGACTGACACAAGTAAGTTTATTAGCATAAATTCTCTCTTATTTACATGTTTAGACATGGCAGTATGTCAGCACTATAATGATGGTTTGTATAGATAATTCACTTTGGAGAAAGGATGACAGGATCAGGAGTACAGGAAGTGGACAAAAAAGTCCCAGTGATTAATCCTCTCTTTTAGTCACTATTTTGACAGTTTTATTTTAGTGGAGCAACCTGTGGATCTGCAATGAATTTTTCTGTCTCCTTACTCAGCACTGCTCACTGCTTCTGTTTGAAGAGAAGAAAAAGATCATAATGAGTACAAAGTTTACTAAATTTTTGACTCTCTTAGGGAAAATGATGGAAATTAAGGAGGAATAAAATTAAGAATATTTAAAAATCCATGTTTTCAAAGATGTAATTTCTAAATTGCTTAGTAATGAAGCAATTCACTGTTTTAGAAAAAAAATATTTTCTATGAAATTATTATCTTTTTATTTTTTGAAAAATATTCTTTGTCTCTTATTTTCTCCTATACAAAGTCACAAGCAGAGAAAATTTCAAGTCAGACATAAAGGCATCACACCTTAATGATTTAGCACCCACTGCCTCCTAGGCTGAGTTTGGGCTTCCTAGCCCATAAAGAATAGGGAATAGTGAGAATGTATTTTTGTATAGATTGTCAGAAAATTTTGAGAAAAAAATAATTGAGGGTTGCTAGGAATTACAAAGGCAGTGAAACTAGTAAAGTCTGCACTAAAAAAAATACACCTCCAAACAAAAATTTCAACATGTTCCAATATGTGTAATCTGTAAGTCTGAAATGTCATGGAAATGACTAGACTCTCACCCCAATATATGGATCTGAGGTTACAGATATTAGATTTATGTGGTGTATTTTCTTCTATTTCACCCTGGGAATCGCTATTAACATTAATTGTAACTGTATGTACAGATCAGAGTAAGATACCCCCTGCTGCAGTTAATAAAATGTTCATGCACAAAGGGGAGGAGAAGGAAACCTTTATAATACGTTAGGAGCTACTCATTACAAATTGGAAATTACAGACCAGATGTTTTTAATCAATTTTTCTACACTGGATGTAAACTCAGAACAGCAGCACATTTGCAGTAGCAAGGATACAGATTATAAGAAGTTATCACTTATTTTTCAAGCAATGAGTGCCCTTTCAGAAAAAGAACACAACCTCAGAAAAAACAACACAACCTTAGATGCCTTAATTCTAGGACATTCCTCCAGATTTTTTTTGTAGTGAGAGAGGAGAGCAGTTTTTTTCTAGTCACTGTTCTCCACCTTCTCTTCCCTAAAGCGGAAGAGAAAGGGAGCTAAAGCTCTCCTATGTATTGGTTGATTTTTTTTTTCTGTTTTGTTTCTGCATATGTGCCTTCCTCTGTGTCATATAGTTCAATTTCAAAAGTTCAGCCAAAATCTTCTAATTTCTTATATCCTTTTTTCCCCCTATTCCCTTAACAAACACAGACAGACATGTATGTCAATGAGGAAGCTCAATTAACTTCCTCTCTATTATCTTAGCAACAACTGAGGGTGAGGTATATGGTATGATCCTGTACTTGACTTTTGACTAAGTAAACTTTTCCTTTTTGTCTTTTAGAGAAGAAAATATTCACTTTCCTCTCATTCAGTGACTACTCTGAGAATCAATCTTGCATATGTGTTTCTTTCCAAAACCCAAAATCTGCAAAAGGGTTGAGAACACACCCAGAACACAGCATTGGATTGAGCGTAGTGACATAGCAGAATGCAAACTGCTTTGCACTGACAGAAAATAAAAAAGCATTTTGTTCCTTCAAGGGATGAAAGTGTATTATAGTATATATTTGTAATGAAACAGAGGCCTTGTATCAAAAGCTGAGGAGAAGCAGCATTGTAGCGCTCTCTAAGACATACGGCTTGTCTCTGAAACCATAATTTCAGCTTGCTTCTTCCCTGATCCAATGTCTCCCCAAGAATCAGAGGAAACGAGAACAAATGCTTTGTAAACGCTTACAAATCCCCAAGCATCTATGACAGGTAATCCCAAATGTCTTGAGCTGACCCCCATCTGCTAATGCCTGGGCTATATTCATAGACCATGTATCAAGGGCTAGCATAGCAGAGCTCATATCCTTTGGTAAAGTCTCGGGATAAAACAGAATTACTATATAAGTATTCACCCTTCTTTCTACATGGCAGCAATCAGTCTTTGCAAGTAAAGACGAGTTTATATGAGCCTTTGGTACATAAAGTCCTTTATTTTCCAGATATCATAGAGGCCAACATCAAAGAGACATTACTCTTCTCTATATTAACTCTGCGCTAATTATGGCTAGTATACAAAACAATAAGCAAACCAATTTGCCACAATTCATGTAGGAATACACTAATGCAATGCACAGAAAGTGCATGGAGTTCACTCTTTTCTCTTTGTGAAAATATTATGGATGTTAATGGAGTTGTAATTCCAAAGAACTCTTGCGTCTAAAAGACTAATTTTTTCCTCAAAAACTCAAAATTACTTTGCAACTATTTTCTGAAAATGGTATCTGGTATGTAAAATTAAATATATACATTGGGTTCTTTAATTAGTAGTAGTTATTTGTACCTAAAAGTCAACAATTCTTACATCCTCTTAATTTTTAAAATAACCTTTCTGTCCCATTTTAACATGTCATTTACACCATTTAGATGTTAGGTATCCACTACAGTCTTTGGAGTTGTCACATGACCTCCCTACTGTGTGAAGGAGCAGGATTTAGTGCTAAAAGTGACCTACCTGTGAGTTTCATGTACAATCACTGTATATCCCCACAGGGTCAATGATAATTTTTCACAGTTTTATCATATCTTTGGTAAATTAACTCCTCTCCAAAATTTTCTCATACAGAGGTTGATCCATGAATTGAAGCATTTTCTTGCTCTTTTTAAATCTGAGGCCTTTTCTGTTGTACTCTATCTTCTTGGAAACCAGAATTCTGTGCAAATCATGCGTAAGTTTATACAGAAATATAATAAAATGGGGGTGGTTTTAAAATTTTTTTGGGGCTTGTTTTTTTTCCATTCTGTTCTTTTGGACTTTACACTCTATAAAGCTAACAAATCATTTTAAGCTGTATGAAGACAGAGACCACAAACCTGTATAAGAAAACTTCCTTGTACCTCTGCATGTGGGGCAGAAATGCTGCTCCTCTCCTTCTCTGTTTGGTAAAATACACAAGAAGAAAGGAAAATTTCCCAAGAATTTGGCATCTTTTGTTCACTGTTTATTGAATCAGATCTTGCTGAGTAAGAATATAATTACCTCTGGTTTTGCAGTACACTTCATGAAATGTAAATTCTAATCTGCCACACTATCAGCACAGACAAAAGGCTGATTAAAAATTCATATTAAATGTTATATCTTTGGACTTACAGAGTGATGAAAGGATCACTTGAGATAGTCTATAGTACTGAATATTTCACTAGAAAGGTGAATGTGTGCACTCTGGAGTCTTCGCCATTTAGATGAAAGCATCTAGAAATTAAAAAGTGTACTTACATAGAATTGCCACACAGTTACTGAGCATGATATGCAACAATAAAGGGAAATACTACATGAATCTTCAGCAATGATGAACTAGAAACAACATGTTTTAGTAAAGAAAACTTCCGATACTATTTATGTACATATATATTTTAATATGCTATAGGGAAAACATAATTGAGGCAAAATGCAGTACCTTTACTTTTTTGTTGAATTCAAGCTAGTATGAAGTACATAAAAACTAAAATCCTGCTGACAATGACTCAAAGAATAAAATCTTAATACCAGCTGAAAATACTGAAAATATTTGTTGGAGATATATATTGAACATATATACAGTTCAGTTTGGTTTATCTGTTTTAAATATACAAGATCCCCTGAGAGTTGTTTAAAAAAAAATCCAAGGGAAAAAAAATTCTAAAGGACAGTGAGCAAATTCAGAGACTCGGTGTCTCATAAAATTTGGTTGATAAAATACTGTGAAATTCATATACTGGATGACATTTCTTTAAAAGAATGTTGCCATCAGATCTTTAGCTGATGGCCCAGATCTTTATCTCTGTGGTTTAAAACAGGCTGAGTTACTTTTCTCACCAGAAAAGCATGTTACTATTTTATGGAGAAGATTTTTTTTCATTTTACACTAGAAAGCACATTTGTTATATGACAAAAATCTTTGGTCATGCATACCTTGAAAAGGCAAAATGTAGTGAATTGCAGTTGTATTGTGCCAGTGAAATCTAAAATAAGTGAAATAATAGAGCTACAAAATGAATTACCTATCTCTATCTCCTCCTGTTTTACTTGGCTTGCATCCCTCTTTTTATCAGAATGACTTTCAAAAAAATCCTGTTGCTTTTAAAAGAAATTATTTGCCTGTAAGTGGAAAAGACCATATTTTTTTAAAGTTTTACTCAGGATATGTGCAAAAATGTATCAAAAGACTATTCAAAATACATACAGTTAATTTACATTAATAGGAATTAAGGTAAGTGTGTTTTGCATGCAAACATGATGGAAGTTTCAATCCTTTTTCATCAGTGTGTAAAAAATAAATTTAAAAGGAAAGTTTTTATCTTGGTCCTCAAACTCATTATAAAGAAAAAGGAATGGTTAATTACAAACAGTCAGTCCCCTAGCAATATTGATTACTTAAATCAAAAATTCTACACCTTTTTTACATAATCCATAAGATGATTCCTCATGTAATTGATCACTGAAAGTAAAAAATAACTCTGTAATTACGTGTCCATATGTAAATACCTTGACAGAGAGTGGTTACTTTCAGAATTTCTGTAACAAAGAGAATTTTCCTTGAGAAAATATAAAATTCATTAAAATTCTAAAAAAAGAAAATTACATATTGGAAATAGTATTTTTGTATTATTCTCGAACTTTAATAAAAATATTGTGGTTATGGAAAATTAAAACTACTGTCAGTATAAATAAGTCAAAAGAAAAATCTTTGATCTCAACTTATT
>WBMY01014545.1:0-76296 GCA_013397315.1 Donacobius atricapilla
CAAATCTAACCCCCAACACTTACTTACCTGGTGAGGAAATAAGGCGTGAGGGCATGGGAGAAATTATGCCTTCTAAATCAAGTAAAGTCATCTCTGCTTAGGAGTTTGGGGTTTGCACTGGCTGTTGAGTTTTTCAGATGGAGAAGACAGAGGCAATTAGGGGTCTCAGCCTTCAATTTTGCTGTACAAACTCATGTTGCTGTGGCTGCAGTCAGTGTAAGCACCTGTTGAATGAGGAGAGTGGAGCAGCAGGCTGTTCATGAGCTGGGCTCCAGCTGGCACTTGCAGAACTTAGGTCTCATGACATCCTAAATGTGCTATGAAGGATATTGCTCAAAAATATCTGGGAAAGGTTGCAGCCTACACATTCTGTCAAGAAAAACACAGACAGGAGTGTGTGTATGTACCTGGCTGGGTAAGTGCCCATCAAATTATTTTGTTTCTGCTGGGATTGTGGCATTTAAGGGTATTTTAGGCCACGCTCTAGTTATTCAAAGCTATGCCAATCCAAACAAACTCAGTTTCCAGTTTCCAGCAGATAGCCGGGTCTCCAAACGGGTCACTACTGTGGAGTCTGTGGAGGGAGATAAGCAATTCCACAGCACAGTTAATCTCTTCTGAAGCAATTTTCTTGACCTGATCAGAAAAGTATCACACTGAGCACCAGGTCCTGTGCTCCTGACATCAGAGTGAGCCATGCCCTCACCTCAAGAGGTGTCTTTGGGCCTCAAGCACCTGTCGGACTCAAAGTTAAGTACATGTTTACATTCCCATGAAGTCACTTGGTCTTAACCATATACTGAAGAGTTTTTCAGAGTTGATCCAAAGTTCAGTCATGTAGCGGGTATTTGGAGGTAACTGCAAAGAGTTACAATAGAAAGTTAGAAAAAAAATCAGTTGCTCTCTACATAACACCCCTATATTATTTATTCCCCTAATTAATTTACAAATCTACCTGACAGATGCAATTTCAGCTGTTACACTTGTGATCTCTTTAGCTGTTTCCTTTCCTAAAGTTAGCCTGAGTAAATATTTGACTTAGTCCCCGAAGTCACTACATACCATTGTGTAACCTAATAAAACCTTTTATTTCATTAGCACCAGTTTATCTAATGTTCCAGACTAATTGAGAGTGGATTTCCAAGAAGAAGAAGGAAGAACATGTTCACAACCACAGACACCTCCTCACCTGTTTATGAAAGACAACGCAGGCTCTGCAGGACAGAAAAAATACCAGTAAAAAATACCACATCTCACATTTCTGCAATTTACTCAATCCATATCAATTCCCCGAAGCAAAAGCCGCATCATTTAGTGTTTACATAAAAATGTAAGCTTGAAAGCAAGGTCACTATTTTCCTTGGCCCAGTAGGGATTACTGGAAAAAATTCTACCCTTCCCTGTGTGGAAATCACCTCTCTCCCTGGGCTCTGCCTTAGCAATCAGAGAGGTGGGAAGTGTTCTTTCCAAAACTCCTTGCTCTTTTTGTCCTGGGGGCCCCAGAGCTGGACATAGTACTCCAAGTGGGATTTCACAAGAACAGAATCAACTCCCTCATTTTAGAACTTTCTAAAATGATCCCATTTAATTAGAAAGGTGACACATTTTTATCACTGCTGTGATATTCCTGACTGCTGCCAAGAAGGCCTGGGGAAGGGGATCGACAGAAATTCATGTATTTTATAAAATAATCAAATGGTGCATGAGTGTGTTCCAGTAGAAATTATTACTGAAACCAAAGGGAGCACAGCAAGGGTAGAGCATCCTCAGATTCACAGCCCTTTCCAGATCAAAGTGCTGGCAAGCTGATCTTGGCATTTGCTTGGGTGACTGTCCTGGAAGCCCATGGGGTAGCTCAGCTCTGCCTTGCAGTGTTAGCAGGGCTGCTGTCAGAGGACACCCAGTCTGTTCCGCTGGTGTGGACTGGAGCACCAGACCTGAGGCTCAGGTTGCTCTCTGAGGTGGGGATGGATCCTCACAGGGATAAAGTTTTGTTGTTCCCACAGTATTTAGATATGAGGCAGCAGGGCCATCAGATCCAAAGGTAGAAGTGTTGGACTTGCCACTCAGATTTCTGACTGAATGGCTGCTGAAGGTTTTATTTCACCTACACAAATCAAGTAGCTTATCTGGTAATTTTCCTGTTCTTTCTTTTCAGCTGAGAAGGAGACGGACAGCCCTATCCCAAGCTGTGAGCTGCACTCAGGACAGAGGTAATGGAGGCAGCAAAGGAACTGTCCTTTGTGTACAGGGGCAAGTCTCTCCTGCTGAAGTAGGCAGGTGTCCTCAGAGCAAGGTGGGAAAGGGCTGGAGAGGGCAGTGTCTCCAGTGGGGCCCTGGGAGCTGGATGTGTGACCAAGGCTTCTCACCTCTGTGTCCAGGAGATTTGAGGTCCTCTGAAACCACTGGATGCAGTAATTCACAATTAGAAATATTGCACTTGGGCAGTTTCTACAGTGGAGGGTACAAGGAGAATCAAGAAACTGGGATGATCATAGAAAACTGCTACACACAACCAGGAAAAGACCATTAAAGATTTCCCCATAACTTGGTCCTTCTGAGGAGCATTTTCTGAGACATCTCTAAGGGAGAAGACCTTAAAGAGCTTAGCCAGTCTTTTAAGAGTCATCCTCTGAAAATCATTCATAAATTCCTATTAAAAGTTCATGAGGCTGCCAGGCTACAAACAAGGACACCAAAACACTAAGGAAAAAAGGAAAAAAAAATACTGTAATAAAATATATGCCCTCTTCTGACTCTTACCCACTTCTGACTTTCTGATCTTTCAAGGTCAACTGCAGATCCAAAGAATTATCTCATGTCTTGCCTCTACAGCCTGGCACTGCTGCCAGGACCTCTCTCAGAGCCAAGACTCAACCGAGTTTCAGCCCCATGCTCTGCCCCTGCCAAACTTGCCCTCACCCAGCAAAAGGTGCGTGGCTGGCCAGGGACCAGCACAGGATGCACTCAGACAGGCCAATTTTCTTCCCTTTTCACTTTCTCTGTGACTCCTAGAATGTGTTCACACATGGTGGAAAAATGCAGAGAGAAGGGAGAAGCAGCCAGGAACATCACCCTCCCTGCCGGCGCTCAGCTCTGGGGTTGGTAGCTTGTGCCAGCACTGGTAACCAAAAAGTTGGAGGAGACCCTGATGCCTGGAGCAGGTGAAGCATCAAGAGATTATATGAATTTTTGGGAGTAATCCTTTATTTCTTTAATTAAAAAAGAAAAATGTATAATCTGCACAGACTCAATTAACACAGGCTTGCAGTGAGAGGCAAAATTTGTTTTGATCAGAAAACTGGCTTGCAATGAGTACAAAATATTTCACAAACTTTCAAACCCATCTTTTCCTCCCATTTTCATTAATGGGCATCTTTTATCCTGTCCTAAGCAACAGCAACAAGACTAATTAGTTTAACAAGTACAGCAAATGGTTTTATTGACAAAAAAGAACCCTTTGAAATATACATTACATTCACAGAGGATTAAATTACACCCTATTATCCATTTTCCATAAAATAAAGATTACTTTGATAAATCACAACTAATGTTATCTTTGGCTGATAAGAACTCAGTACTTATTAGTGTGGCTTCTATAAATAGTGTGTTCTGATTTTTCTTCCTCCCTAAAATAGTCAATGATACAGTCTGCCAGGCATTTTCCTGCAATTTGACAATGCCACATCTGTGAACCAGGCAGCAAGTGAAAGCTTCGTTGTCTGAATATGAAACATGTAACAGTTGCTCTTTCTTTTCCATCAGCTCCTCCGCAGTAATCTATCAAACACCTTTCAGCCATATCTTGCTCCATCAAGGTTTCCTGGCTGCTAAAGCAAGGTAGTCAAAACAAACTCCTTTTGTTAAGAGCAAAGCCTTTGTGGCTCATCTTTCCATTGAACGCAAAGTCAGTGTGACAACCGTAGCATGAGGGGGTCGTACCCTCATTTAGGCCTTAATGCACACAAGATATGTACAGTCATGTACAAAATTGCGCATGTTCACAAGGGCTCCTTTGTGCTCTGCCTTTCCTTAGCTTTGCACCAGAAGAGTCTGCAGATTGCCAGAGATCTACCGGCACCATCTCCAGTTGGATAAACAGTTGGTCGAGGACCAAACCAGAGGCAATGTCTTGTGTTTACTTCAGACCTGCATTGGCTCTGCACAAAGTGGCTCTTTACTAAAGGATGGAGATAGTTAGGATATTGGAAAAAGATCTTTGTGTGCCAAGAGGTTCACCCAACTTCTGAGCATTTGGTAACAACATACACCAGGCATGGTGATCCCCACTGGATCACAGCTTGGCTGCCTCGCTGGGCAGCTAACAGCTTAGCACAGCACAGCAGCACACGAGCACCTTTAAAAAACTTCCAAGGAGTTTGATTCTGATAAAGTGAAGCTGTTTTCCTACTGTGTAGTGGACCACCAGAGAGATCTGCCTTGCCACATGAATGGCATTGCCTCTCCTACCCCTCAGGACAAGTATCCAAGTTCAAATTATGTTCATTTCCCATTTATTGAAATACTTTCAAGAAACATATTTGCTCTGAGTTCAACTACTGCTTTGTATGCACTGGCTGACTCAAAGCATCTCATTTTACTCTAAATATTCAAGGGTTAGAATTTGTGTAGCAGTTGCTGGATTGGCTTGAAATAAGATTTGCAAAGTTCTTAGGATTGGTAGGGAAAAGATGTAGAGGTTCTGGAAATCTTTAACAAGTACATTCAATATGTGAGTTGCGTTATACGATTTTTGAAAATTCTCTGAACTTCTCAAACATAACATCAATTTAACATCCATTTCCAGCATCAAACCCTACCTGGGCCATTTTGGATGGGTGCCCTCATCATAACCAAATGTCTCTTTTCCCACATTTTCCCTCAGAAGCAGGTGGCAGTGGATTTCAAATAAACCCACACCCATGTCTGTGTTTCTTTCTGGAGGATGTATTTTGCTCATGGAAATACGTCTAGCCTCTTTGTTTAATTTTCAAAATTTTATAAGCGTCACACCCCCTGGGTTGCCCACAAAGTGACTCAGCAAGCCAAGCAAAGGGATCAAAGAACAGATACAGTTTTTTAAACGAATGGAAAAGTTTAGCAGTTCTGAAAGTATTTTCCCTCAACACATATTTCAAAACATTAATAAAAATAATTACAGCTGAGTCTAACAGACAAAATGCAGGGCTAGATTAATAAATCTTAGAGAACAGGGAGGAGCACTCTGAAATGCAAAACAAGTCGATTATCACCTTTCCAAACCTCTGCAAGCTTCTCTTTTCCTGTAATAGAAAACAAAAAATCACCATGGATGGACTCCTGCTTGCTTGCTGTAATTAAAACAACTTATGTATTGCATTTCCTCAGTGGTGTGCACATTTATAAAGCAGGAAGGAGGAAATTGTACACGTAGGAGTGAACACATAGGAATTGCCACCAGCGGAGATTAACCACCTTGGGTCCAACTCAAGCCCAACTCCGTATCTTGCTACTCCTTGAATACTCTGTGGGTGATAAAGTCCTGGGAACCTGATTCTGTTTCAGGGACTCATGTATTGGAATCAAAGACAAGGTCCTGATGTAACAAATGGAGGAAGATCCAGACCTGAGAGGTCTCAGAGACCTCTTATGTATGTGCCATAGGGCCAAACTCCTCCTTGCTTATTCGATCTCCTGCCTCCCATATTTTGCACTCATTTATGCACAGCTGCTGAATTCAAAAGAGAAGAAACAGACCTGCCCCATCTCATACTACACAACTGTCAGAGGGCTGGGTGCTCGCCAGGAAGATGGGATATGTTGATTCCAAACTCCTCTGGCCCAGAACCCAGCTCTCCCACTTCCCAGGAAAGTGCTCTTTGTACCAGACAACACATCTGTTCTCAGAACGGGGCTGTCAGGGTGTCACACGCAGGGAGTGCAGCCCACCATCGGCAGTGCACAAACCCCTCTCTTGTCCCACCTTCCCCAGTCGTGGCCCAGCACAGAGCAGTTGCTCTCTCCAGGAAAAGCCACGTTCCTCCAGGAAAAGTGATAAGGGCCAACAGCAGAAGGGCTGACTGACTCAGCCCAGCCACGGGAGCATCTCTTCAAGCATGGGATGCTCAAGTCAGAGCTGCAGTAAGTGGTCTGAAGATGGGCCAGGTACTGACACCCAGAGTGATTTCATTTACTGCAATGCTTATTGATCCTCTAGCTAATCAGGGGACTGCAGCTTCAAGGTCCCAAGTGTGGAAATCCTGGGAATTTGTAGCATAAAAGGGTCAGAAATGCCAAGATGGGAAAGGCAGGTCATAATCTGATCACATTTTCTTTCCTACTCATTGGAAGGCAAGCAAGAGAAAGTAACAACATGGAAGACAGAGTCAGTAAGTCAAATTTTTATTGATGTCCTTTCTTATTTGTGACCATTAGTCATTAATTACACAGACCAAAATTGGCTATGGACTTTAATTTTCCTAAAGTACAGCTTCTATAGCTTTTGCATTTTTACCAAGAGAAGGCAAAATCATGAGTAAGTCTCTACATGGAATGAAAGATAGGAAGCAACTTCTTACTAATCCTCATGCAAGCTACTGATTATTGGAGACTGAGGTTGAGCATTATTTCAGGAAAAAGTTCACTCTTATGAGTCTGCTCATCTCAAGCTTATTTATAGTCCTTTCACAACTGATGTAATTTTCATCTATTAGATAATAATTACAGGCATATTAAGCAATATTAACATTATTAAACAACAATGAACAGCTGCCTGAATGTATACTATGGCAATGCAAAATCTGAGTAATACAAAGAGCCTTACCTGATAATTTCCCATTAGAGCTTTTCTAAGCTTCTAGAATTTTTTTGTCTTACAGGTCTAGAGATTTTAAACAGAATAAATCGAACATTCATATTTACAGGAATATTTATGCCTGGCCCAAGAACTCCAGGGACATTTACACTTTCTATGCCAACAAATTACTCCCATTTGGAAAAGGAGCTATTGCTTTATTGTGGCATTACCACAGAAGCTGCTTTTTGAGGGCACTGAATGCATTTTGTGCAATGAGTCTTCCAAGAAGCTAAAATGTATTGCTGCTGCTCTTTATTTCTTGCTCTTTGGCAAGCATACACTAAGCTGCAGACTTGGCTGCCACTAAGGATGTATTTTATATGTGGGTTATTACTACTAATAAAAGTAAAATAAGTTATTCAATATGAATGACTGCTCCTCTCCCCCTTGATGTACATAAAATAAGCCACATATAATGTGAGAGTAAATCAGGCGACTCATAACTGTGGCACTCCTACAGTAACAAAGAGAAGCAAAACAGTTAAATGCTTCCAACAAAACAGTTTGCTTAAATTATCCTTTAAAAACAAATGAACAAAAAAACCTAGTCACAAATCCATTTTACTATCTTTTTGTTTCCTGAAAGTTTCTCTTTACCAATACTTTCCTAAAAAATAACTGTGGTTAAGGAATTTGCAGATAATTATCACAAGACACAACAGAGAACAAGTATCCTATTTATTTGTTTTCCTCATTTCCTGGAAGCAGAAGTCTCCTAAATTGTAACTCTGTAGTATCAGGGCTTCTACACAGGGAAACTTCAGATTGCACCAAAGGAGGAAAGAAATGGAAACTTCACTTACAGCTTTCTACGCATCAGACTGGGACATCTACACATCCCAGCTCTGCCACACAAATAAATCCCAGGTCACGTAAACCATGAAAATCTCTTGGTGGATTATGAACTGAGTAAATACTTGTACTAGAGCAGATGGACTTTTTCTGTATATAAAAAGAAACAAACAAAAAAATCATGTACATGTGAGGGAGGAATGGCCATACTGCTGTGCAAACCACTTTCCTAACCTACACTGTTACTGATCTCAGCCTTTGGAGATCAGCAAGTTTCAACTGATACAAGGATTCCTTACCAAAAACAATTGCATTAAACCAAAATCTTTCCAGTAAAACAGAATTATAAAAATAATTTAAAGCATTAAGTTCCTGGTTATGTACAAGAGTGTAATTCAAACATTTCATTTTCTGACAAAAAACACCAGATAATAGATTGCAAAAAAAACACACAAATTTTGCCTCAAAGATTTAATCAACAGGATTTGCAAAAGAGCATCAAGTATTCTGAAATGATTCATGCGCTGCAAAAGTGATGCGTGAGTCATTCAAAGTGTATCAGTTGCATTAAAATTTCAATTATCAGTGTTTACTGATGGCAGGCTGAGAAAAAGAGTGAGAGAACAGGCAACAGAGTAAATAAAAATATTGGTGAGGTCATAAGAGACATTGCTTAAACCTGTAGTTGAAAGGATTATGTACAGCAAGGAAAAAAACTTTTCTCCTTTTTCAAAGAGATTGCACATTGTGAAGGTCCACTTCCATCGAGAAATACATTAAAATAATTTTCAATCTACATTCTATTTTCTGGCCTATTGAAAGTATTCAAAGACACAGGAAAGATTAGACTTCTGCCAAGCAGATTCAAGAAAACTGCATTCCTACATATTTTAACTATACAGTTACACATTCAAATTCAAAGCAGAAAAATAATTCAATGCAAATACTCAAGAAATACAGAATTATGGATTCTGATAAATCTGAGGGACGCAAGACTATGAAAGGAGTGCCTGAACTTGATGAGGAGATCTGTGCAGGATGGTTTCTGGGTCCTTGTATTCATTTGAAGGATCCATCACAGCTGCATATAACTCACTGTAAGCTCTGCAGACCAGTTCTGTTGACTGTTTTATTATCTGCTCTCTAAAAACCAAAACAAAATAACATAATTTTCAAACTGTAGGGAATATAACCGCACTACATACAAGGAATTAAAGATATACAGTAAAAATAAACATTAAAAATTAAGAAAAAAAGCTTCTTTCTCTCATTGTATCTACACAGATAAACTCACATATATGACCTGATATCTAAGACAGGAGCTTCATTATTTCTACAATCAAACAGAAACTAATAGAAGGATTTAATTTGCATACATCAGTTTCCCATCTGCACTCGCCTGTATCTTTTAAAAGACTGACAAACTTAGTGATTTAGCTTCTACCTGCAGTGGCTTCTCATTGCCCTTTGTAAATACACACTTTTTTTTCATCTAATAGCAAATATATTCTATTTGCTTTATCTTGACAGCAAGATTCCATTATGATTCCATAATCAGACAAAAACTAGTGACAGTGGTCAGAGACTTAAACCACAACCTTTTACCAACAATGCTATGAAGTCTGTGTCCTGTTATTTTTCTGGAGATAAATGAGTAACAATGCACACAGACTGAATGCTAAATTTAACTGGAAAAATTAATATTTGTTACAGACAACCTAACAAATTTATTTTACATTGCCCATTGAATCAGTTTACTTTAATCATCAAGGTAATAATGCTTACAGTAGCAGATGAATTTTTACCTACTAAGAACAGCAGTTACAACTATTTTACAGCCAAACCCATGCAACAGGAACTCCAGCAGAAGCTGAGGAAACCAAGGTAACCAGAAATCCAGATTCAGCCCTGCTGTAATATGCAGCAGAGAAACAAAGGCAACACAACTGCATCCACTAAAATCAGGGCTGAATTCACAAACTGCTGGGAATTGACAAGTCAAAGAAATTTCAAAGACGAAGTACAAAAAGCTTTGTCTTTACAGGAAACATTAAGGAACAGAAGCTATGAGAAAGCAGATTAGAAGACCAAATCTGCATTTTATTCTGACAAACACTATCCAGTTTTTTTAAAAACAGCCAGTATTACTATGTTATTAGAATACCTAAAAAAAAAAAAAAGACTGTCCTTATAATAGCAAATCCAAACCCACTATTATAAGGGAAATATATTCAAGGTGTTCAGGTAAGACAACTGTCTCTGACCTCAGCCTGGGATCACTAAGGTACTGTAGCATGACTATCTTTTATGAAAGTATTGCACACTGAATTTGTGTAGAACTAGTGCACCAAATTAATAAATAAAAAAAAAGTCTGTTAAAATATTCAGAGACTGAACTGAATCACATGTGTTGTTCAATCAAGTAATGTCAGTGTCATTAATCAGTACATTAGGATTTCGGTTGCCATAACAACGTGATACATTTATTACTAACACAAATGGCAGCACTTGCTAAA
Organism: Donacobius atricapilla; assembly: GCA_013397315.1. Taxonomy (NCBI): domain Eukaryota; kingdom Metazoa; phylum Chordata; class Aves; order Passeriformes; family Mimidae; genus Donacobius; species Donacobius atricapilla. The sequence continues at coordinate 10,144 of WBMY01014545.1, forward strand.
AATAGGAATTCCAGCATTCAGTTTCTGAGATCCAATACAAATGGAAAGAGCTTTTCAAGACCAACAACCATATGAATACTTAGCTTAAGCTATTAAATGAGTGAAGGAATTTGAAAGACAAGAGCATGCACTGGTAATGTTGGAAGGAATGTTCTTCACAGTTGCAGAGCTTAAATGATATTGCCAATGAGTATATAATACACTGGTCCTCTATCAAAGCATGTGGTCTGATTCTGAGAACAGAAGACCTCATAGGTTACAGCTCTCAAATACCTGATTTCAGGAAAAATGTCTTCAAAATTGAAAATTCCAACTACTATAGCCAGGGATTCAAGTTAATAGCACTGGTTAAATGTTTTGCTTGAATTTTGAGAAAATTCAGAATTTCCAAGGCTTATTTACTATCAAAAATATTGACTATCAAGACAGTGACTCTACAAGCCTCTCTGTAAATGGGTATTTTAATTTCAGAAGGATTGCTTGTGTTTAAAGCTAGTTGTTTGAAAGCTAATGGGCTATTTGATTTATTTTGTTTTCTTTCTGAGCAGAACCTGACCTCTAGCACTGATTATAGTAAGTTAATAAACTTCTGCACGTTAGCTGAGTTGAAGCAACGATAGCAATCATTCTCACACAAGGCTTCCCTCTTACCTCTCAACTGTCCACTGCTGTAAGATAATATGAATTCAGCTTACAATGTGCTGAGAGGTTGAAAAAGCTTATCAATGGGATAAGGCTAAGAGTGTCTACATAACCAATTAATCTTGGTTCATCTGAAAGAAGGATTGATTAAGTTCAAGTAATTTCACTGTGCCAGAGCATTTATGGTAGCATAGAATCTACCTCTTAAAATTACCTCTGTGTTAACAATAAAAAGTTGAGTCTTTCAAAATACATTTACTGTCATTATGATTTTTAAATAGACCTGCATTTAAGAAAATATATCAAGAGCTAAAATACAGTTTAATGTCCTGACACTGGGAAGCTGAAGTTGTGATGTTTTAATGACATTATTGGTCAAGCTACCCCATTTGATGTGTATAGACAATAGAGCTCTCTCACAACAGGGTCAGCTTGCCAGCTGTGGGAATGGTAAATCTGGCAGAGACACCCAATGCCAGCTGAAAAACACCAGCATTCCCTGTGCCCAGCCATGTTCCACCTGTATGGTGTGACACTGGAAGTCTTTGGATGAGGAGAACGTGAACACTGCAGCACAAGAACCTGGCAGCTGGACTAGCTGGCCATTGTAGGTCCTTTCCAACCAAACTTTTCTATTCAATTCCCTACAATAATTCTTTTCACCTTGACACATCATTTTTTAATTGCACGATGCTGTGATACAACCCCACTGAGGACAAGCGCTAGTAATGGAAACTCCAAATACTGTTGCATTATGTAAGATGTGATGCACTTGTCTCAGTTTCTAGCATATTCAGTTACCTGCATTCTTCACAAGAGTGGTAAAAATAATGTCAAGGTAAGTTTTTGATCAGTGCAACATATATTTTTCTGAGTTTAAGTACTACAGAAAGTCTTCATGTGGTTCACATTTAATTGGAAAGAAATTCGTGGCACTTTCCCTAGCCTTAGGGTTCAGCTATATTCAAAAAGCAAGGTAAGAGATAAATAATGAAGTTTTTACTTCAATACTTCAAAGAAGAAATCTCTAAAAAAATATGTTAGGTGAAAAGTAAAATAATCTCAGCAAAATATTCAATGAGACAGAATGCCAATATTCTACAGCAGAAGACAACAAAGGTGAAAATTCTAGAACTGACAAAGCAGTGGGGATAAAAGAAATCTTGGAGAATTATGTATTTCACCTGTCTTTGGAAAGCTTACAAAATAATTTTAAAACAATTTACAACTAAGTTGACAAAAAACTGCTGACAAGGCAGAGCAAGTTCAAAATAGATTAATGTAATTCATTTTGATGGTGTCTCTTAAATCAAGAGTAGCTACTTCAGAAAGTTACAGAATTAGATGCTCCTCACCACTTGTTCAACAAGAGGAGAGTCAGAACAAAACTGAATTGTGACCTGAAGGACAATGCAAATATCATCACAGCTGATAACTTGAATTCTCATCATGATTCACTAAAACCTAATCAAATTCATCTTTGTGATCATTATTCAGGCATAATCAAAATTCAGAGGCAAGGTACTTACTTCACAGTGGCACTCAGAAGGAAATTCAGCTGGGACATTACCAGACTATCTGGAGCAGACAGATAGCGATCAAACTGAGCCTGCAAGAAGAGAATATGAGATCAACATATCAACACCTTGCTATTACACGAAAATAGGTAAAACCACAATTTCTGAAAACAGCTCTGATTACATTAAAAGACAGAACTTAATTGTCCAATACAAATTACTGACTTCAGCACCTCTGCCACCAAAATTTTGTTTCTGACCCTGAGGAATATGAGTGGAGGGCAAATAATGAGAATCCAGCTTCTGTAATTATCCATCTAAGCTTCCTGTGCAGCTGGTGCAGGCACTTATACATCCCTGAAGATTGCACCAAGTCTATTCAATGCAGAGGGAACACAAGACAGCTTCACAGCCATCTACTATCTACTCTGTCCAAAATAGACATGTTGCTTGATTCTTTTTGCATTTTTTTTTTTACTTTTTGGCAGGAAGTCACTGCTTATGTTGGGAAAAACAAAGAGCAAATCACCTACTTCAGGCATCTTGAACTGCTTCTAAGCCTACTTCTCTTTCTCACAGAATATAGTGGTAAGAAGAGCAGTGCTTTGATTCAAGAAAAAAAATTACTCCTGTCTTCAACAGTCCATCTGAAAAATTGTGGCTGCCCCATTCCTGGCAGTGTTCATGGCCAGGCTGGATAGGGTTTTGAGCAACCTGGTCTAGAGGAAAGTACCCATGGCCCATGGCAGGAAGGCTGGAACAAGATGGTCCTTAAGGTCTGTTCCAACCCAAACCATTCCGTGACTGTGTGGTCAGATGGGTGACTACTGAGAAGATGAAACCAGGTCTTCTCACAGATGAAAACACAAGGAATACTGAACACAGATTACACTAAGAAGCATTTTAATTAGATAGTGAGAGAAAAAATTCTTATCAGGAGTATTATCAAATGTTGAACAGATTATCCAAGAAATCTGTATTATCTCCATCCTTGGAATTACTCACTAAGACAAGGCCCTAAGTAAGTTTATCTAATGATGGCAACCTTCCTCTTCATTCACTCACTGAATGAACATTCTCAAGCTGGTAAATCCTAGAATCCCCATCCATCCATCATTTAAAACCTAGGCAAAAATGAGTAATGAAGACACAGTTCTTACAAATTAATTTTTGGGGGTTTTCTGTCCTTGTTTGGAAAGCAAAGGAGCTTTTGCTGAGAGGGGTATGGACTTAAGTAGCACCGCATTTGCAAGCATGTATGAACAACTCAAAAGGCTAGGACCTGGAAAACTTTCAAGCATAAATGGGAGCCAGTTAATCTGCTTGGAAGTACTTCCCCCTGGTTTAAATCCTGAGAAACCAATAGATTAGGCTGATAGATGGGATTTATGTGGGTTTGATTTCAGCACACTTTGTTCCATTCTGGTTAAAGCTTGTTCACAGAAGATGTTAAATAATGAACAAAATAAAACAGCTGGATTCTTCTCTTAACTATTCAAGGGAAATTATTATGTACCACTATAGATAACAGTGTTACATATGTATAATTTAAAGAGAAGGTCCCCAAGCTTCAGCCTTTAAATTCATTGTTAGTCTACAAGACCACGATAAACAGAAGATATTTTAAATGCAATATTTTAAAGTTTTAATAAGAATACATGCTGATCTGAGTATACCACTGAGTGCTCTGTGCCAGAGCTCTGTTCATCCAACCAGCTTGGGGATTTCTAGTTTAAATCCTGAACAGAAAAAATGGGTTACACTATCATAATTGGGATGCATTCAACATACAAGTTTTTTTAAAAACCTTTTTAAATCCCCCTTTTTTCCATGAGTGTGTACATACACTGCTGCACGAGCAGGCCTTTACAGTTGAACTTTTAGAATAAAGTTAAATTTGGCTAAGTAAGAAAAGTGAGAGATTATACATTATTGCCTACTGAACTGTGATAATGCTATCTCTATGCAAAATAGCCTTCACACACTAAGAAAAAATATCAGCTGATAATTGTTTAAAAAAGATATTGTAGCTTTCAACTTAAAAAACCCATAACTTTGACATATACCCAGAAACTAAATTCTGAGTAAAGCTGAACTATTTGCATAAAATCAAAGCCTTAGGACTAAGATTATAAATGATAGCAGAGCCTGTATTTCAAAGCACAGAGGCAAAAAAAGAAACTTTGGTGATTAAAACTAATTAGAGCTAAGTATTTGCTTTTAGCAATTTAAGATGACTCGTGGGACAGCATTCTTGTAAGCAAAGATCTGTTTCTCAAGACTTAGAAAATAATATTCTATTAATATCCCTTCAGAAATAATTTATGTATTTATTACTTCAAGGAGTCAAATTACTACAAACGAAGAAAGTATTCCCAGACATGTAATTCAGCTATTCTTAAAGAGTAAGACTGATTAGATGAATATCTTCTACTACAGATGAATATCTTCTAATCACATAATTAACAGTATTCTTTACCATGCCACAGCATCACCAACATAATGTGAAAGTTATAAATGCTTACCATTGCAACCTTCAGGGACACAGAATCCATACTTGACAAATTTGAAAGAGGACCCTAAAAATGAGTAATCAAACAGGGGGATAAAAAAAGGTCATACTAGCATATAAAAAAAGATGAATAATAAAGTCTACAATTGGTTCAGTATTTAATTTTTATTTGGTCCTGCTACAGGATCTTAAATGTTTGGAAACTATTACCATTTCAGTACTGAAATGCTGTAAACAGCTCATTTGTATAATACGACTCTCTTAAATTAAAAGCAGAGAATATAGAATTCTTAATATGTCCTTTCAAATCCTTTTCTTCCTTCTTCACCATTAAATAAAGCCAAAAATAGCCTTCCACAAGGTTTAGAATAAAAAACTGAACTGCAGACTGGCTACATTTCCTTGGTAATCCGGACTTAAGAGACAACTACTTTGCTCTATCTATCTGTTCTTGGACTGTGAAGAATTCAGACCTGCTTCCCAGTAAACCTTCTGTGCTGGTATGGCAGTACAATGCACAAATGCTGCTTATCCCTCTAGCAAATTCTGTGACAACATCACCTCTGCAGCCAGGCAGCTGTACAGATAGAAATGAAAATTGCTACATTCCATTAACAACCTGCCCTAGTCAACTTGAAATTGGTTTTAAAATGGGAGATAGGCTCATGAATAGAAACTAAGTTGAGTTATTAATCAGATTATTTATGCATTTATTTATTCATCTTTATACATAAAAATCTGTTGAGTTTGGGCGCTTTATGCAAAATTATTAGCTGAAGAAACAACATAAAGCTCTCCAACAGAGTTGTGCTTTCCCCAGAAAACACTGTTTTTCACTTCTACAAAAGATCACAAAAGGACATAGGCACAGCTGAAGGGAAGAAGGGCTGTAATAACACCTACCACATTGCAACTGTGCTTCACAAGAAAGGGAGAGCGTGAGCTCTGAATTCCAGTTTTCAGCTCCTCTAAGAAATCTCAAGTTTTCACTTAGAGAATCTCACTGTCTCGCTACTAGAATAGCTACAGCAACAAATAAGGACGACAGAAGAAACTATTTCAAACTACTACTAAACTCATCTGCCAGTTTTCCACAGAAGAAAAAAGGCAGCAATTACCAAATGCATGCAGCTATCTACGGACTCCACGTGTGGTGCCACAGGAAGCAATGAAGAAGCTGAATGCTGCTTACATACACAGCAGACCTAGAATGTCCTAGGTGCCATGGGAGTGCTGCTATTCAGACCCAGCGTGCACCAGACAAGCGATACAGGACTGCTGCACACCAACCCTGCTAGGCCTGCTGAACACACAGTGTAAGGGGAAAGCTGCGGCTGCAAGGTGCCTGTGTCTAATAGTCCTGGTCCCACGTGAAAAACCAGCATCACTGAACCTTTGTTTTCAGAGGAATTTGCAAAAACATTAGTGCAAAATTCTACTAGTTGGCAAGTGTGTGTGGTACCCCCTCAAAATGTAAATTCTGTAAGCTCACCTGTTCTGGTTTGTGTTGCTGCAGAGCGTTATAAATGTAACTCAGACCAGCTCTTGTTAGCACGTAGGAAGCTTGCTCATTTATGAGTGTATCTAAATGAGCTTCAATCTAAAATTTTAAGCATAAGGTATTTATAAAGAGTGTGTGAGAATATTAAATGTAACAAGTTCTGAGGTTAAAAGGTCTAGAAACACTAACAATAAGAAAAAACCCACAAATAAGGAGGGTGATCAATAAACAAGGAAATACTACAAATACTTACAGCATAATTATTTTTTCCATTTCCATCTTTCATATTATCAGGAACCAATGATAAAAATGCAGAGAATTCTTTCATGTCTGACTAATAAAAGAACCTATATTTTTTTGTATTTGTAAATAGACCACCACCAAAAATGAAGATTATAGCCTTGATCTTAAAAATTCCTGTATAATTCTATTTTCTTATAATTCTTTGAAAATACTACACAAAAATCAATCAACTCTTATTGAAAATACCGACAATAACATGCCAGTTTAACAATAAACAAGAGACAGTCATAAAGAAAAGAAAACTGAAACTAAATCATACTCAGAATTGATTTTAAATTCAATACCGATAAACACGTATTTGAAAAAAGTCAGCTGAAAGAACAACAGACAATGAAATTATAGTTATCCATTTTGTTTTAACTATCTACATATGAAAAACTTTTAAGAGTATTTTACATTCTTAATATAATCTTTACTTTGCAGGAAAATCTAATCCCTAAATCCAGTCACAGCAGCAGCAATCACTTTTCAGTTTGAGCAGCCTCAGAAAGACATTTGGGTATATATGCATTATTACTTCATTTTTACAGGTAAGTACCCCACAATTTTTATTTTCCAATCCTAAAGAAAAGAAAAAATATTACAATATAACAAAGTCTAATAAAGTGTAAGACTCTTTTGTCTGATACTTAGAGTTCACCTTTTTACTTCCTAAAATTGTTCAGAAGAACACACTTTCCTTTTTAAATCAGATGGGAAATCTTAATATTTCAATTTGGAGTTTTTAACTGTCTTAGTGAGTTCTTCTTCTGTGAAAAATGTTTCTCCTATTCAATATGCCATTCTAACTCCACTTGAATAACCTACTTATGTATAATCTTAAAGATTTTTTTCAGTCTGTTCCTGTATATGTAAAATGAAGAAAGTAAATGGTATTAAATGTGTAAGCTTCAGCTCTACTGCCTTTCTGAAAAAGAAATCAATTGCAACATTTACCGTGAAAGGAGCTCTGATAAAAGAAATTAGAAATACCCCAGACAGTTTAGTGAGGTTGTCTGTTTGTTTGTTTCAGAGCTAAAAGGTGCAAGAAATTCCGATTAGGAGTAGAATTGAAAAATGGCTCGCAGCCAATCCTTGCTGATCCCTGCAAGTAAGAATTTGTGACTTTTTTCAACCCCCCCCCCAGCTCCAAAGGCTCTCCTGAGATATACTGCAGACATATTCATGTAGCAAAATATAAATTGGCAGTGGCCAAGTTTTTGTAAGCCAACAGTTTTTAAATTTTCACATCCATTTCAAAATTGTACTATGAATGAACTACTAGAGGCAGAAGGCAGGACTGAAGCAGTAACTTCAGCTACACCATATTCTAGTACAAAATAGATGATGATCATACAGTACTAACTGTATGATGGAATAGTCAGCCATTTGACTGAGCTTCCAAATTCCATTTGCAGCTTCTCATACAGTTTGCAGATAAATATTAGAATGATTAGGATAATGAAATTGTTCACCAGTCTGGGTTTATCTGCAAGTAAACCAAACAAAATCAAATCTTTTAATGATTTTTTGTCTGTTTAAAATGAAAGATGCTATCTGCTCTTGGTCTCTGATAAGAAGCCCTCTTATCCCATTTCCCCAATATTGATAATGTTGGCTTTAGGTTGATTTTAAGATAAATATGTTCACATCACAACTTCCAGTGTGCAAAAATCAGTAATAAGTTCATTTTCTTTTGGGGCTGCTAAAGCTTACCTGAAACTGCAACATTTCTAGACGTTTGTCAGTGAATTCAAAGAGAGCTAGAGTAGTCCTCATCATGTAAAGTGAATTTACCATGTAGGTTGCCATATCAGCTGTGCCCAAATTACTAGCAGACATAGTACACATCTGTAACAATGGATCTAGCACACAAGACAGAACCTAAAATAGTAAACACACAGAAAAGAGGGAGGGGAGGGAGGAAATCATGTCACACAAGGCTTCTAACCTCATTCTGTCTCTATCACGTATTTATTCCCCAAAGCAGAATAAAGAGGAATGAGAGCTTCCAACTGTGAAAGCAGTTTTCTACTGGATTTGTCAGCAGGTGATCACCTACCACAGTGATGGGGAAAGTATAAAAACCTGAGAAGAACAGATTCCAGCCTAGCAGGAGGAAGAATAACCCAGATTAGATAATTGGTAATTGTGCAATCTTGAGGGTGTATTTTCTTAATGGACTAGTAATTGGATAACAGAATTTAGATACTGTGTTAAGAGTAGCACTACATACTCAACTGTAATTATCCATTTTGTTAGTCACCCTGTTATGCACATTACAAAACTCTGGTCTGACAGAGAGCTCCAAAATGGGACCAAACAAAAAGGTTAATGTTCCATCTACCTTTTGTGCACTGGAACTTACTTACACATTCTTTTTTTCCCCTCTCCCTCCTCTTCACACACATAAAGCAGTCAAACATTCTTGTACCTGCACAAAGTCAGCCTGACGGGCATCCAGTGGAATAACAGATGAGTCATGAGATGCCAGAACCTCCCGCAGCAAGTTAAGTGTCTGATTTAGAGCAGAGCTTGGGCCGAGATCAGGAGGTGGGAGCTCAACCTGAAGAATAAAATTATCTGTTTGTGGGGACTTTTATTAATCTCATTTACAGCAAATACCATCCAATCCGTTAGCACAAATGCAATCTGCTAATAACAAAATTACATATAGGCACACAGACAAGAACTTCAATTTGACACTGGACAAATCTAGCACATTTCAGACAATAACTTTTTGCAACTTTCAGCATAACCATCTCATTCATTGCCAAACAAGCAACACTGAATTTCTCCTTTCATTCAGACTAGGCCTATTTTACCATTTGGAGAAACCCAAACGCTACTGGTTTTGGCAGTGAAAAAAAATACATTTACTAGATTAGGTGCCAAAGAGTAGCCATGTTGTTCGCACCACTGAGTTCACTTTGAGCAGGACCTCCTGCAAACACTTCAGAATCTAGTGCAGGCAGAGCTCTGGGAGATGAGAGCCATGCTGCAGCTGTTCCAGGCAACACTGCACAGCTCTTGTGATGATGAGTATGACAGTTGCAGTCACAAATGCAGCAGTCTCAATCCCCAGCAAGCTTCCACCTTAAATTGCCAGTAAACAAATGAACTGCACACAAGCTAACTCAAGTACACCTACATGAAGTGCAATGAGACTGCACAAACTGAAATGCAGGCTTATGCCAAAGACAAGCAGGCAATGCAGATATTTAAAAAACAAAGAAAGTTTGTGTATATTAGAGAAAAAAATACACTTTCCAAGTCAAAGTATGAGAATGTTAAGAGTAGCACTACATACTCCTGAAATGGACTGAAATTCTATGCTATTTTTAACCCAGACTCACATACTTTAGCTCTTTCTTTGTAACAGGTAAATGCTCATTAAACACTTAATAAAACATTTATAGAAAATCTAGCACCTCTTTTTTCCAACACACATTTCTTAGGTTCTACTCCATAAACAGCTGCATCTTTTTGTCTCCAGTGCTGCCTCAAACTGGCTTCCTGCTGCCTTCAAACCACATTTCCTTCTGCCAACAATCCACTTCCCACCTTCCTCTCTTCTGCCCATGCAAGGGCAAACATAGATGTGGCTGGATCATGTGGGAGTAGGAAGACCCTCAGCAATACTCAGTAAGTTAAGACTTAAAGGCATAAACTCTCCAGAAGGAGGTAGGGAGAAGTAAATTTGGATGGCACTGGCCCATATGTCTCAATCAGGGTATCTGGCCACAGCAGAGCAATGCAGTGTGCACTTCTGCAGTACTTTTAAGACTCCAGTTCTAAAGAAAAGGCAGAAGCTTTGGGTGGCTCCAAGTCATGGGCAACATGTTCCATACATTCCCAAATGAGAAATACTGATGAATGGCACAGTAATATGGATGTCAGAATCTTCGAGTTAAAAAAAAAAAAAAAAATCCGAGAGGCAGAGGCTGATGGCCAAAGACACCAAGGAGAGCACAGAAAACATCTTCAGAGCAGAGCATTACAGAGCCTTCTGGAACTGAATCTATACCTGATGAACATGCCAGCAAAGAAAGAAAAAAACAAACTCTCTTTGAAACCAGGCTGAACTTTCACAGTTTGTGCTTTGAAATGTTTGAGATACCATACATGTCCCCACACTGTTACCAAGACAGATTTAACAAAATTTTTTCATCCTTCTGAATATAAAATGTTCCTCTATTCTCACTTTCCAAAAGAGAGTATACTGAACTCAACAAATAAATAGAAAACTAAATCTAATAGGTTCAGAGAACAGTTGTGCAGCCCAAGCAGTCTTGAAAGCATGAAACAAATATTCTAGCAATAAAGTAATTCACAAACCGGCATTTACTAGTGCTGATTGGTAGAAAAGTTTACTGAAATTTACAGCACTGAATTTCTTTCTTTCCGTTTCTTCTTGTTATTACTAGGGGTATTGATTGTGTCCTGAACACATCATTCTCAGACTTCAACTGGACCATGTTCAAGTGATATTTTGGCACTTGGCATTGAGACTAGAGTTTGATGGAGTTTTCACTTCCAACACACACATAAGATCATGGCAATTATAATTTCAGGCTGCTTTGCACAGAATTTTTGTCTTCTGATGTAGCTAGTGCTCAGCTCTTAAATTAGCTTCAACTTTCACTTGCCTGTTCCTTTAAAGTCCACTGTCTTCTAGGTAAGTGCAAAGAACAACATGGAAGAAGAAAATACGGCTAGGAAAAAATATTTAGGTCACTAGATTTTATTTGGGTTACCCTGAAATTCCTGTCTACTGCAATAGAGACGAAATTATCAGTAAGTGGAAGGAGAATCAAAGTAGTGCTATATTAATTTTGAAAATTCTAACTTTTGACACATAAATACAAAGTGAGGGGTTTTTTTCAAAATTAAAAAAAGAAAATTTAAAAATAGACACTTCAAATTTGTAGAGGAACCTACGGACTACAACTCATGAGTACTAATCACTATTCTAATAAAAAAATAATTGATGCCCTGAATGTTTTACATGCACTAAGAGATCATTATAATTGATCTAATTTCCAGAAAAATATGTTTCAAATACATGCTGAGTTCTACTTTTGAAGTATCTCTTTCAGATGCAAGCTAGACAGCATCTAACTAAAACATGATTAGGGAAGTTCTGCAGCAGCGAGTTCAACACAGTATTAACATCTCTAGTTGGTTTTAACTACCAGTTCAGTCATACAGAAATGATGCCAAATAGCTCTTCAGCCTTTTAAAAACCCCAAGAAATTATCCATTTTTAAAATCCAATATACGAAACTGAAAGGAATTCTGAAATGGGTACTAAAAGTTGTACATAAGCTTTAGGACAAAAATTTGTATCTTCTTTTCTGCATATTAATCAGTGGGGAACAGATACCAACCAAGCCAGTAATCTTCCTCCAAACATATAATCCAGAGCAGGTTTCTCTGCTCTGTTTGAGCAAGTGGCTCAAAGGATGTCTCATACAATTTTACAAACAGCAAAGAAAATACAGAAAAAAAGAAAAGGCAGCATCAAAAGTCAAGAAGTGTACATGTCTGATAATCGTTTTCCTTTCTCATTTACAGAAAAGGTTACATTTTAAAAAGGGCACATTTTCTTCTGAAAATACTGCACAGTAGATCAAAACTTTATATACCATGGTACTTGAACATTAGAAAGTTAACAGTTACAATGTTCATGAAGGGAATGGAATACCTCCTACACAAGGAGAGGCTGTGTTCTGCCTGAGAAGAGAAGGCTCAGGGGGGATGTGATAAATGTGCAAAAACATGTGAAAGATGGAGATAGAGACAGACTCTTCTCAGTGATGTCCAGTAACAGGTCGAGAGGCAATGGGCACAGATTAAGACATAGGAAAACAATTTTTTACTGGGAGGTTAGTCAAGCACTGGAGACTGCTGCACAGTGAGGTTTTGGGGTCTATCCTTTGTGATATTAAAACTTCAACTAGAGCAAGTCCTGGGCAACCTGCTCCAGCTGACACTGTCATGAGCAAGATGGTTGGACTAGATGGTTTCTAGTTTCCTGCTGAACTGATCCATTCTTTAATTCTGTGATACAACTACCAAATAGAACAAGATGGTAATTTAAATCACAGAACTCCACAGAGAAAGCCCTTATGAGTAACAAATGGAAGGTTAGTGGCTTTTATAAGAGTTTAATCAGCTTTAAATACAGCTTCTTAAAAATCTCCACTGGCAGGGGCTGGATCCAAAGTACTACACAGTGGAACCTTGTAAAAATGTTATGAATTTTTCATGCTGTCAGTTAACACTGAGCAGCATCAACTGCAGAGTCCAATTCTCCTCAGCTGAGACAATATTCACCATCACTCCAAGAAATCTGAGTGTATGTCTTATCAGAGAAGCTGTCTTAAGATTTTCTGATCTTATTAGGAACCTATAGAGGTCAACAAAGTAGAATGCCTAATGGCATGCTTGTCTTTTCAGCTATCAAATTGGTTTTGGAAGAAAAGAGAACTAGTTTTGCTTTGTTCTCATGGATCCATTTAAAAGCACAATAGCATTCAGATCACAACAACAATAATCAGTCTTATTCAATCTGCCCCACATCTGATTTCCCAGAAACCTAATAGGTTTCATTCTAGCAGGAATCAAATTATGAAGGACAAGTTTACAATTATTCCCATGCAACGTTTTAATATCTCTCTCACTAACACACTTAAAAGAGAATGCAATCACAGCATTTAATTAGCATACATCTACTCTAAAAAGAACAGCATTAAGGAATAATAATCCCAAAACCTAATTTCAGATGCTCTACTAATAGTCTTCTAACAGCTCAGACAGCAGATGACTGGAATTTGGCACAATCCTTCTCTAGTGCCCTTATGATAACTCTCATTCCATTTTATTAAATGTTTGCAATTATTCTTTCCTTTAATAATTGTTCTGGAACACTACTGAAATGAGAGGAAGGATATGTGGGCTTGAAAATTCCCACTCCTCTAATTTAACAGGTGGTGCAATAAAACATGCTGACATTGGTTGGTCTAACACACTTGCTAAAATGCCTCACCAATGGATTCATTATAATAAATAAGTCCCATATTGAGAGGGCTGAAAGAGAAGTCCATCCACTCCAGTCCGTTAGATACTCTGAACTTTACTCCCAGTTCCATTGGAACAGTTTCTGTTGTTCTGACAATTATTTCCATTCACTATTTTCTCCTGGATTTACAATCATCTGTAAAATGGTAGTCTGTAACGGGCTGTTCTTAAATCCAGACAATGAGTAACACAAGCAGAATCCTGAACTCCTATACATTTGATGTATAAGCACAGAGTGGAAAGAAAGATGGAAAAGGATATGTAAGGATTTTAACGACAATTTTGATCTATTTTACTAGCACGGTTGGTAGACCCATGGCTGGGTCCAAAAAACCTAAAAAGCAACAAATACAAACATTTTCTTCAGCATAAGGACAACAATACTGACCAAAAAACATTCCGGTTCAGCCAAGAACCAGAAAAAATCAATTGCCACCAGAGCTAGAAAGTACTGGCAAGAATGCCCAAACCTGGCTCTGAAGAGTAAGAGCCACTAAGACAAAGGAGAGACTGTATATGCAGTAAGAGCTGATGCACCAAACCTTCAGTGACACAGGAGGTGGCTGCACAGCTTCTGTAGGATGTCAACGTTGAGCTCTACAGCAGCCTGAGAATCTCAAAGTCATGAATGGCATTTTAAACCCTAAAAACAAAGTGGCTATGCAACAACTCTGTTACCAAGCTTTGTGACAGGTTTCAAAAAGTGTTGGAATCAAAGGGACTCTCTTGTGTACTGCAATTCTTTGATAACAATGGACTCGCTTTCCAGCAGTCTGTTGAATATTTCTGTCACCTGGATTTCAGCTCAAACAGAGCTACCTGAGAAGCCTGAATGAGAAAACCATAAAAAAAGCTTTCTCAGAACAAACAGTTTGAAGTTGAGAGCTGCTGAGTATTTTATTTTCAGATTCCAACCAGGATGCTTGAGAGTTTCTTATGTAATGAAAAAAGTTCATAGCAAAGTGCTTCTGAACAAACCAGTAAGTATTCTGAAGTAACCAGGGATTTCCCTCTATCATTTACACCGAAGGCTTGACAACCAAGAGGGAGAATCCTGATCTAAGACTGCCTAAAAGCTTCTATACACCTCCACACTAGTGACACTCCTTATGTAATATGGGACTCTTCTCAAAAATAGATATGAAGAGGAAGCTATTTTCTTGTCCTAGAAAGAACAGCCTGAAGTCTCACTTTCCCACTGTGCTTTAGAAATTGAATCCCAGGCAGATTGAAGGCAATGCTCAACTCAGGATAATCAATAATCTAGGGAATTAAATTGTCTGTGGTGATGAGGACATCAAATTACTCTCCTGTCATTTGTCTGCATCCTAAGGACAAGATCTTGAGGAGTTAGCATATTTAATGAAACCTACTTTGTCTAAAAAATGTTCCAACTAGCTATACTTAAGTGAAAGACTTGCTTAAATCATATTCTGGTCTATCAACTACTAGATGTAACATAGTTATTAAAAAAGCTAATTATCTGCAACAACAGATGATACCGAGGAAATACTATTGTTGAAACTGTCTACCTGACAAGCCATTCACTACTCTCCAATAACCTGAACAGAAGAGGCACTTAAACCTACAGAAATAGAAGTATTTTTACTTAAGAACATCCCATTTTCATTTTAATGTATTTCCAAATTATTCAAATTGTCTAAAGAATTTTATTTTAATCAAAGTATTGGACAATTGGTATTCTTTGAAGCAGGCTTATCAGTGCCTTAAAATGCATAATCTAAATCAAAGTAAGAAAGCACAATTTCCAGATTGTTCAAGTGAAAAGTAATTTACTAATTTTTCCAGTGAATATTCTCTAGCAGCACAACAGGAACAGCAATGAAGCCTTTGCAATTGCCTGTGTAAGCACAAAAGGTCTATCTTCCAGGGGTTCAATCTTCTCTGAAAATAAAAAAAATCTGGAAGCAATTGCAGTGCATACAGAGATGGCAAAAAGCTGGAAAAAGGCTGGGATGTGAAGAAAATCCTACTAATACACATACACAATTTTGGTCTGAACATACATTTTAAAAAAAGCATGGTAAAAAGCAACCTTCAATTTCCACAAAATGTAAAGGCATTGTGACATTCACTACTAAATTTACAAAGACAAATGAAAAGGCATAAAACATGCTTATCTGTACACTAACACAAAAAACTAAGTAACAAGAGAATTAAATTTATGATAAAAGGAAGGTCTTTATCACTTGGAACCTAATGTTTCTCTGAGTGTAATCAGCCTATCAATTTTGTATTTTTTTGAAGCAAAACTAATTTCATGAAGTCATGAAGAGATAAGCCATCATTCTATCAATTTAGTAACCCACTCACAAAGGGTAATAATATAAGGTGCTACAAAAGACCATTTAAAACTCAGTTAGCTCTAACACATTAGAACAGTAAGATTTCTTCCCAGACATAGAGTTACCTCATTGTTAACTCCTGAAGCAGATTAATAAATAATTGTGGAAGCCTTTGTTACCGATATATCAAACAACCCTCTAAATCTCTTTAAGCTTTTGACCTCAATTATATTCTGAGGAAAGATCTTCATAGGGCACATAGGCAATATAATGTTGTCAGCATTTCAGACTTAATTTATAAATGTGTTTCTGAGAAAGAGCAATATTATGATCTTTTCCCATTACATGGTAAGCTCGGTATGTCATTCATTACTTGCAATAAAACACCACTGAAGGTGGCAGTGCAATCAGTGCCTTCATTTAAGGCCAGTAAAAGCAAATTTGACTACTTTATAAAACAATGACAGCATCTAAAACCAGTTACATCCACACTGGGGGCTGAGGGAAGTGGAACTAAGAGGGCAAAGAAGGCTACACAGCCTTCCCACAGTGACAATAGAAAGAACACACACTATGGACTAGGGGATCATAATTCCTTTATCATTCTTCTTTTCTAAAATCTACACATTTCCAGACTGAAAACAGTGTATCACCCAAGACAAAACCTCAAGGACTGTGAGTTATGTGAGCAGAAAAATCATGCTGGATCCTAACTGACTACAGATGTAATAACCAACAGGATAAATAAATAAAAAAGAGATGAATACAGAGACGTTTTCAAGCCAAGAGAATTTCTTTCCTTAAGCATTTTTTAAGTAAAGAGTAGTCATACATTTTTGCTATGGTCCATCACTGATTGCTTTTCATATAAGGAAAATTTACACAGGTATTTTAATCTAGCTTACATATTAGGAAATAAAATGTTTTGGATAAATTCATGTTGTCCTTGTCCATTGCATGTTTTAGGAACTCGGCTTTAGCTGATCCTTGAAGAAATATTAATAGCAAAGGAACTATTATTGATACAATACCACAGTATGTTGGAAACACCCGACAGCAACAATGCATTAAGTAAACTTTAGCAGTATGGACTGCGGGTGGTAGCAGCTAAGGAGTAACGCAATGAATGAATGAAACCACTGAAAGGAGTCACTGGGATATCTGGGAAAGAGAGGAGGAACAACTGCTGCTTTGAGAAAGTCATTCCCCAGCCCCTGCAGAAAGACAGGAAATTAGGACCAGACAGACTGTGCTGAATGAGATTGGTTCATTTGGAACCACAGAACAATACTGAAAAAACTCAGAAAACCTGACTGAGTGGTCAGCAAATTACAAGTCTATACAAAGAATAGTTTCTGGAAAATGAAGTATTTTTTCCATTTTTTTGTAGGATAATAATTTAGAAATGCATTTACAAATGGTACAGCAATGTTCGTATGGAAAAACTATTTTTATAATAGGCAGAAAAGCCCAAATTTTGTTTTTACTTAGCTTACCATTTTGGGATATACCTTGCAACATTGAAAAAGGAATGATACACAATTAACTACTGATCTGATGATGCATTTATACAAATTATACAGCTCAATTGCCTGACTTTGCTCTATTGCACTTAGGAAAACTCCTACTTTCGTTGCTTCTCATAGATTTTAAAAATATGTAAACTGTTCTGCAAACTGCACGATTTTAGCCACATATCTACAAAACCTCCACTATTATTAGAATTAAAATATAAACGGCAAGTTTGTAATGTTGCTCTATAACTAAAATACTAAAAATACAAGACTTTAACTTTAGGAAAAGCTGACATATAAAGCAGCTATTTACCTAGTAATCTTACTAGACAAAAGGGAATCACAAGCATGTTTTGAAACATGAAAGCTGTACATTTTGAAACAAACCTTGTCCATTAGTTTACTTGCATGAAGACTCAGGCTGTTAAAGAATATTTTCTTGCTCAACAAATGCATTTCTTCAATTGTTGTCAACAGTGTGGCTGCACTATTTCCTACAATACCACTGGAAAAAAAAAAAGATTTTTAGCGTATCTAAAGGGGGGACGACATGACAGTCAGATATTAAATATAATTTTAAAAAAGTTTATTTTCAAAGTTGAAAATTTAGAACAAATAATTGCAGGGAACAGTTCTCTACAAAGGCTGAGATGTAAGCTGACTAAGAAAAAGCATCATCAAGTATGTCATTAAGCAAATATTAAATACAGGCTATCAAACTTACAAACTTTTTTGTAGAGTACTAAAATGTACTGGATTTTTGCTTTCTTATGCAATAAATCTACTTGTTATCAAAAACAAATTACGTAAGAAAAAGGGTTAACAATATTCTCTCAAATTGCCTCTTAGGGATAGCATTACCTCTCTCCTTTCTTCACTGAGATGCTGGGCATCTCCAAAAATGTAAGAATTCATGCTTTGCTATTCCGCGTGTTAAACTATCACACTTAGCACAGATACCACATAACCCTTAAATGGCACTACAGGACTATGCTCCTCTCACAGATATACCCTCCTCTGGCTATAGGAACTGCACCTTTAAGCTACACACTGGCAGTGAAAATTCATCGGGTCATAATAGGATTAAACCTCTATCTCAATTTTCAGATTGCAATCTTGTGTTTAATAGCTCATTTCTCAAACTGCTTTTTCCTTTCACTAGTGAGGTACCTTCCCTCTGCAGAGGAAATTATTCAGCTGGTAGAAGGCACTTCAGTGGTCCTTAAACATTAAATGGTTTCTGCTTGATATCACATGTGTTTCTTCCTGATGTTATAGTGCAGGACAACAATTAAACAACAAAAGTACTCTTCCTAGCAGATTTATTCTTACATATACAATTAGGGAAAAAAAGCATTTTTAACATATTTTGTAATTTTGCATACCTGATTGTATGGTGGTAGAACTTGAGCAAATTAGAAATCTTGTACAGTAAAACTGCTCCTGGCTCAGCAACAATCACCTGCTCAATTCTAACCTGCAGCATGAACAAATACAAACATCCTTCAGGTCATAAATTCCGAAAGCCAGCCTTCTGTGACCTTATATGAAATACATCTCTGATTTTTGAATAATAAATTAAACCAGAAATGTATTTTAAAAGAGAATATCCAGTTAATTTTAAAGTCCAGCTTGAACGTAAGTGCTTCTGGACTGCCAAGCATCTGGGCAGCAAACATAAAGGTATATGCATGCTTAAGAAAAGAAAAACTACAAAACCAAAAAGCTTTCCAAAAATCCTACAGACTTCTGCTGTTATTGGAAATTTAAAAATAATGAGATCATTTGATAGATTAATACCAGCATATACTGGAATCTTCCCCAGCACTGAATAGCAAGAACATCTGCAATGTTGCAGAATCACTAAACTACAGCAGTAGATTTCCAGCATCATGCAGAAATTCAGAGCATCAAAGTATTAGGTATTTTGCCTAAGAAACAAATTTCACCTGGATGAATAAATTCTTCCCTTAAAGGAGAGTGCATATATCTCCTACCAGTATCTAATTAGATATATTTATAACTAAGAACCTATGTTGACTGTAACTATAACTACTAAGCTATGTTGATTATCTCAGCCAGGAGATACTGGCTACACAACAAAATGGTGCTGAGTGTCTTTACAGTTGGACAGCTGACGTCTTGTCTCCATGGTACATGCAGTCTCAATCCAGTCACAAAACACTGTCCCAGGGTCAATCTTTGTGCACTTATGAAGCAGAATAGACAGTGACTTATCACTGCACTGCTCTCCCACCTGCCCGAGTGTGAAAGGGCTACACACAAATCAGCAACTACAACCTACTCTCCCAAGTTATTTGCTGTTCAATGGAACACAATGTGCTGCAGTCCTTTCTTCTCAGAGCCAGCTGCAGGGAGAACCAACTAAGATTATGTTTCCTCAATCCCTTAGGTTTGCATCTAATTTGAAGACCAAAACCAATTTATACTTTTTAACTCTTATTTGCAATACTTAATGCATGAAGTTTATTTCAACACACAGGTGAACTTTGCTCTTCAATATGTTCGTATATACAAAGGTCTATATACGAATATATGTCTCCAGTGTTACCTAAAAGGTCCTGAAGGCATGAATACTGAGTATATTCTAGTTGTACAGCAAAAGAGAATAGGGCAGGGAGGAAAAAATACTGACAAAAAATGGGAATGAATAAAAGTAAAGAAAATAATTAAAAACTGAAAAAGAACAGGCAGAAGGACAGAAAAAACCCCAAGATTTTAAGGTCATGAGAGAAAAGTAAGAATAAAAAAGACAAAGTGGGAAAAGAAGAGCTGCTGCTTCCTGTACAGAAGTCTTCACTGCACTGGAGAACCAAAATTTGTAAGTGACGCAACCCGACCTGTTCAGGGAAGCTCTGGACTTAGAGCTCTTACTATTTTTTAGTCCTGCACATATTCTTGTTAGCTGACCATAAAAGACAAGCATGGACCTACAGTCCAGATAGGGTGTCAAAGACATTTTGTTTTGAATTCATCTTAAATGTTATGGAAAAGATGAGGAGTTTAATCCATATGTTTTTTAAGATTCTCCTACCTCCATCTGAAATGACAGGCCTGTGGTAAGATCTACCATTAGGGAGTATTCAAGAGTCACTTAAATGCCTAAAAAAACAACTATCAGTAACAAATGTGGGTAATTTAGACTGCATGCAAGCATAACCCTTCTACAATGTATTGCAGAAAAGACTCCTCCAAACTCAATCTGTTACTGTTGTTCCTCTGAACATGGTGCTTGCAATTATCTAATTACCTATTCTGCATTGTATGAAGGCTCCTCTGCTTGGGAGTTTCTCAGGGGGGATTTTTTCTACATTTTTTTTTTCTTTCCCTTGGAAAAGCAATAAGTGTTTCATACTTTTTACTGGAAAGTCTAGACTGGCAGTGAATTAATGTAAGTTGCATTCTATTAAAATACAGAATGGGAAGTCTTTAATTTTTCTTTTAAGATTTTTTTTTACTAGCACAGTACCTAACAACAATATTTTAGGGGATATTTCTAAAGAGACTAGCAGCATGTAAGTGTAAAGAGTTTGGCAATCAAAATGAAAGATACTCTGTACTTAACTATAAAAATCTCAAACACTCAGATCAAGATCAAAACTTCCTCTAACTTACACAGGCGTTTGATTTTATTCCTAATTACTTTGCTGGAATGCACAAAAATAAGTCAAAGATCAGCATTCAGTATTAACAGAACTGATTCAAGAGCACAGAAAGTTTGGAAGTCTCTTCCAAAAACACAAAGCTGTGGTGATTGTGTGTCTGTTAGGACAGGTGCTGTCCAACAGCTCAAAAACTAAAAGGTTGTGAAGGAAGATCACAATTCTGTGTCAACAGGCACAAAACTGAAATACAAGAGATTCTGTCTGAACATCAGGGAACACTTTTTTTACTGTGCAGGTGGCTGAGCACTGGCATACATTGTCCAGCAAGGCTGTGGAGCCTCCATCCTTGAAAGTATTTAGAAGTCACCTGGACACAGTCCTGGGCAACCAGCTCTCAGTGGCCCAGCCTGAGTCAGAGTTTGGACTAAGTGACCTTCAGATGTCCTTGATAACCTCAATTCTTCTTTAATTTTGTGACTTTCTAAATGGCACTTTTTTGAATTTTACCTCTCTCCAGACCTTATCCTTTTCTTATCAGAAACTTATGTATAGTATCCAGAGACTAGCTGTTCACATTTGAGACTGAGTATTTGTCAACTGGATATGGTTGTTATAGCTACAGAATCCTAAAAGAAATTTATTATAATCGTATTTAGGCACAGTAGATTTTACTTTAAAAACACCTGGATTTATACACTGCACGGTCAGGCAATAATTGGTATTCGGCTTCATCACCTTGATTACTTCAGCGCTTACGTGAAGCACATCCAATAGACAAGTCAATCATTTTTTGGATCATCATTAATGATTTTTATCAAATGCGTCCCCTGAACTTACTAAGGCTGCAGCTTGGAAAAAAAGACAGGTAGAGAAAGATGTGACAAATATGAAAAACTGAGATAGCATAAAGATGGTAATTAGGGAACAATTTTTCATGGTGTCTTTGAAATACAAGAGCTGGAGTTACTAAACAAAACAAACTAAAAAAAAAAAACAAAACACCAAAACAAACAAAAAACCCCCCACAAACCACAAAAGAAACTGGCTTTTCATACAACAGAGTTGAAATGTTCACTTCCCTCCTGAGGATATGTTGTGAACAGCAACATTTTTTATCCATTTGACATGTTCATGCAAGAAAATACCTGTTGAGATCTATTAGATACAAAGAAGTTATGGCTCAGTAAGTCCTTAGTATATTCACAAACAGGCAAGGAAACTGTCTTACAGAAGTATGACACAACTGCATAACCTGTACACTCTTCCCTAGGCATAATGATCACTATGAAAAACAGATCAGTAAAAATTACATTGATTTTTCACTTGACCCACTACAGCTATCCCCATACACTTATCACAAAACTGTATTTTTGTACATCATCACTCCTCAACATAGGAAAAGTAAATCAAAATGAAGACTCAAACTTAGCATCCTTGTATCTCCCACTATATGACTATTATAAAACACACATCTACGAACAAAGGAAATTTGGGAAATTTGTGAAAAAACCCTTCACAAGTTGACAATCTAATTCTTAACCAAGGGCAACACTGAAGAGATGGGAGCATAAGTTCGGAAAAAACATGACAGAACAGTTTTCGTATTTAGAGTGCTAAGAAAACAAAATACTTCACCTTCAGAGGCCTGCAGACACCTTCTGTGATGTGCCCAACCACTTCCTGAATATTTTCTTCCACACCTATAGTTAATGCAAACACATGCTAAGATTATGCAAATGTAATTCTCTTTTCTTCAAGACTATAAAACAAATAAACAAACGTAGGAGGTACTCCTCCATAAAAAGCATTATGAACTGTGTGGTTTTTTTTCTCCACATGAGTAGTTCACACCTCCACTGTACTTCCAATCTAGCCATTATGAAATAGCTGCATGGCAAAACAGTCCCGGAGTCATTACCTTTTGCTATGCAATTGCTTCCTAGAGCAACACAGTGCGTGGGGATTTGAGGTAGAAGCAGCAAGGGGAAGAATAAATGATCTAGCAGGAAGCTGTCTCAGTAAGGTTCAGTATTAGCACTTCATGAAATCAAACTAGAAAAACACCCAAAAACCACCCAGGCCAGTGAGACGCTCAAGGAGCAGCAGTATACCCCATTCTGAAAGCCTGACTGGCAAATACACGTGTCTGTCAGCGCTGCTTACTGACGAGCTCGTGGCACTGTTACAAATGAAGTGACATGTGTACCTCCACGCTACTGCGTGCTGCAGCGCTGGCAAACACTTCCTCCCCAGCAGCAATTGAAACTCATCTTTCACAGAACGATGTACAAAAGAGAATATTGCCCTATCTTATCACGAAACACAAATGAATTGTTGCATGGCAACCAGTGCTGTCATAAATCAATCAAACTGAAAGCAACAGATCTTCAAGCTCTCACTTCAGTAACAACTCAGAACAGATTTATGGAGAAAGCAATACTTTTATTCTAATTTAAAACTTGTCAACAGGAGTTCATCTTCAGATGAGACCCATGCAATGAAAGTAAACAAACTGACTGTGACATGTGACAGAAATCCAGTGACCTGAAGCTATATTTTGCTTATTTCAGACTAAGACAGATTACCTCAGAGAGTAAAAATAATGAAAGATCGGAGATCTGTGCCAATGCCTCTTTACACCAAGTTACATGAAAAGCCATATAAACAGTACACTGAATTCAGTGTGGTGGCTGTAAGAATTTCAAAATGTTGAATTGGTAAAGTAATTAAATAATACATATAATTAAGTATTGATATCAAGGCAAAAAGCAAGATTACAAACCACAGCATGCATGCTCTTTTACGTAATGGCTAGCTCCCAGAAAGACCTTAGCAATTAACACATTTTTTAGTAGGAACAGTCACACTTGTACTGTTCATCAATGTAACAAGTACCTAGCACATATTTGCAATAGTGTATCTAGACCAGACTGACTTAAAAACAAGTTGCTTGGTACGAAAATTTTAGCTCAAAAAATATACAAGTTCGAATACCAAAGGACATGGAATAAAAATTTTGCAATACCACGTGCTTGTGCTTTGGCATGTATTTTCATGCCCAATTAGAATATCTGGATTCCAAAAGCAGTCAAACCTTCCAGCAGAATGGGTTATATAAGTGGTGCAAGTTTGACATGAAAGGATTACAGAATAAACAATTCTCAGAGGTCCAAAATAACTTCTAGAATACAGCTCAACTGAAGATATGCTTCCAACTCCTTGCTATACCATATATAATTTTTCTCTGTGTATCCTTCTTTAAAAGGAGAGATCTTTTCTTGGACTTTGTTTAGCTTCTGTTCTCCATCTGGGTTCCTGTAACTCCACAAAAAATGGGTTTCTACTGCATCGCTGAAAATGCCTGCAATTCTCCATTCCTTTCAAGTAGAAGACTTCTGTATGACTGGGAGGGCCCTGCTAGCTACCTAAACTCTGAAGAGGAAAGCCAGATGCTTTATGCTTGTCCAGCAAAAGAGTTAAACTCTTCTGAATGTGTTTTCAGCACTTAAACTTTTTCAGCATTTTTGGCCAGATTAATTTGAAACAGTTAATTTTTGCAAGCTTAACATTTAAAAACTTTTTAAAAGCCACTCATGCATGCTCTGCTTATGGGCATAGTTTAGTCACTTTAAAGTAAGAAGTGGGGTGGAAATGTTTCTCAAAAAAAAAAAGTGTCACACATACAATTTTTCATCCAGTGGGACCAAATCCACCTGCATTGCACCAACAGGTATACATGTGGCTATTTTTTTGTTGTTTTTTGAGAAGGGAAATTTTTGTATACCTGTCATTTACCACACTCTCCACAGTCCTGAAATTACGCAGATCTTATAGCAGAATTTAAACAGAAATCTGAACTCAGTACAGACACACCTGAATGAAAATAATAGAAGTGGTCCATCTGCAAAAAACTACTCCTGCTGAAATTAAAGTGAAAACATCTGACTGACCTAACTTCATACTGCCAGGTAGGTGTTTTATCTACGGCAGTTGCTTGGGCTCCCTCTATAGGGGAATGGAAAAAAAAAATCCCAGTTTGTGATGAAAGTCTCCAGAAATGCTTACATTAGACCTCAAATTTTGTTAGGAACAACTGCACTCTGAAGGTGCAAATCTCTGTCCTTACCTCTAAGTGCAAATAAATAATATGTCCACTTGTTAAATGGCCACATGAAATTAACTCAATTTTTACTGTAGCCTGTGCAGCCAGACACCTAAAGACTGCACAACAGTACAGAAAATTCAGCTTGAGTTTTTCAGTACCATAGATGCTGTCCTCACTACCAACTCAGGACCTGTATTTATAAAGAACTTATAATCTCAGGGTACTTGGGGGTTGCACTGCCCATAAGTCTTTCTTGTTAAATCCAGTGGTATCCTATTAAGTACCATTTTGTCTTACAGACCTTATCAGATCATTATCATTGTCATAAAAAAAAAATTTCTGAAAGACACAGAGCAATAGTTACAGACAGTACCTCCCAAGCTCCCAGTTTGTTGCTCCTAGTATGAAAGTAAGAATTCCTCTTTACATTTCTTGAAAACTGTACAACAGTGATAGCAGACCCACTGTTAGGAAAACATATTTTTCCTTCAGTCTGAAATACAGAATCTCTTGTTTATACCAGTCTCTCCAGAGAAACTTTTGGCCTGGTGAATTTTTGTTGAAAATTTCTCCCCCAAATATTTATATTCTCTATATTATCAAGTGTCTTGCCCTGTGGCTGAAATGCTCTAAATATATCTCATTTCATGGTCATATCATCTCAGCCCAACATCCTGTCAGAAGGCCAAAGAACTTCACAGTTAAGCAAAGCACTACACAAAGAAGTGGGAGAATTTCAGAACAAAGTGCAGCAGCAGAAGTCCGTAGTAGAACCAGACACATTTACATGCTCCATGGGCCCAGCTTTTCCTGAAGGGCTCCCCAGTTACAGCAGAAGCATCAGTCAGTCATCTACAAAGAACTGCCATGTCTTTTTCTCTATCATAAAACCATCATGAGGCCTGCTTTCCCGCCTCCCTGAAATATTGTCAGCAAACAGTATTAAATTCACTTCTATAGTACACTGTAACTGTACTTAAAAAACAACATTCCTCCAGTTTGACTTACAATGGTTCCTAAGCAGTCTCCTTTCCCACATACCATTAATTAGGAAAGCCAATTAATATTTACAGCAGTAAGGAAAATCAGAATACATATACAGTTTAAAATCCAGAGTAGGATTGAGACATACAATCTGAAGAGCTCCCCAGACACAGATCAAATGTAAGTTCTTACAATGAGTTTGTTACAAGTGAATATACTTGCCTTATTTACAAAAAATATATTTCTCTGAAACTATGGTGACAAATCATACTAAAGTTTCTACAGGACAAAAGTCTTTAAAGTAGAGGTTCAATTCACTGAAAACAAAGCGAAAGTGTTGAAGACTAAGCACAAGAATCTGCAGTTCTGAAATGAAGGAGTTTTGATGTTAAAAAGCTTCACATCTATCTATGAGCAGCCTCCTTCAACCTCCCTAAACCTGGAATGATGTTAAATGACAGATGAAAATTCCATTTTCCTTGTAGCATAAAATGAAGAGACTTACAGATACAATGAATTATATTTTAAAAAATTACTAAACAGAAGAACAAAGGCACGATGAAAATCCTCAACATAAGATGCAGTGTTTTCAAGGAGATACGTATTCATATACATTACTAACAATTTCTGAACTCTCAACTATGCTCTAAAATGTCCCTTTGTAAATTTAATGTAAATTTAATAACTACATTAAAATAAAATGAGTGCATTTTGAAATACTCCTCTTTTTTTATGGGCCTTCCTTTTGCAGAATGCAACCACCAGCTATTCTGAGATTATTTTTAGGAAAATTTAAACTCAGACTTATAACTGAAGCCCAGCCTAAGAAATTAATCGCACTTTCTTATCACAGACTTACTATCACTTCACAATTTATGTTTTAAAACCAGTATTACCTTGAATAGTCACAAGCTTTAACATAGCTTCTAAGTGCTCTTTTTCAGAAGCTGTAGCTTGATGCAACCAGGCCAACATGTCTCCTACGTACCTACACAAAGACAGAAATTTCTGTGTAAATTAGTGGTTTATGGTGTCAAGAATTCAAAATGACAAAAAAAAAAAAAAAAAAGTTATTTCATATACATTCTTGTTAATATTATACCTCAGGGGATCATGAGAGTGCATTTCAATAGGGCGGGGAGTGCCTCCCAGACCTCCTCTAGTAAGAGCATCTATAAAGCCACGGACCACAGCACTCCTTCTAGCTGTTCCAAACTCATCCAACGTGTATCTGTTATTGAAATATGAAAACAGGTTAAAAAAAACCCTGTTTGCCTCATCACAGTTGATTAGTTCAGCCTCACAGCTAATACAAACAAATATTTTTATAGTTCTAGAAATCTTGCATCAGTGCTTCTACTGTAAAGTATTCAAAACCATCTGGTGATGTCAGAATTTCTATCATCCTGCTCTGCCTATGGTACATCTGACAAACAAGAGAAAAGAAGACAAATTTCATGTTGTCACCTGCCTGTCTGCTCTACAGCAAATGTGCAGGATGAGATATAACTTCTGATATTGCAGATACGTGCTGCAATATATAGTCTTATATATATATATACATATACACATAGACACTGTCTTATACTTCTTTCTTCATTGGATAGCTCTTGGTTTCCAGGCTAAATTAATTACCCATCAAATTATTATTTGGGTTTTTTTTCTGCTGAATTTGAATAGCTTTTCTAGTGTCCCTCCTCTGATACCACTGCAAAATAGACTGAAAGAAGTACTTGGCACTGTATTTCCTACACAGGAGCACTGGCAGAGGCTGTAGTCTTGCCAGGATCAGGTTACTATTACTGAAAAAAGAAAAGAGGGCAAGGGAATAAAATGAAGTGACTGCTTCTGCAGTGTCCTGGGGTACATCAGGCACAGCATCACCAGCCAGGCAAGGGAGGGGATTGTCCCGCTCTGCTCTGAGCTGGGGCAGCCTCACCTCGAGTGCTGGAGGCAGGTTTGGGTGCCACAGTATAAACAAGACATGAAGCCGTTAGAGAGTGTTCAAAGGAGGACCATGAGGATGGTGAAGGGCCTTGACAGGAAGCCACATGAGGAGTGGCTGAGGTCACCTGGTTTGTTCAGCCTGGAGGAGATTGAGGGGACACCTCATTGCAGTTACAGCTTCCTTGTGAGGGGAAGAGGAAGGGCAGGCACTGATCTCTTCTCTGTGATGACCAGGGACAGGACCTGAGGGAATGGCTTGAAGCTGCACCAGGGGAGGTTTAGGTTGGATATTTAAAAGAAGTTCTTCACCCAGTGTTGGCTGGGCACTGAAAGAGGCTGCTCAGGGCAGCGGTAACAGCCCCAGCCTGACAGTTCAGGAAGTGTCTGGACAATGCTCTCAGGCACATGGTGTGACTCTTGGGAATGGCGCTTTGCAGGGCCAGGGGATAGATTTCATGATCCTTGTGCATCTCTTCCAACTCAGCATATTCTGTGATTTTCTTAACTCCTCTGAACAGATACTAAAGAGGACTTCTCCTTGGCTCTCCCATTCACTTACCCCACAGAAATAAATAAATGAAAACTCATCTTTTCAATTTTTGTACATATAAGCATCTTTAACAGCTTTGGGACTCCTGTTTGCATATGGTCCAGCTGACTGACAGAAGCAGCAATTTACTGCACTGCAACAAAGGCTTCTTCCTTCTAGGCTACCACATGACTAATAGGAATAGACTTATATTCGTCTGATAGTTGTTCACTGATTTTAATCAAAGCAATCCTAGCTAGATATTTAATGGATGAACAATCACAGCCCAGAATGGATTATCTCAAATGGCTTGCTGATGGTAGAGGAGGTGCCAATAATTTACACATTGCTCATTTCTGGAGCAGGCTACCTTTCTTTCTGAAGCATGAAAGCAAGTGAAGGATAGGAAATGAACACTGGTAACATCCCAGTTGTATTTGCAAGCCACAGAACACTTCTATTTTTTTTTAACCCATTTAAGCATTTTGAACAATACACAAACTACAAAGGAGAGAAATACACATTACAGTTTATTTTTCCAATATAACTGAAAATTGTAAAAGAGTGAGCAGGATGTCATTTACCAATGACACCCAGCAGAGGAATACATATGAAATAATATTAATAAAAAGAATGTTCTTCACTGACTTAAGTAAGTCTGCATTTCATAAGCACTGCATCCATATTTAATAGAGGTAGAGAATAAAATTTAGAAGAAAATAATATATGGTCTCAAAAATGTTTGGCATTAAGTTCAATTAGATTTCTACTCTGCTATAAAAATCAGAGGGAACCTTCAGGTTTGGTCTTTTTAGTCCTAATTATTATTTGAAAGAGGTGAGGAAAGAGCACACTGAAGAATCTGGAAATTTCTGTTGAAGCGTGTTTCTTTATACACCGTACTTGCTAAGTCAGAGAGTAAATATCTGATAGAAGTCTAACAAAAAAAATCCATTATATTACTGCTGACAAAAATAATGCAATTAAAAGTGGAAGAGATCTAGGATCTGACAACTGCCCACTGTCTAGAAGGAGCAGTATTAGAGTGAAAAATCTCACTTGTCTATAGAAACCAGTTACTTTTTTTTCCTCTCCAATAACCAGCTATACAATAGATCGTTAAATATACAGCAATGAAACAGACCTTGTGATCATTATTAATTCTGAAAGCAGTATTCAATAATGACAATTGTGTTTTAAAAAGGAAACTACTAATTTTCCTTTTGCTCTCACTATTACAGGGTATAACCATTACAAAATCCTGCATCTTAAAAAATTCAGCAATAACTATTATTTACACTAGAACACTTATTTACTACTATGTTATTACACATACGCATGTTTGGAGAAGAAAACAACATTTGGATTTTTTTCAACCCAGCTTTAATGTTTAAAACACACAGTAATGATCACTGGGGAAAGAGGAAGGAAAAAAGCTTTGTAAACCTGAGTGGATAATGGAAGAGAAACACTGCTTTCAGCCATGTCTCCATGCATTTACTAAGAAACAGTTCTCAATTTTTCTGTTAGAGCCAGGAAGTGAAAACCAATCTGAAATGTTTATTTTACATCCCTACTGACTGCAGTTCCAAAAAGTCCATCCATGGTGCAATCCTTCTGACACTTTTAGTTAACAAGACATAAGTCAATATAAAGAAACAAGAATTTGTAGATTTCTTTCTAAACTCCTGCCCTTCTCCATTTAACTCACTTTCACCCAATTGAATCACAATCTTTATCAGGTGCAAGGGCAGTGGTTTGGAGGGTAAGTGTTCAGTTCACACGGCAGTGCTAATACACAAAAAACAACTTAAATTATTTTCTTCTGTGACTTAATTTCTATATTATGAATATTGAGCAATTTGTTACTTAAAGGTATACAAAAATTTTTGGAAGGGAATAAACTAAATCTTGAGATTTAAAATGCAAAGCCTCAGTACTGCAATTTTGATAATATGCTGTGGCAAGTAATTAAGCTTGATAATCTATAATGAGAGACACGTGGCTGCATCATCTACAGTAATGTTTATTTTTGCCCTTTTGGCACAGGAAAGGTCTTACCTATCAAGTTCTATCTTTTTAAATACTATTTCTGTTGTTCGTGACAGAAGTGTCAGAAAAAAAAAATCTGTTTTGCAGATTCATATTAAACTAGCCAGCAGTGGATTTTTGCACAAGATGGGGTTTTCTGTCCTTGAACTGAGAAAACAAAGCAATGATTTTATGAAGTTCCAAAGTATCATAATTCAACAAAGTATTTATAACAGAAAATAAAACTCTATCTAAAAAGAACCCTATAAATTATTGTGAACAGCATAGTGACTGATCTTTTGCAGCTGTAAAAGTGGGTGTAGAGGAGAGAATGCAAGAAAGGACTACAATTCCCAGCTATGGCCCAAAGTACTGCAACACAGCACATCCAACAGTTGGAGAGGTCAATGACACCACTTCTCCCTGACATTAGCCAGCAGAGCCGACTGAGCATGTCCAGATCTGAGCTTTCTCTCCCACTGACAGCATTCTTTGGGTCCATGTGCCCTATGCATTTTTCCTGTGAAGGGCTCCATGGAGCTTTACAGCATCATGTACCTACACTTTTGCACTGACCCTCTTAAAGACAAGGGTGGCATTTGAAAGGCTGCCTGTTACTCTGCTGTCCTGGATACCTGTGGTTGAAAGTAATTTTCAACGGTTGCAAAATGCGATAAATGCATTAAAAAAAAAAAAGAAAAAAAAAAAAGAAAAAAACCCAACAAAAACCAAAAGCCCAAACCCCAAAGAAGCATAAATAACCTCTTCAGGGATGGCCACCCCAATAAACAGTTCTTACAGTGCCACCTGGTGGTTCATTCCCTAAGTACCATTTCATCTACTTCCAACACCACTTCCGCAAAATCAGAATGACAATAGTAGTATTTTAAGCAGATATGGATATATAAATACCTCTACACTTTAGAGGTCTATATGTAGAATTTTTGTTAATACATTACGGTCTAACTCATTCTTACTACCACAGGCGCTTCAGTAAAAGCTAATTAGCTTTTACCAAAATTTTACTTTGGTGATTTAAATGATAAAATCACATGTTCTGAACAGGATTTTTTTACTTAAGAAAAATCCTAGAATGAGAGCACACAAATTCACAATTCATTTAAATTAAAACAGTCTGACATTTTAATTAGAAACTTTTAAGTTAGAAAAAGTCCAATGACATTTCCTGTATCATAATTACATCAAAAATACTTCTGAAATTTAAAGCAGTTGAAATATGATTTTTTATAACTTAAGTTTCTGGGATGTTTTGAATTTGGCACAGGACCAAAGTGCCACCAGCCTTGGCACTGTAATTCATGCCCAGCTTGAAGTTTTATAAGCTCAAAATACGAGCTTCTGTTAGAGATAATAGCAAACATTTACTTACTTATACAAGACAGGTCTATCTTGTAAGGCTTCCATGGCTTGAGCAAGAACTGGAGAAATGTCACATGATTCTTGTGTCAATGTCCTGCATTCATCTATAAAATACCAACACAAATAAAAGCACATTCTTTACACTGTAATACATTTTATACAAGCTGTCAAACAAGAAAATGAGTTAAAAACACAAAGGCTTTTAATTTTGAAGACTTCAGAACATGCTACCTGGGCTAGTTAGTGTTAATACAATTAAATTCCCCTGCAAGCAGTACTGTAAAATACATGTCCATCATAAAATTCAACAATATAAATGATTCAAGGAAGCTTACTATTTGTTCATGCCCACATACAAATGTTGACTCATTCAACCTTCAGAATTCTATTTGGCTCCTTTGTAACTGTTTACCAAATTTCAGGTAAACTATTAAGAAAAAATGGAGGAAGTAGTTAAGCAAGCTGTTTGTTTTGTTATTTGGGTCTGTTATTTTTTTTCTTTCATCAACATAACTACATTATCTTCTATATTCCAGGCAAGAATGCGGGAATCATATAAACTATATCAAACACTGGCAGAAAAAATTTGACTTTTCATAAGGGTGAAACCACAACTATTATTTGAGGTTTCAGCATTCACTGAAGAACAGCTAATTAATATAAAAATCACATTGCGCCATTTTTTTCCCCCATGAATCTTACTGTCAGTGAGACAGTCTCTTGCTTCAGAGAATAGGGAAGTAAAAGCAACTATATTTGACACTATCAAGGTGTTACATTGAAAATGGATGGCTACACCCAGAGTACATATGCAGGAAAAAAAAAAAAAAAGCCTACTATCATTCAAAAGAACATCCTGACAAAAGGAGGTGTCTTTTTTTTCTTATCTTCTAAAAGTAATCTACCACTCCTTCCACTAAGCTAGATCTTACTACCAAATCATTAAAATTAACAACTTCCCTCTAACTTGCAAGGAAATGAAATTCAATACAATTAAAAATTTGTTTGAACTACCAAGCTGTAGTAGTTGCTCTTTGTGGAAAACCATCTACTAAAAACACAAATAAATAATCCACTTTTATAATAATGAAATTGGCCCAAAAATGAGAGGATTGCCCATTAACTGTTTGATTCAAAACACATCTTTCCCTAAGAAGGAAACCAAAATATCTTGGAAAGGGTTGTTGCTAAGTTCAATCCCCATGAAGGAATTAAAGGAATCATCATAATAATATTCATAAACATAAAAACATTCTTAGTCCTACTTTGAGTCCATCTGTAAAGTCGTTCATAAGATGTCTCTTGCAGTAAAGCCATCTGTTCCATAATTTCCAAGCTACAAGACAAAAAGTTTATTTGCAAATACTATTTAAGGCAGTACTAGCAAAGATATGCAAGTCAAATTCAACATACCATTATTAAAATTCCAAATACTTTAGAATTTTTTTTGTGAAATATTATGTATATTCTGAAATATTTCTGTACATGTTCTGTCATATGAAGCAAAGAAGGAAACCTTGCTTTAACTTCTGCTTTTAAGTGTAAATTGTTCTCTTGCACTCATTTAAGTAGGACTCACCCTGCCCTTTGCTGATTTGTTCGGAGGAGAATCTTGACATCATCATGAATTTGTTTTACTCGTCCCAAAGCCTTAAAAAAATCCTAGATCAATTTAAAAACAAAATTCAAGTAGTGTGTAAAAGCAGTAATTTCTATACAAATCCCTAGCACTCTATACCCCCTCTTTCAGTTCCTTTTCCAAGTTTCTTGCAGGTCTGTGTTCCAAATGTTGCTTTTAAAATTCACACCCTGCCTCTGACACTTATCTTTAATTCCATCTTAAGAGCCTTAGGATTTTTTAGTTTCCTATTGCATCAAACTTTTCTTCCACCAAAAAAAAAAGCACTAAAGATGAGTTTTTAACCTGTCTTGTGAAATATGTGTGTTTCACATCCATTAGGTAACTCTAGAGAGGTTTTGAGGACACTGCTATGCATTACATGACTGTCTCCACTATTGTTAGCACCTGCGGAGCAAAATGAAACATTGTAAATGACAATGATTACAGGTGGATATTTTTTGTATTCATAAAATGGGGTAACCGTTTCTTAAAAAAAAATTAAAAACCCGTTTGCAATACACTAGACTAAGGTTTTCCAGGACTACCTTTCTCTGGTGTAACTCAACAGGAGCAATGAAAAAAAACAACCCCAAACGCTTGAAGACATGGACATATGGCTGAAAAGGTTACTTTGTTAGTTTCAGAGTGCAAATGGAAAGCCAGCAACATTTTCAAACCCGCATTCTTATGGAGACATATTTCAAATGCCTTGGAGGAGACCAGCTATTTCAGATACAACTGTTACGTCTTCTGTGATTTGAACACAGTTTGCTCAGGAAAGTAGGGTTTCATTCTGGCTCAAGTTACATAAAAATAGACATATTCTAAGTAAAACAGGACAGCAGTTTAATCCACTGCCTCGCATCAACTGTATTAAAAACCATGTTTTATAAAAACCCAAAGCACTCTTTCTTCAGGAAAAAAGAAAATTTCCAAACCAGAAGTCTGACTAAAGGTGTTTTAAACACACTGGTTGACCCTGTCATAGGGGAAATGCACACACATGATGTTAGTGAAGTCTGCCAACTAAAGCAGAACAACTGTTTTATCTCAGTTACTTCTGTACGTTTTTTTAGACAAAGTATCAAAAAGACCAGCCCCCACTGCCTGCAAAACAATCATGCAGTAACTGGCACAGTGATTTTGTCATTGTTCCCTGCAAAAGCCACTTTCTAGAAACTTGAATGTTCTTTCATAGCAATAGTGGTACAAAAGCATACAGTAATTACTCAAGTGCACACTTATTTAGCACATTCCATTTATGCTTTCATTAGCACTGTTTATGGTTATCAGTTCCATGTTTTTAATAGTGCTTTAACTGTGAACAGGATGCCTGTGAAAATGAGATAAATCTGGACTACCTGCTGAGACACTACGTGAAGCTTTCCATGCAACTACAGTAATAAAAAAGTCTATTCAGTATACTCGATTCTTTCATTCTTCAATTTGCTTTTACTGGAGAACAAGTTTCGTTTTACTGTGTTTTCTTATTCAAACCACAACATATTCCAAAACTTGTTTTGGAAGGTGGCTAAGGTGCATCAGCACCTAGTATCTTTAGCAGCCAAATAACACAGAGGGAAAGCCTCAGCTTGTATCGTCTCAAGTCACTGAATACCTATACACATGAATATGCAAAATGTACATACACATGCACAGTGGCAGTGCTAGAGAGCTGCAATCTTCTCATTTGCTTTGAGGGTCATGAAGTTTTAAAATGTCTTCACTGAAAATTCAGACTTCATAAAGGTCTTTTAGAAATGCAGAATCATATGAGAACTCCTTTGCCTCAAACTGATTACATGAGAGCTCATTTGCCTCAAACTCATTACATCATTACACAAACTAGAATTCAATGTTGATTTTCTGTCTCTTTACTTGAATCTTTCATCACACATTTCAAACTCATCAGAAACTCACCATTCTGTGAAAAGGCACATTCTTCCATAAAAAATTAAATTGCAAACTGAAAATAATATGTATTGTACAATTCAGTTAGGGCATTGCTACATTTTAGTTCAGGGTGAAGATTTTAATGTTCATTGAGGTACCTCAGTAATTGGCTCATCTTTTGTGCCTCGAAGCAGATTCATTTCATCCGGTGTCAGCTGGAATTTTGCTATGAATGCATCTGCAACTTGTGCTTTCATTTCTAATCTCTGACTGTAATAAAACAAAGTGAAGAGGATATGAGCTTTTTATGCTTATCTCAAAGACTTATTTTTCATATTCATACTTCGGGAAATACAACCAGCATCAGAAATTGGTATTATTAAATTATAATAGCAGATTCTTGCCATCAAACACTTGAGTTGCTTTTTCACACACAACTTTCTATTAAGTTAACACAGATTATTCGGTAAAGACAATATAGAGGTATGCTAACACATTTGAACATTATAAGTTTTTTAAAATAATAGTCCTTTAGCATTTGTATTATAAATTATCTAATCCAGAAACTCTGTGCTTGTACAGTTGTAATGCTTGCAGTTATTTCCTTTCAAATTCACTAAGGGAAGGAAAAGCCTATAGGATCCAAAATTACAAAATTAACCTTAGATTAATCTACTTTTCTGCAGAACAGATCCATTTCTTTGTAACACCATACAGTTGGGATATAAATTTACTAATGTCACAATCAATCTAAATGCAATGGCTAATTCTCTTGTTCCTGAAATAAACACAGGCAGGATGCAATATGCAAACACCATCTCATTGGGCAGCATTTTCCTGCACATATTTTGTCACACACCTTACAACCACAGAAGGACTCAAATGGAATGGACTGGGATTCCTGTAGTAACAGAAAATTTGCTCAAACTGTGGCTTGAGCACACAGTATTCCAGGAAATAAAGACTACTTTTTCAGGACATTGAGAAGGCATGAATTAGTTATTTGCACAAGAATAAAGCTCAATTCCTTTAAGACATTCTTTCAATGTGATATAATTACTACAAGATAAAGATGTTGTTATTACAGGATGGTAAGACAGGCAAGTGTACTTCTATGTACTGTATAATCAAATTTCTTTTTAAGATCAAAGCTTGAAAAGTAAACTTTAACTTATGTACCTTCTCTATTCCAGCCAAGTAATGTCCAAACTTCATTCAGCTACTACGTACGGAAAACTGGCTTCCCTGCTGTAGACATGGATGACTTTCCCACCCCACAGTTCCACAAATTCTTTTAGAGATCAGATTAAATGTTTTGCAATTGTCAATACTCTAGCACATTGAACAGTGAGAAGGAGAGCAATATAAAATCCAACAGTATTTTCAGTAACAACTATGAAAATCAAAGGGGAAAAAAAGTGAATATTTCTAAGTTACACAGAAGAGACTTAATCAAAAAGGAAAACCAAAAACTCATATGCTTTAATACCATATTTTGAATTGATATTTCAGGTTTCACTGGGGTCCTAGGCAAATATAATGATTTTATCTTTACATTGATAGTTTTGCAATGCTGAAAATCAACAGATTTAATTTTCTCTAAGTAAACTATGCAATTACAAATTTTGGATCTCTGTGAAGCCAAATGTTTCTCAGGGAAGGAACAAGAGTGATGGAGGATGATTTTAACCAACTTTGTACAGGCAGATGCATCCATGAAAAATCCTGGCATTTTCCAAAACAGTGGAAAGGGAATGAAACAATGGAACAACACCATCTTGAACAAATTCAGTAAATTTTCAGCAGGAAGATTTATGAGGTGAAATATGAAGAGACCAAGTCATGTTTTAAGAGGCGAAAAGACAAGTGGTCTACAAAACATACAAGAAACAGACAAGAAGCTATTCACAAAAGAGTATTTTTAAATCAGTATTAGGCCTGTGAGAGATGTTCTGAGGATAACTATGAAATTCTCACAACACAGATGAAAGATGGGGCAGGTCTGCTCTGCACTATCATACTCAATGGAATGACGTGTAATCCATGCTACTCAGGCTGCCTCAGCCATCCCTGCTCATCCCTGCCCGGTACTGACCTTCCCACTGCGCCAGGACCATTGTTTATAGCATCGTGTAGTGAACCAGATCAGGGAACAAATCTGGCAGGAAAAAAATCCAGAAGTTCTTACTTCTTGCGGGTGGAGATTACATATATTTTCTAATTCGGTTTACCACAGCCTGTGCTAAGGGACTAGGATGTGCCAGCACCAGGAGCTGTCAAAGGCAAGAGGGCATTGACTTCACTCCTGCTATGAAACTCTCATGAAAACTAGGCCTCAGAACTGCTCTGGGGTATAAGAAAAGCTCATTCCAATTGTCAGTTACAACTACTACTAATAATAACCAAAATGATAAATACTATGATTCAAGAAAACCCTAGAGGCAGCAAGATGGCTATTCAAATTGAAAATCAGCCACGGACACTTAAATTTTAACACAATGATGCTCCTTGCAACAAAGCATTCCTGTTTCATACTGTTTGCTGAGCAAGTCTAATGTTTCAACATCGACATCACCGCACTTGGTTGAAACAACAGAAAATGTAAATTAGTGAATTAACTTCAATAGTTGCTCCAGGTCTCTCCTCTTGGCGTGGAAAGCTCAATTTAATATAAATCCACAAAGCTGAAAACAAGACTGGATTAGCTGTCTCTTTAGGAAATAGAAAGAAGGTAGCAAAGAGATGAGAGAAGGCAAATGCAAGGCCTTCTTTGGGTTCAATTGAAACAAATCTTTCACAAAGAGAGGAGTAGATGGGACACTGAGAACTTTTCTGTTCTTAAAGCCTGTGTATCTCCTGTGTGCATAAACTTTCAGTTGTTCTAACAGAAGATCTCCATTTATTATTATCTTCTGTTCTTCAGATATTTTGAATGTATATTTCCATCAAACTGGGGCTAGAAGAAAGTCTGATTTTAAGAAATGTAGTATACTGGGCATCATGGTTTCCTCAGTTTTCAGGTAGAATTAGGGTTGTGGTAGAACAAGGAATAGAGTCAGGAACTGTACAAATAGCATGCTTGTGAGTCCATCCTGGAACTCCGTGCCCTGTTTTACTCCTCCTTCATAAAAAAGAACAATCTTGCTAACTAGTATCTCTCTTTCTGCAAGTCCTCACCCTTCACAGTCCTCCCTCCATTTCTGCTGCTATGGAGAATAAGGTTTGATCAAACACCATGCTTTAAAAGCCATTCCCATCCCTGGCTGCGTCTCAGGCTAAGGCCTGGCATAACTGCACAGTGATGGGCTCCGTGCACCCTCAATAA
Source organism: Donacobius atricapilla (assembly GCA_013397315.1). Taxonomy (NCBI): domain Eukaryota; kingdom Metazoa; phylum Chordata; class Aves; order Passeriformes; family Mimidae; genus Donacobius; species Donacobius atricapilla. The sequence goes on from WBMY01014545.1 coordinate 48,942, forward strand.
TTAACTTTTATAAAATAGAGTCAGTACATTAAACTCAAACACACTGAGCAAGCTAAGCTTCACAATGTATTCACAAGATAGCAACCTCAAGGTGGCAGCAATGTTTCATTTAATTTTCTTAAGTGAGTGATTGGGAAGTGGTGACAAACATCTCCTCTAAACAAAAGCATGTGTCTGAATTTTGATAAAGCTGTTTCTGTTGGTCTCTTTAAAAAGCACACAAGATTTCAAAGAGTTACTCAGTTTCAGAACCCAGGTTAGCCGGTTTTGTTTGAAATTACTCTGAAAGTTGCCTCAGTTATCAATCTGCACAAGAAAGAGACCCTATATCCTAGATGGACCACAAACACAATATGTAAATTGTACATACCTTTGATTTATGCATGGCAGTGTACAGTATTACTGAGAACAATACAGTCACATCTGTATTAATTTTTTTCTCCATATATATTTATTTATGTATTTATTTCCTCACACACAAGCTAACATATTAAAGTAGAATTTAATCTATGTTATTAAGGCAGGGCAGTGGATTAAAATGTCAGTCAAGGTTGCTATAATCATTTCACTACAGTAAATGCCTTGCAAAACACAATACAGGTAACAACAAAAGCCACTGTAAGGCTGTCTTACATATGACACACAGCAGTCAGTACCTGTGAGCAGACAACTGGACAAACCAAGACCCACTGGCCTTTCTGTAGATATAATAATTTCTAAATTCTAAGCAGTGCAGTATGGCTGAGGAAAGGCCATACCATTTTGTTATCCCAATTTTTTTCTTTTAACAAAGATAATCCTGTACAAAGGAACAAAATCAACAGCTTATGGGAACCCTGCATTGATGCAAAAGGGGAAGTGCCAAGTGCTGGTAGAATTTAGAACTTGGGCAAAGGACAGGATTCCAACAAAGAGCGATTTCCCCAGTTTTAATCGTTACCAGGGAGACAGAATTCTTTTGCAAGAGAGCTCAAAAGGCTGGGAAAACTATGCATTTCATGCACTTTTCCCTTGAACCAAATACAAACGTGCACTGTTTGTTAGGATTATCACCTAGACAGCTCAAAAATGAGGTGGAGAAGAAGCGGACTTTTCCAAAGCTTAATTTTACCTTGCCACCACATACAGCATAAAAATCTGCTAGTTTCTTCTTCCTAGGATGAATCAGAGCAGTCATTCAGAAATAACTTTCAATTTCTGGTACTGAGGATTCAACACATTTTTAAAACCTCAGGACAATGGAGTATTTCTAACTCAAAAGTAAATAACAATCATCTAACAGACTTGTATAAAGCTGCAAAATTGTTTTTCTGCCATGTGAAAGGCAAATATACAAGATTATGTAACAAAACATTTACACACAAGCATTAGAAAACCATTCTTAAAAGAGGTGCAAAAGTGCATTTGTAAATGCTGAGAACAAGTGTTTTTTGTTCTGCATTTTATCAGTCAAACACATCTCTTATTGAAGGAGAACTGAAATACTGTGAGGAGGCATTCAGTGACCCATTCCATCATAAAATAAAATTATGAAATATTCTCCTTAATTAAAAAATAGGAAGACATTAAAAACCCAGTGAATTTTCTAATGTTTCCAGGATACAAGAAAATAGCAGTAATAGTAAAGAAGGCTTTAGTGAGACCTCATCTGGAAAGCATATCACAATCCTGATCCTGTGTCCAAGAACAATGGATTCCCATTAGACCACAGCTAGCAGGATGATCATGGGAATGGAAAAACTAATTTATTACAGGAGATGAAGGTAGCTCTTAAGACAAAGGACAAGATGAGAAAACAGTCAATTTATATTCAATAATTAGGTTGGAAATCAGGGAAAGGCTTTTACTGGAAAGAATGAGCTTTTGAGGTAAGTGTTCCATGAACAGCAACACATACAGCATGCAAAAAAATGCACTAGTTATGTGTTGAACAGTTGAGTTTACCAAAGTCATCATGCAAATGATAGGTGGCAGCAGGAGAGTGGACTTGAACTTAGAAGGTTTCTCCCATCTGTAATATCTATCTGAAGACAGATAGCCTGCAATGCTGCAGCCCTGCCATCTCATACATTCTGTGATAAAAATAAAGGAGGAAAAATTGAAAAGACTACGTCAAAAGTTAAACAACACATCTACACTGAAATGATTAAAATCTTACCGAACAGACTACCAAACACTAGAATAAAAATGCTTACATGTTGCAAATAAATTTAAGTAACTCAATCATTTTCTACTTTTATACTGATAAGGCTTCCTCTAAATATGATGAGTATACGTGTACAGAATATTTTTGACAAAATTTTCATATGCAGAGCTTTGCAGCAATTGTATGATATATACAGATACAGATATACAAATACACACGGTAAATCAGTGTTTGGCAATGGTTAAGCTCCATGATCCATGGTTTCATGGTTTCTAAGTTGTGCACAGAGATTAAGTTAAGTGAAAGTAGTGTATTTCCAATGAACACATTCTTATCCATCTTGCAGAGGTGAGCTATTTGATATTTCCATACCAAAAAGACTGGTATCTTCAGTTTATCTTTCATAAAATGTGATATAAAGCCACTCAAAAGGGGCCTGCTTAGTCTAGCTCCAAATTCACCATCAAATTCAAAAATGTTGCCAAAGGCATGAAAATTACACACTGTTCTCTACATCCACCTGGAATAAGATCAAAACAAATGAGCTTAAGCTGCAGCAAAAGGAGAACTAAATCAGATAGTAGGAAAACAATAAAACCAAAATCAATTTCCAGTAAAGACCACAGGCTCTCTGTTCCTTCTGTTCCCGGGCTTTTCTTCTCAGAGCAGATCAGACAACCACCAGTCAGAAATGGTACCAGGTAACTGATTCTGCACTTCTGGTGAATGTTTCTTGACCCGTAAAACCACACATCATTTCATGCTGACAAAGAGTGCTTCATGTTTCAACAGAGTTGCCAGGAAGAAAAGCTGGCAAGAAAATAAGGCTTTGCATGTTCTCTGCTGGTCGTGGCTAGAACGCAACAAGTCAGTTTTGCGTCTTTTCTTTCAGAACCGTTTTAGCTGGTTCTATTCCTCTGCTACACCTTGTCACCTATGCTTTACTCTGGTACAAATCAGGATAGAAAATGAGCCTCAGAATTTCAGGTCTTCATCCTCTCCACATGTAATTATAAATAAGTTTAGGCAAACGCTGCTTTTTCTCATGAACCACAGTCATGGGAATAAATGTAAATACAAGTTTCAAAAGGTCAACATATGAAATACATCTCATCAATGCAAACCACCAGATCACCACTTTTCTTAGCACAGGCTGATAAAAGAAAACCTCTCTAACATGCTACAGATAGTGCTGAACTTCCTGCATCATTTCCAAATTGACTATGGCAAAAAAGATATTTGTTAGAAAAGGAAAAAGGCACCACCAAGAGACAAGGATGAGAGATCAGTAGTGTAGCACTACTGAAGCAGATGTTCACTTAGAAAGATTTTTCCTGAGACTTCTGAGCTTGTACTGAGCACAGAGGTGACAGGCAAATAATTGTCTAAATTCCAAGAACGGTGTTTGCTGTTTTTTAAATAAAGATCAAGCCTGAATGCAATGTAATTCAATTAGAACAAACTGAAGTACACATTTACATTCCTGTCTGGGAATGATATTTAATTGTATTTTAAAAAGTAAAACAATCCCCAGGCTATGTAAATGGCTTTTTTGGAATTGATATAACTAACAATGATTCTGACACCAAAATACAAATTATGCTCTGTTTAAGAACACAATTAAGAGAGAGTAGCAAAATAAGATACTTTGTAAAGGTGTTCAAGCGCATAATCTCCACAAAAGCTCTGAACCAGTAACCTGACTCAAGAAATATCTATCTGAGCCATTTCCATTCTTTTGTCACAGTTTTCAGAGTATTGTGGTTTTTACTTCTGGAACACTAGTTCTAGTTCTCAACAACTTCTGTATTTCTGCAGACTTATTTTCAGTGAAGCCCCTGAGCATATACATACATTTATATAATTACTCTTATTTAATTTTATAAGAATTAATATTGCAAGTATTACCTTCTAGTCTCTCTTCTCATTCGTTACATTGATGACTGTAACTTGTGGCTAACCTCAAAAACACCACATCTTGCACAACATCTTATTATTAAGTGGCTGGCAGAATTACTATGAAGCCAGTCTTCTGGCATTCTGCAATAGAGTATTTGGAACCAAACAAGTGATTTCTGTGGTGTGGGAACTACTGAACTCTGGGACGCTTGTTCCCTATGCAAGGTGAAGTAATTCAGTATTGCAAGGAAGTTTCTAGCCTCACACCAAAAAAAAAAACCCAAAACAAACCCACACCAAAAAAACACCAAAACAAAAAACACCTACCACACACAAACCAACCAACCAACCAACCAAACAAACTGGAGTCAAATATAACAAGAGAACCAGAGAACCAGCAAGTCAGAGGAAGCTATTATTAAAATCTCACTTCAAGGAGCAAGATCCTTTTTCTGTCAGCCTACTTAGACATAGCAATTAAACAAACCCACATCTTTTAAAGCACAACAGATGTTCATTGTTTGAAAACAATGTAATCTCCTCATTACTATACATAAAAAAACCTAATGCAACCTGAAAGCAATATTAGTGTGTTCAAGCAGAAGCATAAAAATTTACTGAAGATAACTGAAATGGAAGCAGATTTCTAACAATGACCAGAACTTGTCTAAATTAACTAATTCAGTTTTTCTTTATTATAGAAGTTTGTTATGAAATACATTAAAATGGACAATCTATTCAATACTCTATGTTACTGAGAAGCAATAACTTTTTGTTATGAAGAGATGGGTTGGATGTCTAGGCTACTTTACCTCACACTACACGGCTCTATTAAGTTATGGTAACTTTCAGTTTTAAAGAAAAAAGGAAAAAAAAACCATCCTAGTTCCTATGCTAAACACATATCATAATTTAAATAGTATGAAGATAAACTGTTTCCAAGATACAGTAGTTTTAACTAGACTTCACAGAAGACATAAATTCGGAATAAGAAACCTAACTAGCCAAAGAAATGCACCAACTCTAACATATTCACAAATATAAAAATGCAATTGTATTAATTACTTTTAAAATTTGTTATCTACATAAAAGCCTATATTTAGAATTTATGCCAAAGTAGGTCTAAAGCTCACAAACTAAGTAAAAAGAAAAAAAGTTGCCAAGCAAAACTCAAGAATGCCGAAGTTTTAACCTAAATCTGAGACAAACATCTAATTTTCTATCCCAAATATTTACCCAGATGTCCTAAATTTGCACATTTCATCAATACAGGAAATTCCAAAGTGCTCATCAGGACCACCTACAGGAAACTCCAGGTGGGCAGCTCTACCTTCAAACCACAAATTTGAGAGACTAGGATAACCAGCAAGAGTTCAGGTAAGAAGCTTTGGAATCTGAAAACCATCTTGAACTACAACTAATTATATAGATGATAGTATGATGCCAAAACTGCTTAGTATAAAAAACCTAGTACCCACACAGGGTCTCTTTCCGAGTACTGCAAAAAAGGAAAATAATCTAAATTCCTAGTTACCATAAATGCATGAAATCTGGAAATTCACAGTCTCCCTTCAGTTTCAGATCATTTAATAAAATCCTAACATTTTTCCAGCTACAAAAACATGGTCAGCTAAAGTAAATCACATAAATGCTATGCCTAATAGAAGAACATAATAGACCAGGTCCAGTTTTCATCTCTGCATTTCAACCAGACAGCATTTCAGGACAACCCTCAGAGGAGAGAGAAGCCATGTCCTTCCAGTTTCACCATTTACTCATTTGCTGGCTAAAAAATGTCACATTAAGTTGAAGGCATCAGCAATTTAAGACCTGTATTTTTTCAGAGGCCAGATTTCAGGTGCTCAAGAATCCCCCAACATCTGGCAGCAGATGCCTCTTCACATGCCTGATGTAAACCAAAGGAATGCATCAGAACACACAGTCCTTCAACAAGATAAAAGAACAAATGACTAAAATGTCCCAAATGGAACCAAACAGTCTCCACAATTTTTCACACATTTAGAGAAGGAAAAATTCAACTTTGCTAATAAATGGTATTATGAATCTTCCACAACTAGCAGACTGTAATTTTTGGCTTCTGCTCATGGGTACTTCATGGTATACTTAAAAAATAAACTTCCAAACTTTTTCCGGTATGTTAATTCCAAGGTCACACAGACCCTTAGAAGGACAGACTACTTCCTAACCATTTTTCCTCTTCATACTAGGAGGATGGTCTGTCTTTTAAAGGAAGTAGCAGAAAGTCTTACAAGTAAACTATAGCACAAGTAAGGCCTATACTGCAGAGGTACTGATGTACAGGCTGCATAATCTCCTCTAAGGGAATTTAAGGCCAATTAGACATACACCACTCGGAACTGGTCTTGGCATCTCCCATTCTGCTTCAGAACAAGCAATCAAAGCAGCTTTCAGATTCTTGAGACTACAAAATATATGACCACTTCTCTGTCCTACTACTTCACACACTCGTATTCAAAATGATACATCTTCTAAGAGTTCTGCTTTCTTACTTAAAGTGTCTTTACCAAATCCTTCACTTTATATGAACCAGCATTTCATTTTATGCAGTTATTCTATATTCAACATTTAAAATATGTACAGGTTAGACTCCAACTTCACATTCAGACATAATCCATTTCCTACTGAAGCTCATATCATAAACCTACTGATTTTCAAAGCTTACTGAGAGCTATCCAAAACTATAATTTCTACTAGAAACTTACTACTGCAAAATAATTACTTCTAGCCTCCAGTGAACTGTACATAATTTTCCAAAGAAAGCTCATAAAGCAAGGAGATTCATTCTTCTACACTGAGAAAACCTGAAGCTATAAAATGATACATCCTAGACATAAAAACAATAAAGACTGCTTGAATCCGTCATTGCCTATTATCCCCTTCTCGGGAATAGAAATACTGAAAAGAGAAAAACACAAATCTTTTCTTCCACAGGAGGGTGGAGAACCAATGGAAAAAGTGGTCTGTGCTAGGCTCATTAAACAGCACTCCTGTATTTTACAGTTAGCTTTAAATATGGCAGAGTAGGTTAGAATCCAACTTTGCATTTCCTCATACAGTCCCTGAAAAAGAGAGGGATTTCCACTGGACACAAAGCATTAAGAACAAGAAGCCTGTCAAACTGATGAGAAACTGAGTTGGTCCGTATCTCTTATGACACAATATAACTTACATTATCAACAGACTTCAGGCTAAGTACATCGTTATTTAGCATGCACTACCACTGTAACTGATTATTTTCCCTAAAAAGCCAACTTTTATTGAAACAAGCACTAACATACATTTTCACCTTTTTGGATCATTGAGCAAAAAGCTAAGAGTGCAACTGAGCTAAAAATACATATAGTATTGAAAAAAACCCCAAAGTCATAAATCAAAATGTCAGGGTCACATCCAAAAGAAAATTCTATCAAATAAATAAGGGGGTATACATACTTTTCTGCCTGAAGTTTTGTGGTTTTTACAATCAAGTCCTGGGTTTGTTCCTTTGCTGCCTAGAATACAATTAGACTTGTTAAGCATGTGAAAAAGACAAACATATCAACTGCATTAAACAATCTTTAAAATAGGTAATACTTTTGAAGCTTTCTGAGTACAATCATTTTAAAGAGTATAATCTTTGAAACAAAAGGCCTTCTTGAAACAAGTATTCATTAATTCTCCCTGTTTTCAAGCAGTAAAAAAAAATAAATTTTTATCCTTAGCCACATATATTTTCATGTTTATATACATTTATATTCACACAGTCAATTTTTAGTTTATATTTAATAGAGAAACACTATAAATATTAGAAATAGTTCTGATTATTTTGTTTGCCCATCAACAGTTAATTGTTTGCTGTCAGAAAATAAAAAAATGAAACAAACTCCTTGGGATGCTAAACTGCCCAGTACCAGTGTCCATCCAGACTTTTTACAAAAGATGATGAACACAGCTCTGCTAGTCCAAGCAAGCCTAGCTCTACAGGCCAACAGCTTACAGAGCTGCATGGACCAAGGACAATTATTAGGAAAAATTTCTTCACTGAAAAGGTGGTCAGGTATTGGGACAGACTGCCCAGGAAAGTGGTAGAGTCATCATCCCTGGAGGTATTTAAAAGATGTGCAGGTGTAGAATTGAGAGACATGGGATAATAGTGGACTCAGCAATGCTAGGTTAGACTTGATTATCTCAGAAATTTTTCCCAATCTAAATGATTCCACCATTCTAAAAGCAATTCACTCAGGAAGTTCATCACAGCCCTAAATAGTGAGTGATGGCAGTGCAAGGGAATCCAGGCAGAAACATTCTGCATCAGACAGCAACTGCATAACTAAAAGGATTGCTGCAACTGAAGTTAAAGAGTTCTGAAACTTACTGTTCTGTGAAAAGCTAAAAGACATCTGGAATTTTTGGCTTCACACTGGATGCCACCAGTGATCCCTTATGCAGAAAAACTGAGATGATTTAACAAAGAACACCCTAAAATCAAAATGCATTCAGTATAGAATAATACTGCAAATGGAGAGGTCAAAATGGCAATAAACACATTCTGTGTGAATAATTTCAATCCTGTATTGCAGCCAAATTAAAGCTTGCCAAATTGAAGATGCCAGTCTTGAGACCCCTGAGAGTTTAACATAAGTATCTATACACGCTTTCATTTCAGCCTTTCTATCTGCCATTACATTAATTACAACAGAAAAGCACTCAAGGTAGAGGAAAGCTTTGAAAAGTGAAAGTAGGACTATAACAATTCATGTCCAACTTAACTGCAAATTTTAATAAACAAAAAAGAGAAATTTGCTTCCTTTCCAGTACTTTCTGGGCAGAAGTACTGATTACCATGCTAACCGCAGGACAGCAGAAAAGAAGGAAAAGCATTCTATCTGAATCCAGCTAGATATACCAGGAAGGCAGTATTTACATATGTGCATTCAAATACTTGCCAAATATTGTCATATTTTATGTATGAAATTTAAGAGCTTACATTTAACCAAACAAGGTAACTGTCAGAAATGAGCCAGACATCCTAGGAAAATCAGAAAGTTGATATTTGATGTTTCTTGTATATCCAAAACAGAAATATTATTCTCTTCCTCCCCACCTCAGTATATTAGTTAACAATTTCATTACACTTCAAGCCCACTGAATTCCATTTCAGCACGTGCTCCTTCTCTCCCTTTCAGCCACTGTATTTATCAAGTCACTGTCCTAAAATCAGATGTGACAAATATATGGTTATTTGGATCAGATGCTATTATAAACTTACAAAACAACAAAGCTAAAAAGCTTTTTGGCTTATCCAAATAAGCCCTTTCATGTCCTGCATTTGTTCTGCTTTCTTAGTATACTGCTCTCTTTGCCCACTTTTCTGCATTATATGCCCCAAATCCTCCTCTTTGTATCTTCTATTTGCTCTACTTAGCTCATTTTTGTCTTCTTATTCAGCTTGAGCACATGCCTGCAAGTCCTCCTGTCCTCTTACAGATAAAGTACCAGAGTATTTCACAACTGAGTGCTAGTTCATGAGCTTATTAACTTTACATTCACACAAAGAAAATAGGGATTGAACCAAGACAAGTTATGAGTTCTACAGGGCTCTACAGGAAACCTCCTGTGGGGCACAGAACAAAACTACCTACTGACTTTAACAAAAAAGGAAATCTCTGCAGGGTGGCTCTACTCTGGGAAAAGGAAAAAAAAAAATCACAGACGATAGTCACACTTCATGATCTAAAGATAGAAAAGAGCAAAAATCTGCATGGACACTTGACTCATTTCCACATCTAAGAGCTTAGTCTAACAGTTCCTGAACTGCACTAGGGCATGTATCCACATTAACAATGTTCAAAGAGATCTGAGTGCTCTGAGGCACATTACCCAGGTCCTTCTAAAACAGAAAATCAAGTACTGCAGTTTGGCTACACTGTACTCTCACATTTTTTAGTGCAAGTTCATCAAGCTACAAGCATTGTACAATGACTTGAAACCTATTTACTTAAGTAGGAGAACATCTAATATCCACACACACAAATATGGAGAGGAAAACAACAGTTTTCACAGGGTTTTTTAGTGGAGGATTTTTATTCACATACTGTAACTTATGTGCTGTATTGGGAACAGGTTTGGTTTGGCCAAACATCTACACTTCAGCCACCATAAGGCGTTTATACTCATCACTGCATTGAATTTTGAACTTGTAGCCTAAAACCAAGCCAGATTTAGTAATGCACCATAAAACACAAATTTCCTACACTCCCCAGCCCCGCCAGGAATATTACGGATTCAGGATTAAGGTGAAACAGAATTGGTTTTGTTGCATATCAGCATTCTGAGACAATGTTAAGAAACAAAACCAATAAACTGAAGATACACACCAGATTTGTCTCCCTCTTTGAATTATCAGATATTTTCCAATTAATATAGCTGAGGTATTTATATGAACACATGGCTCAACAGACACAGTCAATGAAAAAGCCTTTTTAAATGGAAACACACAGATTAACCCTAAATCTCACAGGTATCCAATCTAATAAAATACTTTCTCTCCACTGATGTACACATGGATATCACATCGCTATTCTCAAAATAAGTACATGGCTGCATTTTGAACTGCAACTTGGAAGAAATTAAAATTACTTCCCTGATACATTTTCTAAACGAGTAAAACGAAGCATCTTAATATCCTAAAGTAACATAATACGCATACAATGGAGACATCTTGGTGTTGCTGTTAATTCTCAAAAATAACTCCTCGTCCTCTTAAAAGAACGCAGTCACACCTCAAAAGGAAAAATATTCAAAGCACTTCCACTTAAATATTACCTTCAAACGACTGGACATGTCTTCACAGCAGCTGCTCATTGCTTGCACATCTTCATTTATACTCTCAAGTTCCTAAATAAATTCAAATAACAGTAACTGTGTTTTTAATCAGAGATGCTGTGTCCAGGCCCAGCTTCCCACCACAATTAGGTGCCCCAGTGACAAGGAACATTGTTGCTCTAGGCTCCCTGTTGGTCCGGGCAGAGTAAGGCAGCTCTAAATACCACCATTCACTCAGGACTTGGATCTGTTTGAAACATCCAATGCAACACTTTCAACAAATGAAACAATTTTACTGTAAAAATGTACCTGTCCTAAAAAGTTAAAATCTCCCTTAACCCTTTCTTCTTTTTTTAAACTTCAAATCACATAGCAGTACTCTTGCAAAATATCACGTCATGCCGCAAAAACATTACCTCTTTAACTTGCTTGAATATGTGCACAAATTCTTCATTTATGGCCAAGCTTCGTCGTTCGATGTCTCCACGCAGGTTCCTTCGGGTGCGCAAACTGTTTTCCACAAAAAAGGTCGAGAGAGCCTTGAGTGCTTCCAGCATTTCCTAGAAAATAAAAAAGGACCTTCAGTTCGCATGCAGTTGCAAAGAAGCAGATCAAATAGTCTGTACCCACCCCAAGTTCATAGTCTTAGTAAAAATAAAGCAAACCTAATAAATGGTATTAGAGGAAAAGCTACCTTAACACACTCTATATCAGTTGGCAAACAACTAAAATAACTGCTGAGCCTTTCTTCTTCTCTTACAACAGGAAACCTTGTCTACAATTTTACAGTAGCTTTAACCAATAAGACTGCTTTCTGTAAATGAATGACCTATCCACAGCAAGAAAACATTTAAATTACAAAAAGCTTGAGAAGTGCCCTCCGAGGCGAGAAATACACACCTCCCTACGATCCGAAGGGATAAAACAGCAGCGTGGCATGTTGCCGGAGAAGCGAAAACTGATTTTATTTGTAATGAATGCTGCAAAGGGCCGCCCGCAGCTCCGCAGCGGAACTGAGGGTACGGCAGGACTCGCCTCCCCGCCGCGAAGCCTGTCGGGGCCNGAAACGCGCTCCCAGCGTTTGGTTCCGGCCTAACGCAGGCCGGCTGTGCCGCCGGGCCTCGCCTGGTGCCGGGCGGCACTCGGGGTTCTCATGTTTCTTTCTTTCTTTGTTTCCATTGATAAAGTAAGATTACATAAAAATTAAAACATTATGATTAAAAATAATGTACTCACTGAATAGAGGATTATGAGTTGGTAATAGAGGGCTCCCTTCATGAGGCCAGGCAACTGTATTTATTTCACAATACAAATGCTTTAATTATGAGCACAGCTAGAAAGAAAGAAATGAGATCTCTGTTGTATAAGCTAACAGCAGTGGCTGTATATGTGTCAAAATGAGGAGGCTGTCTTGCTTCTGCTGTGCGTTTACTGACGCAGAGCTGAACTCCCAAGGTCTCCTCACAGCTCCAGAGCAAAAAAACACGGAGTGAATTAAGTTAAAAAAGATCTCTGAGATCATCGAGTCCAACCTATGACCTAACAGCACCGTGTCAACCAGAGCACGGCACCGAGTGCCATGGCCACTCTTCCATTAAACACCTCCTGGGACGGTGACTCCACCAACTCCCTGGGCAGCCCATTCCAATGGCCAGTGACCCTCCCTGCTAAGAAATTCCTCCTAACATCCAGCTCAACCTCTCCTGGTGCAGCTTAAGACCGTGACCTCTCATACTGTCACTTGTCTCATCTGAAATGCTGAGGTGCAATAGAGGGATTTCTGTGGACTTTTCCAAAGGACAGAAAGCAGGTACACAGATTAAAGTAAGATGCCATGGAAAGAAGATGATTAACAGTGCACAGCTACTATAGAAGAAGACACCAGTTCCACCATAGCATTAACTGTGAAAACAACATCACCTTTCCATTTTTCTGATGGTGTATGATGAAAACCCAAAGACTCAAGCGTAGCTTAACTCTTCAGGAGTTTGGGGATTTCACATTGCTCTTCTGAAGACCCCTCTTGAAAATAACTGCAGGCAAGTCAAGTAGACATTGCCTTTATGCTCAAGGTGGACCATTGAGCTTCTGAATGGTTTTATTCATTAATCATTTGTTCTCTTTGTTTGAGTCATTTACCTCAAGGAGAAACTATATGAACAGAGTCCTTAAATCCTAGCATGATGGACACAGTTAAAGGATATTTTTCTATTTAATTTTTGATTGTTTGCTTCCTCACATGGATCCTCTATATGAAAGGCTAGCTTTTCTGAACAGTTGGTGTAGTGTCTTTTTTTCTATTCTTGGCTAGTCAGCAAGATGGTTTTAAGCATTTTCAGACACCTTGTTTTCCTTAATTTCTGTTTCTCATCCACCCTATTACACTGATGTTATCTCTTTCTAGATGTCCTTTATTTCTGACTAAGCTTCCAGGAGCCAGGATCTCCCTTCTCCATGTCAGAAGAGATAAAACAGCCTGCAGTCATCACAGGTGTAAGCAATTAATATTTAAGCATGTCAAGAAAATCCTATTATTAGTAAGATTCCCCCCCACCTATAAGCTGGATGTTGTTAGTTGTTTGAACAACACTTCAAATGTTGTTAACCTGATGGATGAGTTGACAGAGTGAAGGCACACCTTGAAGTCAGAAAGGCTCCAACATCTGAAACACAAGTGTCAGATAAGTCACGACCATTGCCAAGTCTTGTCCAACAAGTTCTACCACAAACATACAAGGAGCCAGAAAGAATTCTCTCTATTAGTTGGTACATGCATTTTCTTTTGAAGCAACCAGTTCTGTTTTCAGATGCTTCTTGATGGGTGTGCATTTCTTTAAGAATGTGTTTCATGAGCCAGAATGCTTCTAGCTAATGTAAAACATTGGGCTGACAGGAACCAATGGAGTTTTGAAACATATCTATGTTGTGTTCTTTTGAAAAATTGAAGGAGCACTTTTTTACCTCTTACAAGTCTAAAAGGTGTTTGTATGAAGATACCAGCGCTTATATCTTGTCATCTGTTAGGAATATTAGATGGAGCTATAAAAAGAAATCCTCTCTTTTTCTGATACGAAAAATATTTGCAGGGTAGATTTTTCCTCAGAACAGATTTTTTTAAACAAAAATGTAAATGTGACTGCAATGAAGTCACCATCTTGAACTCAGTTAGAGTGCCATGGCTTGTATGCATCAGAAATGTGGGTTTGGCATGGCATTCTTACCAGTCTGCTTGCCCACCAGCAAATATATGGTTAAATCAATTGGATGTACACTGCGGGATAAAATGCTTGGGATTTTGTGATCTGTAACTGCCAGAAGGTACTGCCCTTTCAGTTTCTATGTGTCAATGGTAGACAGTTTGTGTAGTGTGTGTAATTTACTCCACCGCAAGTTCCCTTACCAAAGCTTGACACAGCAGCAGAACTACAGCTGTCAGCAAAGAAACGTCTGGCACAGGGTGTTTTCTGTAAATTTTCTTATCTTAGTTCCTTACTATGGTCATTTTAGTTTTGGGGGCTTTCCTTCTCAGACAGCAAAACTGTTTGACAACTGTTACCGCTACACAGCTGGTGAAAGTGTTCACAAACCACTCATTTGGTGCACAGACAGGAGCATGGTTTAGCCTGCAGAACAAGGTGTGGTCAGGAATGCCACCTGCTGTCTACGTAGCCAAATCTATAGTAAGTGCTGCTGTACTTTCAAATGTTTGGGAGTACATGCACTTTCTGAAGATAAAGACAAAAAAAAGTTTGTAGTAGTAACCTGAATTTGCTCCACAAAAGGCTAAGTAGTAATAAAACTTCAGTGGATGAATAGGTTGACTGGGGTCAAAGGCATGGCTGGATGTATTTTGCTACCCTATGGCAAAAGAGGAGTGACAAAGCAGGACATAAAGAAAATATTTTCTTGAACACAAAGAAGGAATAGCCCTCGTTATGGGTGTTGTCATAGGCAAATAAGAGAAAGGAAGATTTCTGTGATGAAGGATAAAGAAAATGTATGAATACATGGAAGGAAGGAAGGAAGGAAGGAAGGAAGGAAGGAAGGAAGGAAGGAAGGAAGGAAGGAAGGAGAGGCAGAGCTAGCCTCAATATGACGCACAGCGCACATAGGAATGGGAAGCATTTTGAAGTCAGGGATGTGAAAGATCATATAACAAATGCTCATAATTAGTTGTATTTTTCTTACAGTATGATAGAAAAAAATAATTTTACAATGCTATTTTGAGTACAATTTACAGGTCCTGCAGTGAAGAAGAGTGCAGAAAAGGAAGCTGGCTATGATATATTACTGCTCAGTTATGTCATCCCAGTGAAAATGTTTACAGCCCTTTATACTGACGTCCCTATAGATGATCAGGTGAATGGAATTTGGCTCTGCCAGGCTTTCCACTGCACACAGCATACCCCAAAAGAAATCCACCACTGCCTTACAATCTTCACTAGTTCTCTGCCATGAAATTACTACTTGTCTTTCTCCAGCATTTTGATGTCTTTTTGTCCTAAAGTTGGTCTATAAAATCCAACCAATTGGCAGGAGTGCAGGAAAATGTTCTGTGTCTTTAAGTCAATTAGAGCTGGATTTTTTAGTGATTTATTTTCTTAGAAATTAATATTGTAGAATCTTTTCACCAGACCAAATCAATCCATTTCCAGAGCTAACAACTTTTGGAAAAACTCAATGTTGACATCATCTGGAAATTGGAAATATGACTGTGAATGATTTGGCCAAAGGTCACCCTGACAGCGACATGTAGTCATGTAGTGAAACCTGTCTATGTCCCTTGCCTTGAAGGTCCAGGAGAATGTACAGTTCTCCAGTTTTAGGTTAGCTCATGCTATCTCATTTGAGGATTTATTGTTGTGCCTCACAGACAGTTGTACTGCCTCTAATATATGTGATGCTGGATCAGCCACCTGGCTGAGGAGCTGTAAAACTTCTGTTTGTTATAACTCACTGAAAAGATAACACTAGCAGTACAGTGTGCACCTTAATACATACCAAACCCATGAAATCTTCCTGTTCCTCTCCTGCTAAAAATATCCAACCATTGATTTCAAGGGAAGTACTATATCAGCAAAACTAATAGGGTTTAGTCTAAAGTTACTTGATTCTAGAACACTACAGAATAAAGGGCTTTTCTAAGGAAGTGGTTGTCTAAACTATATGGCCCCATCCCTGGCAAGGTCAATTACATTGGTCATGGCACTGCCACTCACTTCAGTAAGGGCCTAAATGTCACCAAAGAAAGAACCAGAAACAAATGGTTTAGATCATGGAGCTATGAGAACAGCTTGTGGCTGATGAACTGCATCATCACCTTAGTGACACCACGTCTCTGTGGCTGAAGCATAAAGCTTATCTCCCTTTGCATATACTCACTAGTATGCTGATAAGATCTCTAATATAGACAATTACTCTTACCTTTACAATAACTATACAGTAACAAAGAGGAATATTTTTGCCAAAAAAAAAAAAAAAAGAAGCAGGACACATAACACATGATAATGATGTATGCCAGACCTGCTGACCTATCTCTTCATGCAATGACTGTCCATGTCCCACTGGCAAAAATTCTCTGGAATGTGTTCTGTTTTATAGGTTAAATAAAAGTAACCCAAATAACTGAACAAAAATTACAACTATTTAGCATCAGACAAAGAAACAGTACCCTTCATTATGTCCTGATCTCAGCTGAGGTCAATGTCTAGCAAAGAAAATCTACAGAATGATACCTAGATTACTGGGCAGTGCCCTCAGAGCAGCTGATCAACACAAGGCCCTCTGTGAGATCATGACACAGTCATGACGTGGATCATAACAAGCCAAAGGTAGCTCGAATAAATTGCAAGAATGACAGCATTAGAAAATACCTTTTGAGCCAGTACATCAGCAACACAAGTTTTTACAAAGACCATAACTGCTGCAAACTTTGACTCCAACTTCTGTATTATAATCCAGACCTGTGGGTCAAACATCCGTGTCTTACGACCTCTGTGAAATTTCTTAGTTTTTTCCTCCTTGGGCTTTTCTGGTATGTTTTTTGTGAACAGGCTCTTCTTGTGATCCCTTAGTGGAAACTCAGGCATTGCCTTAAGCCCCCCCAGCTTATGATCAACTGTGGCTATTCTTCACTGAAGCGTTTTAATTATTCCCAGAACCCAACCACTATGGTCACTTGGTTTTTACAGTTCAGGTTACTGAAGATGTGTGATAAATGTAGCATGTATTTCTGTCATTCGGGATTCATACAGGACTCCAAGACAGTATAACTCGACTTAGCAGGACAAGAGATGCATAAATGTAGAATGAACTTTTGCAGCCCTTCTCCCCCCTCCCCCCACCCCTCCAACCCCCCCTTTTTTATTACATTGATTGGCTCGTCTGTGTTTTGAAGCCTATTTCAATTTTCCAAAGCTCCTTTTAAACTCCTGTAATATAGCTTCTTCCCTCTTGCCCCTTTTGTGTCTACACACACACACTTCTGCTACGCAGGCAGGGTAGTATGACAGGCTTCTCTCAGCTCCAGAGAATTTCTTTACCATAGTCAGTATCCAAAGTAGAGTCCTTAATGTTAGTAACTGCTCTGCTGAATCTGGTAGCTGTTGGTTGGGATGTAGTTGCATAAGATGAAAGAATTCTCTGCTTGCTAGCCCAGCAAATCCCACACAAAAGTTTGTAGTGGCACAGAACAGACAAGATTATATGGTCAGGGACATCTGGCATGTAGAAACTCCCTTTTAAATGGCAGCTAACAATTTTGTTAGGCAAAAGGCTATCTGGAGCCATGAGAGCACAAGGAGATCTTGAGGGAAAAAATAGTAGTAGGGCATGAGGCAAAAAGAGCTTCACCACAAAATCCATTGTCTTGTGAAAGAGCACTTTAGGGATGTTGCTAGTAAAAGTTGCAAAAAGTATGTTGATGATCATAGCAATTTTCATAGCAGTAATAAAACATCAACCTAATTTTACAGGTATGGGTGTCATAAATAGCTTTTCCTAGTGCTCATAACAATTCTATTTGGGTGAATTTAATGGAGCTTTATTGCTACTTCAAGAGAAATAAAAGTCTCCAAAATGCCAGAAGTCGCACTCTCAGACATCTGTCAGAAGCATGGCCAAACAGCTTCTCAGCAGCTCCAGTGTGGAGCTACCTGGTATATTTGGATTTGATTCTTTCTGTGAAGTCGACTCAGGAGTGTCACCTGGGCTTGCCTCAACCATTCATCTTTGTGTGTCAGCTCATACAGCCCTTCCAAAGCCTTGGCGAGATGCCATCGCCCCCAGAGATGCTGCAGAGCTGCTGTGGATAAAAATAGCTTATTACTTAATGGCTGACACGAGTTGCAGTCGCAGCAGTTGACTGCAAATTGCAAACAATTTCTATGCAAAGATCTGCTCACCTCCAGATGAAATACATTTAAACCTTTAGTTTCTTACTAAAATTACCTGGTGTCCCTTTCTGGTGGTCATTTCTGCCTTCATGGCATTATTACAGAACTAGCAGCACCATGACTGATGCACTAGGAGCAAATAATTGTGTCCCCAAGGGCAGGCAAGTGCTGTTTCTAAATTTTGGTATACGTGGCTCATATTTATCCATTTGCAATCTGAAATAGTGGGGACGGAGTGAGCCTCTGCCAAGAACTGGCAGCCTGATGGTGACCTAGTGTGGCCTGGGATCACCAGTGGTCTGCAGGACATCAGGGGGGAGCATGGTGGTGGGCTGGCTAGTACTGGTGTCATCGCTCTGTGGTTACTCTGGAAGGAAAAAGCATTGTGTGTTTCCTGCTTAGATAAGAGTTTTGACAAAGCAGGAGTTCCGTGTTGCCATCTACTGTGGCTGATTAGGTTGGTTAGGCTGGGTGTACAGAATGGTGTCAACAGCTTTGTGAAGCACTCACATTCCCTGGCAGAAGCTCAAGGAGCATTTCCAGAAACCTCCAATTACAGTACTAATTACAAGAGATTATCAAGTTCCCCAGAATAGACCCCAAGCTTCCTTTTGCATGCAAACTAGCAACAACTTTCTTGTCCATGCAGGTAAAGCTCTCTTCAGAGTATCATCAGTCTGAATATACATCACCCATCACTGTCAACTTTGTTTAAACAATGCCATCTTAAAATATTTTTGTGCATGCAGAGCACATGCCTGTCAAAAAGTAAATGTCGAGTGAACTGCCAGTCTAGAGGTTTTAAAAGGATATTTTTATGTTAATTTTGATGATTAGAGCCTTTTTTCTGCTTCTGTCCCATACATGTCCTTTTACGTGATAAGTTCTAGAGTACTAATAATATAGCCACAGTAATATCTCAAAGGAAAGCATCAGGTGCTTTAACCAGATTGCAGTGCTAACTGGCAAAATTAACATATTTGTGCCTCACTGAAGAAAGCTTATGACAAGAATTGCCCAGGCTGGCCTGGTTGGTGCTAGACTTTCCTTTTACTGGTCAAAAAGCGGATTATTTTGCTATGGTGTAGTTGCTGATCCATTGCTGATATAGGGAGCTTAATTTTAAGTGGCCTGAATCTATTCTTGCTCTCTTCAACTTGAATATCAGAACACTTGAAGATCCAATTAAGAACTTTTAGAGGGATACATCTCAACAATCTTCTAACACCTAAAAGTCAGAGGAAAAATCCATAGCTAACTGTCCTATCAGAGCATGGAAAAAAAGACACTTTCAGAAAGGCAATTCCTCCTCAGATTCCTACCCAGTCCTCTCCTCTGACTGCATAGAAATCCTGTGCTCTGGATTGTTGAGTAGACAAATTTTTTTTACCCCTATTTGTCAGTGACTTTTGACTTCTCTGCAAATAATTCTAAGAGTATGGCCCAGCTTCAGTACTGTGGAAAAGAAATTCTGTGTTCAAATCCTGGTATAACCCCAGGTTCTCCTTATACTCATGGGAAAAGGGATAAAAACCCCAGAAGGTTTGATTTTACAACTGAAAAAAAAAGTCTTGTTTTCACAGCAAAATGGTCAGGTTGGTGCCTGTAGGCATGTGACATATCATGCAGATGTATATCATTTTGGATGACATATCGTGGACTTGCCAGTTAAAAAGGTAGAACTGCCCAAGGGCTACTTTAATTTTTGCACCTAAATCAGAAAAAAATTTTTACATTTTCATTCATAAATCAATGCTGCAGTACAGTTCAAACTTGCTTCTTCTTTTCCCTCTTCTCCTGTGCCTCTTCATTAATTCTGTCACTTTCTCTCCATCTTCCCATGTAAACCCCTCTCTCAGAAGTATGTGTTTCACTCTATCACAGACATGCCCACTTGGAATGCATTATTCACCTTCTCAGATACCAATATTTATCTAAATTTCTTTTAATGTGATGGGATTTGGACACAATTTCTACTATCAGTAGTGGAGATATGCCAGCATACTACCACTGGGGTACTGGCTTATGTCTGATTCATTGAGTAGTTTTACAAGAGACTTGAGTGTCAGCAGGGATACATATGTTGAGCTCCATTCTCTGAAGTGTCAGGCACTGTCTTGAGGATATACCTAAGTTCTTGGTGATTCACGGACAGAGTTTCTGTGTTTTACGAGGTTGAGCCAAAGTTCCTTTATTTTTTTCAGTCATTGAAGTTAACAGAAGCCCTCATGGATGGGTATTGCAGCATAAATTAACTTCACTTGAAGAAACAAGGTAGTTGCAAAGAAAGAAGAAAGTAAATTCTTACTGCATCAATAAGAGAGGAAGGATTCATTGCCTTTGAAAATTTGAAGGAAGAGGATAAGATTTAATTCTCTTTTTGTCACTGCCTCAGTCCCATTCTGCCTCATTTTTCTCCAAATTTCTAAGGACTCAAGCAATGGGCAGTTCTTTAATATGCAAAGCTAGCCGAGAGTCCTCTCTACTCAAACATGAAAATGGCTTAGCAAATATCTAGTTTCTTTAAGGCCAGCTTATAGTGTATACTTGAGCAAAGAAATTTTTTTTTAAAAAAAAAGCCGACCTTGTTTTAATGGGTAATTTCCCTTGAAAATGGTAAACTGCAAATTAAATGGCAAAAAGCAATTAATTATTGAAATTGTAATATCCTTGTAAAGGTTAAGAGGTAATATAAATGAAGTTCCTGTGAGCGCCTTAATGGATTACTATCTTCCCCTCATAAGTGGTAACTGTAACGACGTATATAATTAGCTTTTCATCGGGAAAAGGAATATTGAAACATGTAGTTATATTGCAAAAGCACAATCCCTGCATAGGTTATTTTGTTACAATATAATATTGAGAGAACACTCTCGGTGCTGAACCTTCCCAGATGCGGTTTAAGAGGCCTTCCCAGAGCACGTATGGGAGAGGAGTGAGCCCCCATAAACCAAGAGGAGATGATTTAGTGACCTGCTATGGCAATTAGACATGCCCAAGTCTATGGACCCTGATGATCTACCCCAGAGTAGTGAGGGAACTCGTGAAAAGAACTTGCCAAGCCACTCGCAATCACCCAGCAGTCCTGGTTAACTGTAGAAGTTCCAGCTGACTGAAAATTAGCAGATGTCACACGTATCTACAAGAAGGGTTGGAAGGACGATCTGAGGAACTACAGGCCTGACCTCGGCACTAGGTGAGGTTGTGGAAGAGATATCCTGTGTGCCATTGCATGGCCCATGCAGGACAACCAGGGGATCAAGCCCAGCCTATGTGGATTTACAAAAGGTAGCTCCTGCTTGACCAGCTTGATCTCCTATATCTATACGTATACATGTATTATAGCGACATGTATATAATACACATCTGTATTATAAATACACATACTAATAAATGCACACCCATGTAGGTGTATGAATGCTATATACATACCGGATTTACTAATGACAAATCTTTTGGAGAGCTGTCAAAAAAGGAGCTTGGTTCTTCCCCCAGTGAGAACACGTTTTATGCATTGATACACCTGAAAGTGAGTTCTGTTTAGGTTTCAGCTGACAAGGGCTGGCATTACAATCCTTCTGTGAATGAATCTCTGTGTGATTTCAGAAGTTCTATCTTTGTGGGGTCCCTGAGTTCTGTACAACTCTCAGGGTGTGATGGGGAGGAAATGAGCTTCCACTTGGAAAATGAATTGGCTATTGTCCCTAGCTAGAGGATTTTCAGCTTTCCTTTCTAAAAACCCCAGAAATCATTAGCCATATCCTTGGGAATGTGATCCAATAGGGTGACCTAGATGCAAGTGACTGCTGGAACTCATGGGGAGAAGTAGCTCTGCTCCAGTTCTGCGGAAAAAGGCGGGGGGAGGAACAGGACGCTGCCTTGAGCTCCCTTCTCAGATACACCCAGTTTACCCAAACCTAAAAGTCACCTTTGGGGTCTGCAAAGGTACCTTAGAAGCCTCAGGA
Source organism: Donacobius atricapilla (assembly GCA_013397315.1). NCBI lineage: Eukaryota > Metazoa > Chordata > Aves > Passeriformes > Mimidae > Donacobius > Donacobius atricapilla. The sequence goes on from WBMY01014545.1 coordinate 71,192, forward strand.
CGGTGGCCCAGGGCGGTTAAAAATCCCAGAGGCTTTATGGAGCACAGAAGCACACTCTGCTCTCTGCCCCCGCTTTTCACACACAACGCCCTTCCTGGTCGGCAGCCGCACCAAACGCTCCGGAGAGGCCAGGGCAGAACCCGGGGAGGCCCGCGGGGCCGGGAGCTGTGAGGGGCCCCTGCCCCGGGCTCGCCCGTCCCCGCCGTCCCCAGCCCTGCTCCGGCCCCGCCGCCCACCGAGTGTCACTGTCGAGCAGCGCAGCGCAGCGCAGCGCCCCATCGCCAGGGCACCCTGCGCGGATAGCCGCGGCCTCCTGCTGAAAGCTGATGCCAGACTGAGGCTTTAAAGTGAAAAGAAAATTCTTCTGGCTGTTGCACGTGTCGTTAAACAAACCCGTGTCTCCACACGCGCCCGCCGCTGGGTGCGAGAAAGCACCGCGGCAAGACCTGCTCTTTGTACGTTCCCTGCATCTTTCTTAAACAGCATCTGGGGAAGGTAGACATGTCCCACTCATAAGTAAGATGACACTATTAAATTATTTGTATTTGGTCTACATGCACAGAAAGCAGGCTGCCAGTCGATGAGCATTTCTTACTGGGAAATCACTTGTTCATCATCCAGATGTTCCTTATTTTAAAAAGTCCAATAAAGAACAGTGGAAATTTAGGATTGAAACCAGACACATGTTTTTCCTGGGTTTATGCAGGGCTAAGACAATTCCTGGTAAAGGAGGACGGGTCAGGGAGCTGTAATCTCAGAGCTCAGTCGCTTTAACAGTGTTTGCAAGGGCAGAACAGGCATTCCTCCCTTCATCCATGGGGTTGGTGCAGAGGAAACCTCCTTGGCCTCTCCCACAGCCACCAGGCCTGTCAATAGCAGGGCACAAAAGAGAAAATCAATAGCTGTAGCTACTATTTTAGAGCCTTGCAAAATGTAGATCACCTGGTGGCTTTTACATAATAGATGATAAGTAATAACTTAATAAAGATGAAACAACATATGGAGGGTTTATGGCAAATAATAAAGATTGTTTTCCTCTTTTGTTTTACACTGACATGTTATTTTTATGTATATCAGAGATTAAAAAAACTGATGTGAACAACAACAACATTGTGTCCAGTAAGACAACTGTCCTTCAGAAATATGACAAATTTTGTTCATGAATTGTTAGTAAGAGAATTCATAAAATTTACCACTATGAGAGCCACCAGAAGAATTTGTATTAATGACAGGATAGTATTAGAATAGAAATGGAGAGAGGATCTTTTGGTTAAAGCTAAGTATGTAAGCCAAGTTTCAGGTCTGGATGTGGCAGCTCGAAACCCCAGGTGTCTGATTCCACTCACAGTAGAAAACATGCAATTTTTTTTTTTCACTTGGAAGGGCACCATACGGATGGACACGACCTGGTCACTTGCATCTGTTTTCTTACCTTCCTCTGAGAAATTTGCAGGGGTTAGGGTTGGGGGTCTCTTTTTCTGTCCATTTACTTGATTACTTTTTTCCCTAGCTGCTGCAAGACTGGACATAGTTTCAGGCAAATATACTAATTATCAGGTTGTTTCTTTAACAGTACCTGTCTGTTTGGTTTTTAGTGACTGTATTTGAATGATTGGGTTGACTTTCTGTTGCTCCCAGTACACAGCCTCAAGTCTATTGTTGTACATATACCTTCCTTTTTGATTTAAAATCGAGTACAGACACGACTTGAAGATCTAGTTTTGTGAGATGCTCGGAACCATGCTGGTGTGATCTCTTTGCTGCAGACCGCACAACTGAAAACAGATGGTGGCCTGAAAGATAAAACTCTCTTGGTTCTTTTTCTGGTCAAAGACTGAAGACATGAGAAGGAGGTTTGGTAGCTGCTTCATTTTCCTTGGGGTTCAGAAATGTACATGCAGCATTTGATATTGTCTTACAGGTTATACTGCAATGAAAGAGTCTGTGGTCAAGCCTGTGATGTGTATATTAGCTAGGATTGATTTAGGTATGGCGACAGGATTTTCCGTCTTTATTCTGCTGTGCTGATTAGCTCCATCAAGTCTGTAGTGCCCCAGCTGTAACAGCAGCTTAGTCAATGGATTGAGGAGAAGCAAAATGGGAAAATCTATAAGCATATTTTTCCATCTCCCTGCTAGGGTAGTTTTCTGACAATATATTCATGGGTGTTTGATTCAGCCTGAATTCAGTGGTTGCAGCAGAGGGTAATCCACAGCTCAGGTTCCCTTGACCAACTATGAAGATTTCTCACGAGTGGATTCTTGTAATATTCAAAACACTAGGATCAATTTTAAAATCAGCTGCTATTTCAGTATAGATGAGACCCTGGGAACCATGTGTTTTGTTATTGCTATATTCTGAGGAGGTATCTGCTTTTGTGGTTGCAAGAAAGATTGTGAATCCTAAAGCACAATGTAATAACTCCCCTTTCCTTTCAAGCAGGTTAGACTGGGATAGAAATATTTCAGCTAACTTTCAAGTAAAATACTTCCAAGCACAATGATCCTGAAAGGGGAATCAAATGTTGATACAGTTGAAGCATGATGAGTTTTAAACATTAGGAAAAAATGGAATGAGATTTTGGATGTTACATTATATACACAACGTGTTTAATTTGTTCCTTATCAAAACAAAACTCCTTGGACAGAAAATGGATTGTGAAATAAAGCTTATTTCCCTGCAAGTGACTGAGTCATGCAGCCAGCTTGTGGGGACATTCAGAGACAGTTGGCAAAATGACATGCTTCAGGAGAGATGCAGAATTCAATGTACAGTTTCTGTGAGGGGGAAAGCAGAATGGCAGGAGCTCAAGGAGTGAATGTACAGGCCATATAAGGCAAATAAATGAACTGCTGTAGAGATGCCATTAGCAAAGCAAACACTGACTTGGGGACCTTGGCATATACCATAGAAGAGATAAATTGCATGAATAAATGCATGCTTGTTTGCTCCTCCCTAGGCTTCCAACGCCAATTTTAATGGAGAAACAGTTTCCATGTGTGAAACAGAAGTTTTTCCACAGTCATTTTAATGCCAGGCAATTTCTACCCAAGTCTGATCCAAACACATGCCTGATTTAGACACATTTATCACTGTTTCATTATAACCCAGGCCTTTGGCTAAGAAAAGAACGACAGACCTCAGTCTTAAAACAATTAAACAGTTATTTAATAACAGTACCCAATTCTTTTTCTTTACACCGAGAGCAGAGTTCCAATGACACAATATTAGCTTAGTATCCCTGTCATTTTGGGCATTGGTGAAATGAATAGCAGGGAGTAAAACGCCACACAGAGCCAAGTGAAGGCATGTGAGCAGTAAACAGAGTGTCTACACCCTCCAAAAAGACACAGCTTCTTGCAGAAGTGGAGACCTGAGAGCTCGTGCGTGCTTGGGGGTGGAGGCACAGCACCAGGCAGAAAGGTGATTTGAGGGGAGGATGGTGGAATGGTATGCTGTGGAGCCGGCTCCAGCTCTCAGCTTTGGGAAAGTTATACCAGCTCCCTTTCTGTCAGACACCCCATTGGCACATCCACTTGCATGTTTTGGTGTGGATCAAGGGTGTGCTTTTGAAGTGAATCTCCAGTTCATCCTCACTTACCACATCTTATTTTACCCAGCAGATATGAGTACACAGAGTGGGTTCAGCTGGCAATACAGCAGAACACAGGTGTCAGGAGTGTATCAAATGCATTCTAGGTTCTCATGGGGCCCTCAGTTCACAGACCTGGCCTGGAGTGAAACTGAAGAAAAAACTATTGAAAAGTGGGAACATCCTTTAGGCCCTCAACACTGTGAGATCCAATGCCAGATTGATCCACATTACATGCTAATACAGATGTATACTAGGTGGAGGTAGCCTAGGGGTAGTCAGCTGTGGGTATGGCTGCTTTGGGGTTATGCCTTCATTGTCTCTTGTGGAGTATTTTATAGCATGTATTCTAGCATTCAGCCTATATTTAACTCACTTCTTTGATTTTTTGAAGCATGCTTCCTTAAATACACTTGAAATGTTAGGGTGGAAAACTTGATTATGCTAGATACTTTCCAATCCATTTCTTATCCCTTGAGAAAATATGCATTTTCAGTAATGTTCTGATTTTAAGACTTAGCATTATGTGGGGGAGGGGGAGGGATGTAATCCTAATTTTAAAAATACAATAAAGTAGCTTTGTAATTTAATTCTGAAAATAGCTGCTGTTACTATTAAATGGTATAAATGCAGACTGAGTGCAATAAGCTTCCTTTTAGCAATAATAATATTAATGAATGGTGTTTAAATTACATGCCAGGACTGTAAAAGAAACATTACCAAAGAGATTTTGCATGTCTGGTGCTGACATAATTTAAACCTGTCATAAAATTGTCTTATATCTGAGAAATATATTCATGTTTCTGGGCGTAGAGGAAAAACTAGAATGGGAAATATCTTTTTCTCCCAGAGGCTGTCTGTGCAGAAGGCAACCTCCTCCTCAAAACTTTCTCACTTACGCCACTCTGGGAAAGGACTGAAGCTCCTGTCTCTCCGCTTGACCTAACCCATCCGGGATGAGCTGCTTGGTACTGTGATCACATTTACTCCCGCTGTAGACCAACTTGGGAACTGTTGCGACTAAAATGCTGGATCAGCAGCTCGCATGCAGAGACAGACACAGTTCTTATCACACGCACACCATCAGATTAGCCCATATTTTCCCATGTAAGGACTGCAGCCTTCCCCCATTCCTTCCAATACTCCTTAGCTGTCTTCTCCCCCCGCTCTCCCCTTCTGTCCTTTCCTCCTCTCCGTCCCTGGCTTCACCGCAGCTCTCGCCGCCACCCCCGCACCAACGCGGCCCCGGGACCCAGCGCTCCGGCCCCGGGACCCGAGACTCCCCCTTGGCAGTCCAGGGCGGGCTCGGGAAGCCGGGACNAATGGCTGAATCCCCTGCCCCTCACGCACCGCCTGCACCCCCTTCCTTTCTCGAACCCCTGCCCTCCCTCGCTGCCGGTACGTTGCATCCCCTGCACGACTCCGGATCCCCGAGCCTTCAGAACGTCCTTTCCCTCCCCGACCCCTCCCCACCCTGCACGGCCACATCCTCTGCATCCCCGGACCCTCTTTT